>CM039667.1:21296594-21391594 GCA_022405105.1 Aristolochia contorta
TTCTTGTATGTTGTAGGACCATATATAGCCCCAAAGGACCATGACTTATTGATGGAGAGATCAGTCACACTCATCACAATACAATAATCACCCATGCACACATTTTGTACAAAGACATAACGAGGGTCCCAAACACATAGAAGGCCCCCTGCAGTACCCTCAAGCATTTTTGGCAATCCATCCTGGCCTGTGGAATTTTACTAACTCCTTACCATGAATTCAGATATTTGTCCCATCTTGGTTTCCTGAAATACAACCAAATGAGCACGATTTTTATTTACTAACTCCCGAATTACTGCTCGCTTACTAGTACTTCTTACTCCTCCGACATTCCAAGATAGAATGATCATTCATCACTTGTTTTTCCACTCCATTACTTTTCCTCTTCCTCTTGTTTTCCTCTTCCCCTTTTGTGTTACTTCCTTTGCTCTTATTTCAACCTGCTCCATTTTTGAGATATATGGTGCCATCTCCTGAATTTCTTTTTTAGTCATGTGCTTCTTCATCCTCCTGAAATGAGTAGTCCACGAGGATTTATCATTTTTCTTAGCTTTTCCAGAACTTTCATTTCTGGACACATCATCCCAATCATCATAGCATTCCTCTTCTATCATAACTTCCACTATGCCATCCCCATGAAGATTGCCCTCTTCATCATCACAATGCACATCAATATTCGGGCCATCATCTAAACCAGCAGCAGCCAGAGCATGATTACATTGACCATTAACTGAATTAGGAGATTTCTCAGCAGAGAGAATAAGTCTTGAAGAAGAGGGGGTCTTCTTCCTGGAGTAGCAACTAGTGGGGGTATTTAGAATACGGACTGGAGTGAAGGGTGCAGGTTTGGGATTAAAATTTGGAAGATGGAAGTTGTCATAGCAGCTGCTAATTGGTGTGGTCTTTGAATTTTGAAGTGGGGGTGTGAGGTTGGGTACTAGATGGGTGGGGGTTTCGCTAGTATCAAAATTTTCCTTTGCTAGTTGGCAAATAGAGATAGGGCTTGGGTTTGAAAGCTGGGGAGCAACAGTGGGCATAACTCCGGTGGATAGAAGAGGGTCCGGATCAAATAATTCAGGTTGTGGGGCAAGGAGTAAAGGAATCAAATCCTGGTCCATGTTCTGATTTTGAGGCCGTGGTTCAATCTGACCATCCCCCCATCTGCCAAAGGAAACTTCAACCCCAGCAATCTGGGTTGACTGAGTTTGGTTTGACTCGCCCGGGTCAACTCGGTTCAACTCGTCCGAGTTGACTCGGTCCAAAGTGGCTCGGTCCGAGTTGACTCGGCTTGAGTCGCCCTTGTAGTTTTGTCCACTCAATTCTAAGAGAGATCCTTCTAGGTTACCTTGCAAACCTGTGGTAGCAGTGAGACCATCTGAGTTGAGCTGATTCGCTGCCTCCTCGTTTTCCCCTATCTCAGTCTCTGAGTCAGACCGAGTTGACTCATCATCTTCAACCTCAGGCATTTTACAGATAATACGAAACGGCGGGATAAACTTTTCAGGCTTCAGGAGTATGGCAAAGCATTTCTCCTCCAGAAGCATTTCCGTCCAAACCTCCTCAAGTGGCCATTTGCTCGGCTTTACCAACACTCGCCCGTAAGCCATGTTCTTTCCGTTGGAGGTGTCCTCAGCAATAGCTATGACTGTGCCAAATTGCTCAGCAAGTATTTTCATCACTTTGTCTCCCCATAATTCCACCAGAATACCCCAGATTTGCAGCCAGACTGATGCTGGCCCAGTCTCCTTCGTCTCCTCCCAGCATCGGGTGTCCCAGCTAGGTATGTCCTCAGTGTGATTCCAGCAAAGAATTTTCTTCTTTGCTTCTTCATCTCTTGCTCGAATCAGCCAATCTCCCTGTCCTAGAAAGGAAATCGTGGGTCCATATGGGAGGTCCCAACGGTTTTGAACCCATTCCCTTAACTTTTCTGTTTCATCTACTCTCCAGTCAGTTTTTACGACAACTCCCAACTCCAATTCCTTCTTCCGCTGGCTCCATTTCTTCGCTAAAAGAGCTTGAACCCCTGTCGTTGGTTGCTGTTGTGGCACTGTCCCACCAGCGACCTCTGTGCTGAGGGAGTTGTTACGTGCGGGGGACCGAGGGGATTCCTGAGCACAGATTTGCTGCTCCTTCAGTGATTGGAAAGCAGCACATAGTGTACTCCATGGAGATAAACCATTCTGTCCTTTTTCCGGTAGATAAAGCCTTGCGAGCACTTGTCGTGCCCTGAAATGGGCAATTTTACACTCCCACGACGATCGTTTTAGGACTGAGAAGGTGTAAAGGGAGTCTTCCCACCAGAGTTCTCGAGATGCATATGAGTTCGAAGCCATGACCAGCTTAATCTGAGATAGAAAGGCTTCCGTAATTTCCGATGGAATGCGAATGAAAGATCTTTTTTCACCTGTCTCCACCCTAACACATACAAATCTCTTTGCTGTATCTTCCTCCACCACCATCCTGGACTCACCGAAAAAACACTCTCCGAGCCTCTTCGGAAAGATCTTCCTCCCTCCCTTGCTCCTTCTTCTCCCTTCGACAAGCCTCCATTCTTTCTCCACTGCGGTATCTTCAGTTCGCCTCACGGGAGGGGCATATTCGCTTTGCCGACTGGCAAAAAGCCTTCGGGAAGGAGTTCGATTCCTCCGTTGTCGTTCCCCTGCATCGTCGGCGAGGCGGGATGTTGATCGGGAGCGTCTTCCCCGCGTTTCCGTCCCCTGTGACCTAGTCGCTGCTCTAGACGTCGCTGCTCACGACATCTGATCGAGATTCAGTGTCGCGCTCACAGTAGACGACGACTCGGCCCCACTTGAAAGATCCCAGCAGGGCCACCCAGATCCATGATCAGAACCAACTCCCAGTCATCTCAGAAAGCATTAAACCCCACAAACCCAACGTTCTCACTTCCAACTCCGATACAAGGAACGAGGATCCCACTTCCAAATCGAGCTCAGCTTTTCGAGGAGATCGAGCTGGGAACGATGGCACGAGTCGTAGCTGTAAACAACGGGAGTGAGGAGACGGGGAAGCAAGCCCAGGCGGTTTTAAGAGAAAAAGGAATTGGGCGGCGGGAAATTGACGCCGTCGCGACGGAGGAGACACGGCGCGATGGCCGTTTGATTACTTCTAGAAATTTAAGGTTAGCAGTATCTGAGATACGCAAAGTAATGGACCTCAGGGAAATGGATACGTTTCGTGGATACACATAGATATGCTAAGAAACACATGTAAATTATGGAAACATAGAAAAAAATAAGAAGAGACATAAAAAATAATTTTATGTAGTAATTTCATAAAATAGTTGTTAGATTTAATGAAGGAGATAGAAGATGAGAGAAAAGTGAAAAGATAGGAAGAAGGGAAGAGAGAAGGAGAGAAAGAATTTGTAAAGTCTTCATGACTTACAACCTTAAAACATGTATTAATAGAATCCGAAAATACAAAATTACAATGATGTCATTCATGGCTTGAGGAGCAATTAAACTAAACAATAAACAAATAATAACTCAGCAGTACGAGTCCAATGACTCAGCAGTACGAGTCCAATGACTCAGCCGTATGAGTCTAACAACTAGCTGTACGAGTCTAACAACTAGCCGTTCGAGTCCAACAACTCAAAGAATACACGTCCAACGACTCAATGCTGCTCAGCGATGACGAGTCCAACGACTCGGCGACTCAGCGGTTGAGTCCAACGACTCAGCGATGCGAGTCCAACGACTCAGCGATGCAGAGTCCAACGACTCAAGAAGACGAGTCCAACGACTCGGCGATGCGAGTCCAACGACTCAAAGACTACGAGTCCAACGACTCGAAGACTACGAGTCCAACGACTCAACACTACGAGTCCAATGACTTTAGACCTATTAAGAATAGTAGGTTGTGCATCTAGCACTTACACATGACTTTAGACCTTTAGCCATCCAACAATGGCAGAAGAAAGAGAAATATTGAATCTTTAGCTTCTGACTACAAGACAGATAACGTTGGCAACAGCACCACCAGTAGCAGCAAGACCTAGAGCTTAGAAATATCAGAAAACCTTTTCAAATTCAGAAAAAACCGCTGGCACAATTCCCGAGGCCATAAAAAAGCACGATTTTTACATAATTGAAAGCTCTGAAACATGTTCAAAACTACCTGTGACTAGAAGTGACAAATTTTCGCACCTCAAAGACAGGTTTTTGATTCGGCACGAATCCTAAGGTAGTGTAAAAATTCAATTTTTTACCAGCAGCACTAGTAGTAGTCGCAGATACAGGTTCCTACGAATCCAACAGCAACAAAGGAACTTCCTTTATGAGTAAACTTATACGCACAACACTTCAACCAACAGTAAAAGCCAATATGAATGGAAAATGACAGAAGAACACAGAAAAGAGACAAACTTTAAGGGTATCCCATAATCTAAGACCTTTCCCCATGACCTGATACCATGTTAGATTTAATAAAGGGAGATAGAAGATGAGAGAAAAGTGAAAAGATAGGAAGAAGGGGAAGAGAGAAGGAGAGAAAGAGGTTGTAAGGTCTTCATGACCTACAACCTTAAAACATGTATTAATAGAATCCGAAAATACAAAATTACAATGATGTTATTCATGGCTTGAGGAGCAAGTAAACTAAACAATAAAAAAATAATAACTAATTGAAGTTTAGTAAAATTACTAAACTACCCTTTACTCTTAACAATAGTAAACAATATTTATAACAATAATTCTAATTTAATAACTAAATCACTTAAACAAGTAATTTGTGATACATTGGTTCAAAACAAGTAATTTGTGATACATTGGTTCAACACAAGTAATTCGTGATGCATTGGTTCAAAACAAGTAATTCTAACTTACATAGCTTATGATAACTTATATAGAAAGACAAAAATAAAAAATCTAATCGTAGCCCAAATTATACCAAGGATAGAATATTTAATTTATATATGGTCTAGAAATATATTTCTATTGATAAAAATATTAACTTTACTTATAAGAATGGAGCAAAGAGTGAATGAAATTGGTATAAAGTTTTAGATGTTTTTAGATTCAAATATTAAAAATAATTAAAATTAAAAGACCGAGTCAAATTTTTATCACGAGAAAAGAGTTTCATGGGTTCCTTGCTTTGATTTATATTTCTAGTTGTTCAAATCTGTAACTGTATAGTATCAACGTATCGACTTTTGTTTCCTCGATACATCAAGAAACTAGTGGAAACAAACGGATACATGCCTTTATTTTCTGTAAATGGAAACTCCCTGTGTTTTTTTGTTTCCTTAAGTAAAGATACGGATACGTATTGGCCTGTAGCAGCAGTTTCGTTTAGATACTGCTAACCATGCTCTTGAATAGATAGGGTTAACACCAGTTCCACCACTAGACCCAGTGGCACCTGACCTTTCATGTAAAAGTATAATCACAAAATTTTTATCACACGGTGTTGCTTAAAGAAGAAATACACCCAAAGATTAGAATTCTTAACAGGGAGTTACAAAACTCCAAAGGCACATGGGGGGTTTTCTAGTGGGAGGTCTTGGGTTCAAATCTCCTTAGGGGGCATGGGAAATCAAGCAACAAATACAGAACTAAAACAATAATATAACTTGGTTATCAATATCAATGAAGTTGATAAACCTCAGGTCAAGGAACTGAAAACTAAAAAATTTATTCAAAGAGATCAATACAATGAAGACAGAAAACACCCTTAAGAAACTAAAACGAGTACCTTACAGAAGTATCACCCTTGCTGTTATCCTCCAATTTAGAAAGAATACAAGAGTTCAAACTGTTTACATGGGCACAAAAATTCATATAAACATCTCCATAACTTGTTGAAGCAGTAGCTTCACTTCACAAAAGCTCTTTCACACAACTGAAGAAAAAGAAAACAGTTCTTAACAAAAGGCACAAAATTAAGTGAAAACAATACTTGATTTCTTGATGTAGGGTTCTTGATCACTGTCACAGCGGAGAACGTTGACAGCAAGCTTGTCAACAAATGTCAAGCACTTCACTAACACCTTTTGTTGGAACCTTTCTCAGACTTCAAGTATACAAATCCGTAACAATCGTCATACTCATTCCAGCCATCAATTCCAACTTCTTCTTGCCCTTTTAACATAGACGTTCACACAAGTTAATCAGAAAGAATCACAGAAAGAATCACAAGCAAACAAGACAACCATTAAAGTATAAGAACAAGGAAACGATGAAAATAAAAAACCAAAGGGATTTTAGAAAATAATCTGCAGTAGAATATCGAAATTTTGATACTGTCATTTACAAAAAAAAAAGTGAGATAACCATTAAACCTTCATCGGTCCAGATCACTCCACATGTTGATAGATTCATCAGTCCAGGCACAAACACTTTAGCCACTCAATAGCCAAACTTATATCAGGTACACTTAGCTGAACTATTTCTACATTATGGTGCTCTACTATATAGGAAAGCAGTCTTCATGATGAAACAACCAAAATCTCCAGATAGTCGGCTTATCTTCAACCCAATAGCAAAGACAGCTTTGATGATAAAACGAAAATGACAAAATATACGAACCTTACTGAGACTCCATCATCTCACATCCATTCAAAAGATTCTCATACAAATGAACCTACAAACATTAGGAGAACACGGCAACTTTTCAAGGCCAGGATAAATATATTGTGCAATGAAGGACCGTTCTAGTGAAAAGATGGATTAAATAACATTGAGCTTATTTCATGTCAAAGAAGCTCACTGTTTCTTTTCTTGTCATGATTATAACTGTGTCAGTATCATCGAATGGACGACAGACTGCTATACCACACATCTGCAAGTCGTATACCAGATTGTGTGCTCTAATTAAGTACTAACACATTTTAAGTAATAAAGAATAATGTTCAAAACCTCAGAAGTCATTAAACTAGTTCGGCCAAAACCTCAGAAGTCATTAAACTAGTTCCGGCCAAAACCTCAGAAGTCCAATCGAGCAGCTTAAATCAAAAACAAAAACACAAAATGAAGCAAAACATCATTCACAAATTTATAAAGCGGAAACTTAGATATCAGCAAAAAAAACCCCACTCCTATAACAATTTTGAACCAGCTACTGGATGAATGTCCCATTTGAATCAGGTATTAGAGCAGAAAGAGAAACAAAGATGACATTTGCGTACCTAGAGAAACAAGCAAAAACCCTAGCCTAGAGTACATAGAAAGCTACAGAGAGATAAACGGAGACACAGAAAGAGAAAAGTTTGAAGTGAACCCACCAACCGAACCCAAAAATATGTAAAGAGAGAGCATGGAGCATAGAGATAGAGAGTGAGAGGGAGAGTGAGAGATAAACTTTAACGAATGAGAGCGAGATTGAGAGGTGCAGAGAGAGAAAGCGAGAGAGAGAAAAAAACTTACGCTGCCTTTCGATTTCAAAGACTGAGAGGAATCGATGGCGAAGTCGATGGACGAAGCGATAATCAGAGAAATCCATATGGTTCTCTGTTTAAGGAGGTGGTGCATTCGGTCGAATGCTACTTTCAAGCTAAAGGTGCATCATTAGCTAGTGTCCATATTCTTTAATCCTGTTGTTTTAATCCTATTGGAGATCTGTGTATCTGCATAGCAACGTCCGGAGGCAAAAATTCCGTATGTGAGTTTTATTCCTGCTATTATATCTTAAGAGTAATCTTTGGTACCGAGGCTGTACGCCTGGGACACCGCCAGGGTGGACCCTTACTTTTTATTTTGTCTCCTTGTCTCCCACTTTTTCTCCCTCTCTCCCTCTCTCTCTCTCCGTTGTTCTCCCTCTCTCCTTTTCTATGTTGGGTATAAACTTCCATTACTTCTTTCATCTCGGCCTGCATCTTCTCCGACGAGTTCTTCATCTATTACACACTAAAACCCCGAACGTAAAGCAAGATAATATCTCAGTTCTTGAGGGTTAAATCGATTAAAGACGGAATTGCCGCGGGGAGAACGGAGCGGGGAGAACGGAGCAGGGCAGAACGGAGCGGGGAGACCGGAGCGGGGAGAACGGAGCGGGGAGAACGGAGCGGGGAGAACGGAGCGGGGAGAACGGGCGGGGAGAACGGAGCGGGGAGAACGGAGCGGGGAGAACGGAGCGGGGAGAACGGAGCGGGGAGAACGGAGCGGGGAGAACGGGCGGGGAGGACGGGCGGGGAGAACGGGCGGGGAGAACGGGCGGGGGAGGACGGAGCGGGGAGAACGGAGAGGGGAGAACGGAGCGGGGAGAACGGGCGGGGAGAACGGGCGGGGAGAACGGAGCGGGGAGAACGGAGCAGGGAGAACGGAGCGGGGAGGGGGAGAACGGGCAGGAGAGGGGAGAGAACGGAGCAGGAGAGGGAGAACGGAGGGGAGAGGGAGAACGGAGCGGAGAGGGGAGAACGGAGCGGGAGACGGGGAGAATGGAGTGGGAGAGGGGGAGAATGGAGCGGGAGAACATAAAAGATATGTTTTACTTTTTTCGATGTATTGTGAAAGAGTAATGCTATGGTACCGAGGCGGTACCTATGGGGCACCGCACCTCACGTCGATGCCTCAGCTCCACCGAAGATCACAATTAAAAAAAATAAATTAAAACATATTATTATTATATATTTTCTCTCATCGTTTCTCGCGTATCTTGTCTCCCACTCCTTCCCTCCTCTCCCTCTCGCCCTCTCGCCTCCTCTCCTTCTCGCCTCCTCTCTCCCTCTCGCCTCCTCTCTCCTCTCTCTCTCTCTCTCTCCTCTCTCCCTCTCCTTCGACTTCTCCGCCATTAAAGGCGTGTCTGAAGAAGAAGATGCACTTGCCGCCAACATCTCCACAGAACTTGCCCGGAAGATGTCCCGGGCCATAAGCTTAACTCCGAACACCACCATCTCCGCCGTCGGCGATCGCCGTCTCGAGAAAGCAGCGAAGTTCGCCGCCGACAACAACATCCCGCCCGGCGAAGCTCTCACGGAGCTACGAAGACGTCCTCGGCGACCCCAGCGTCGACGCCGTGTACATGCCCTTCCGACGAGTCTCCACGTCCGGTGGGCGGTGCTATGCGGCCGAGAAGAAGAAGCACGTCCCGCTGGAGAAGCCCGTCGCTCTGCACGTCACCAAGTTGGATCGGATACACAGCGAACGTGGTGATTCCATTGAAGAAAGTCGGGCAGAAGGTCAATTTGGAAGTCGGGTTCCGTCATTGATTTTTTTTCTTCATGATTAGCAATTAGCTCCACCAGTTTTTCTCTCGTAGTGTTTTTTTTTAGATGATTCTCTTTTTATGTATTTTTTTTTTTCTTTTAAAAGTCTCTTTTGGGGATCTCGGAGGTGTAATTCATGTAACAGATGCACACTATGTGAACTTGTAGTATCAGTTCCGAAACAAAAATAAATGTGTTTCGGTGAGAAAACTTGTCGAGAAGTTTACAAGTTATCGTTCTCAAGAAAAAAAAAAGTTCTAAGTTATGGTGCGACGTTCATGATTTTTCTTTTCTTGCAAGTAATGCTAACGCTATCAGGGAAGACTTGAGAAATCTCCATGCTTATATCTTCAATTGAATGTTCAGATCTCAATTGAATGTTAAAGCTTAACTTATGCCATCATGTTTGTTCTCTCTCTATGTAGTAAAGGGATGAGAGAACAGAACCTAGACTAAAGAGTTTGTTCTCTCGGATTTCTGTCACTTCATCTATATGGTGTTAGGATTTCATAAAATCAGTAAACGTTGTAATATGTTAATAAAGATACTTCGACAGAATTAGTCTTCATAAAATCAGTAAAAATCCAGACGTTCAACTTGTCTCGTATCCGGTTGGCTAGTCGTTACGTGGAGATGTTGGTGGCAAGTGCATCTTCTTCGTACACGTCTTTAATGGCGGAGAAGTCAAGGAGAGGGAGAGAGAGAGAGGAAAAGGGAGAGGGAGGGAGAGAGAGAGAGAGAGGAGGCGAGAGGGAGAGAGGGAAAGAGGAGAGAGGAGGCGAGAGGGAGAGAGGAAAGAGGAGAGGGAGAGAAGCGAGAGGGAGAGAGGAGGCGAGAGGAGAGAGGAGGCGAGAGAGAGGGAGAGAGGAGGCGAGAGGGCGAGAGGAGAGGAGGGAGGAGGGAGACAAGAGAATGGGAGTGGGAGACAAGATACGCGAGAAACGATGAGAGAGAAAATATATAATAATAATATGTTTTAATTTATTTTTTTTAATTGTGATCTTCGGTGGAGCTGACGTGGATGCCACCTAGGCATCCACGTGAGGTTTCCACCGTGGCGGTGCCCCATGTGGGTACCGCCGCGGTACCTATAGCATTACTCATTGTGAAAACGGAACATCCGGTTTGCAGTTGTGGAGCTGACGTGGAGGTATCCCAGAGGAGTAAGAGTAATGGTATCGGTACGGAGACGATACTTGGCCCGAGTACAGAATCTGATGTGGATGGCTTCCGTGGCCATCCACGTCATACGCTGAGTCAGCTCCCTCTCCTAGCTGCGGCCTCCCTCTCCCGGCCGTGGCCTCCCTCTTCCTCTCCCGGCCGCGGCCTCCCTCTTCCTCTCCCGGCCTCGGCCTCCCTCTTCCTCTCCCGGCTGTGGCCTCCCTCTTCCTCTCCCGGCTGCGGCCTCCCTTTTCCTCTCCTCTCCCGGTTGCGACCTCCCTCTTCCTCTCCCGGCCGCGGCCTCCCTTTTCCTCTCCTCTCCCGGCCGCGGCCTCTCTCTTCCTCTCCCGGCCGCGGCTTCCCTCTCCTGTGTTTTTGTTTGTCGCCTCAGCATCTGACGTGGATGGGTACATACTTCTTCTCAAGTGGAGACCTGGGGCCCACTTGCTTTCTATGGAGTTCTATGAGGGGTTTATCCAACCCCTCCACCCACGTGTCATGCCACAAGGATACATTTACACCAATTCCTAGAACTAATCTGGATGACTTAATCAGTTTAGGTAGGAGTTTAGAAATTTGCTTCCAACCTTGTGAATATCCAGGTTTGGGCCTTTTAGAAGTAATAAACAGGTTGGGCCCATATTTTATCCTCATGTACGAGGCCCAAAAAGAATCAGAGTTTCAGTAAACTTTCCATAGTAGTTTAATTTGAAACGCCTGACCTAGGGCTCTGATATTTCTTAAACCCAGTCCTCCATATCTGTGTGATTCACATGTATTGGCCATTCGACTAGATGTATTTTTATGTTTCCTTCGTATGACCTCAAAAAATTCTTAAATCGAGCTTCCATACTATCAGCTACTTTATCTGGGATATTAAGACATGTTAGTACATGTAACGACATGCTGGTGAGTATGGATTTTATCAGAGTGATCCTCCTAGTTACTGAAAGGGGATTTTTCGACCACCGACTCGGCCTTTTCTTCATGTTTTGAAGGCCATGCTCATAAGGGGGGTTAGTTACTTAGTTGTTTGAGATATTGAATCCTTGATAAGTCTCCAAAGATGTGGTAGTAGTGAACCTCAGGGTTTCCCTGATTTGAATTTTGGTGTCTTCAGGAACATTTATGGAGAAGAAGATGGAAGACTTTGTGGGTTAAAATGTTGACCTGAGTAGTCCCCATACTCTTCTAAGATATTCATTAGTGTAGTTGATGTTTCTATACCAAACAATAAGTTGTCATCTGCATACCGTATGCTGCAGATCAGGTTTCGTAAAGGCGCCCATGGGCTAATCTGATCAGTATTGATTGGATCACTAATTTTTGAGGAAAGTAGTTCTATAGCAAAGATAAATGGGGAGGGGGATATGGGATCTCCCTAGCTTAGACCTTATTTAAGGTAAATAGGGTAGCCGTTTATTGAAATTTGGTGTGGGGTCGTGCTAAGGCATGAGTAAATCAGATTTCGCCAAAGAGGAGGAAAATCAAATTCTCTTTAGGTCTGTTGCAAGAAGGCTCATGGCATTGTGTCAAAGGTCTTTCTGAGGTCAAGTTTTACCCCAAAGTAATCATATTTCTTTCTTTGCATTTGGAATGTTTTTAAGATTTCATGAGTTAGTAATATATGATCTGGCATTTACCTCCCTTTTATAAAGGCGGCTTGTGTAGGAGAGATAATGTCAGGGAGGAATTTTGCCAACCTCGATGATAGGATTTTGTTAGTGGTCTGTGGACTACATTATAGACGCTTATTGGTCTATAGTCAGAGAACATTTATGGCTCATCCTTCTTCGGTATTAGTACAATAAAAGTTCTATTAAATTTAGGCTCTATAGAGCCAAATTGAAACATGAATTGTAAGTGTTTTATAAGGGCTATTAAATTTAGGCTCTATCAGATTCCAGTAATGCTTGAATTCAGTGAAAATAATGTTAGGTTTTATAAGGGCTTGTTTTTGGCCACTTGAGGTTTCTGGTGGGACTAAAGGGGGGGACTGATGTGGTGTCTCAGATTTGGAGCTTGGGAGTAGATTTCAGTGAAATACTTCCTTGTTGCCCATTTCAGATCCTTTTCATTTTCTAATGTTTATCCATTTTCATTTTGGATACCTAGAATTTTGTTAATTTGCACTCTGATTCCTAACGAGTGAAAGAACCTAGAGTTCTCCTCACCATCCATGAAAACATTTTGCCTTGCTTGTTGAAATATATGCATGTGCTTAATTCGATTTAATTTCATTTGCTCATGCTGCAATTTTTTTTCCTGAGAGACTACTAATGGGTCTGTTGGGTTGGTATGCAATTGTTGTTAATTTTTAGCCTGTTTTTTGAGGTTTCCCTAATTTTTATATGGAAATTTCCAAATGAGGACTTGTTCCACTTCATAAGGTTCTTTCCTGTGTTTCAACCTAGTAAGCAGGTATTCTAAAGGTGGGGTGGATATATTAAGATGCTGAGTAGAGTTCCATGTTTTCTATATAACTAATTCACACTGGCCCTTCTCGTTGGTAATTTTAAGTTTGGTGGTGGGGAAGATTGGGCAGTGATTCAATCTGACCCTCGGTAGATGCTGTAATCTTGAGTTTGGCCAGACCCGTATCCACTTGTCATTTACCAATGCCATGTCTAGTCTGGCCATTACAAGATTTTTTGTTGGTCTGCCATTTGATAAGGTGAACTTGGGGTCATTAAAGACTAGGTCTATTCATGCTCTCTTTGTTACAAATTCGAGGAAGGTTTTGTTATGACGGTATGGGGAATTGGTATTGTAGTGATTTTCGCATGGAGCTACAATAGCATTAAAATCTCCAATCAAAAGGGCTGGCAAATTTACGTTTTGTTGTGAGACTTTCTACGTTTGGAAGGGAGGGAGGGGGAGTGGGTATGGGTTTGTAAATAAATGAAAGTCAGTTTGACTTCACTACCATTTATTTGCTTCACTACCATATGTTTGCTTCACATTACTCCAAACAAACTTTACATTCATTTACAATATCAATGGGATTCTGAGCTTTCCATAGGAGCCACAAATTTAACAAAAGAATAACTATATTTGTTCATTAACCACTCATAGGTATTTGAATTTTAAGGAGTCACAAATTTTGTTTCACTCAAGAAAAGGACATTTGGGTCATATTTATGTAAAAAAGTTGAAATTGCATTCTTTGCCGAGGGTTCTTGTGCCCCTTTGACATTCCATACTAAGATAGAGTTCATTTTAAAACAATAATTGTAAAAGAGGTCACTTGAAGCTCACCTGGCGACGAGACAAGATGGAGAATTTTGGCTCCATGGGTCAACTGGGGTATTTTTATCCAGCTTGAACCTTTGCTGAGTTGTTTGGTTGCTTGATGCTTTTTCTGAGCATCCACATAGAGGATTTCCACGACATATTCAACATTTCCACGGTCATCTGAGACAGCCGATACCTCTCGAATGGGTACCATGCACATTCCATGATTGGTGCTCTTCTCATAAGTCTTAAGGGCAGCTCTGCAAAAAAGATTGAAGTATCATCTCAACAAATTGTAACATTAATAAATAATTAAATCACTAAAGGTTCTTCGGACCAAACATACCTTCATATCCCTCATGAATGCATTGTAGGTACCTTTCGGTTGTTCTTTCGAAAGCATATACTACTTAAAATTATCTTGAGCACGAAAATCAGTACCAAAGAACCGATGCATCTTACCAAGTTCACCATTCGCCAGCTTGCCATCCTTAATCACAATATGGTGGAATTCATTCTCCTTCGGCATAAGGGAACTCGCTCCAGTAGGACCTCGCCTCCTGCGTCTTGCATGCGCCTCTTGAAACTGTGTCTCCACGACCACGTCCTGTGTCTCGGGATCCCCCTCACATGTCTTAGCGTCCTCATCAACGACTAGCACTCGAGAAGGGCCTATAATATATTGAAACACCATTAATGTATAACTTAAAAGGAAATGAATATGATATAATTCACAAACTGCCATGAAACATTTACTTGTGCCATCGGAAGAGCCACGAAAGTATTTCCAGATTGGTATCATCCTGCTGAAACAAACAATTTTAATTTTGGTTAACTGCATTACTATTACTACTTTTAGCAGATTGTCTCTCTAAAAATTTAAGAACCTACGCTATCTTGCATTCAACTCTTCTAAATTAATCATCTATCCTTGACCGAGTTCTCTACGCTCCCACACAACATCGTCGTGGTCCAGAGCCCCTACAGCTCCCACCCCCGCATCCTGGGCACATAGCAATGTTTCAGCTTCTGACTCATCCCGACTTGAATTATCCAATGGGACTTCATAAGCGTCTCTCGGTTTCCACCGATAGACCACACTCCAGTTAGGCGCAATTGGGTCTACAGTGTAAAAAAACCTGTTGAGCTTGAGATGGAAAGATGAATGGTTCATCCTCAAAACTCCGTTTAGTAGTATTCACCAAAGTGAAGTAATTATCGTCAGTGACACGTCCGCTTCCCCCCATGTCATACCAGATGCACTTGAACAAGTGAATAGGTGAGGTTATTCCAAAGTGGACCTGAATTATGGACTATAGAACCCCGAAAAAGAATAAATCTTCTTCGTCTGCTGTTGCAATGCATCTATTTTGAGTGACCCTTGTTTTTTCAAGTGACTGTCTCAAACTTATATCCATTCACATAGAACCCTTGGTACGAAAGACCATTGCATCTTGGACCTTGTGCAAGAGCGAGTAAATTTCGTCTGCCTGCCCATGTTTGAACACATTGTAGACCTAAACAAGGGAAAAAATCAGAATAGTCCCTAATGATTATCGACTTTTGATGTGCTTTGACAAAAAAACGTAATCAAAGACAATTACATAGTCTTTAAACCATTTGGCAAATCCATTGTGTTGCTCCTGTTGCACTCGATGATCGATCCACTGAGGATGCAACCGTCTCAAATGATTTTGTGATGCCTACAATCATTCAATGAAAATATTGACTGAATTAATTGGACATGACTTAAAGATGTTGCAAACTTCACCAAAGTAAAAGTTATTTGGACTTACGTCAAGTACGAATCAACATCGGGTTTGTTAAATAGGATGAACCGGTGGATTTGTTGTGCTTCCACGAATGTAACCAAATAGGAACGTGCGGCCCCAACAGGGCCCTCCTCATAATGGATAAGCCTGTTTAGCTTTGACTCCATGCTATCAATGTAACTTGCACAAAATGTGGTAACTTCCTTCATCAGATACCCCTCTGCAATTGATCCATTAGGATGAGCTTTTTTGCGTGCATAATTTTTCAATGTCAATAAATGACGTTCAATTGGGTACATCCATCTATATTGAACCGGTCCTGCAAGTTTGGCCTTTGTTACTAAATGAACTATCAAATGGATCATAACATTAAAGAATGCTGGTGGGAAAATCCGCTCTAACTTGCAAAGAATCAGTTGAATAGCATGTTCCAAAATCTCAAGTTTACTCACGTCAACCACTCACACATAAATCTCTGGAAAAAACATTGAACTCGTTAATGACCTTTGCAACGGGCTTTCAAAGTGACTTCCTCAAAGCCACTGAGAGGAGTTACTGCATCAAAACGTGGTAATCGTGACTCTTGAGACCAACTATTTTCTTTTCACGTACTTGTATATGGCTTGATATGTTCGAAGAAAATCCATCCGGCAATTTCAATCCCTTTAACACGCGGAGGAACATGTTTTTTTTTCCTTGGACATATTGTACGAAGCATGTAGAATGAATATCTTGCCAGCCTTTGTTGAAGGTTTTGGGTACAGAGGTTTCCATATATTAAGTTTTTGCAAATTCAACCTTGACTTGATGTTGTTTTTCGACTTACCATCTTTCTGTGAAAGAGTGTTCAAAATGCTCTCGCACACATTTTTCTCTACATGAATGACTTCCAAATTGTGATAGATCAGCAGAGTCTTCCAATAAGGTAGTTCAAAAAATATACTTTTTTTCCACCCTTCTGGTAATTCATGAGCAACATTTGTTGAAGGTTTTCGTTTGCCGAGCAGAATGTTGTCATGACCTTCCCACATTCTTAATATATCATCCCCGAATAGTGCTTCTGGTGTCGTGTCATACTCTTCATTGCCATCAAATGATTTCTTGTCCACTCTCTAAGGCTGATCTTCGGGTAGAAATTGACGTATACGTTTTTCCGACTGCAAGAAAGATATATAGAACCATGTTTAACATTCATACTCCAACCTGATAGCATGTCATATGCTAGGAAGTCAGAAATAGTCCACATCACTGTTGTGCGCATCTGAAAGAACGATCGGTTTTCAACATCATTAGTCCTCACACCCACATCCCACAATAACTTCAACTCATTGATCAATGATTGCAAATAAACGTCAATATCGTACCCCCGTGGTTTTGGGCTGTCTGTAAGTAGACTCATAAGAAAATAACCTTGATTCATAGCCAAAAAAGGAGGCAGATTGTAAATGAGTAAGGTGACCGGCCAAGTGTTGCGACTCGAACCAGTGCCAATTTTAAAGGAACTGAAATAATCACTAGCAAGGTCGAGCTTTACATTTCGTGGATCAATTCTGAAAGCGGGATATTGTGCATCGAAGTGCTTCCATGCCAAAGAATCTCTAGCATGACTCATCTTCCCTTCAACAGATGCAGGAGCAGACCCATGCCATGCCATAAACAAAGAGGTTTTCGTGGACATAAGCATCCTCTGTAATCTTGGGACCACTGGAAAATGATGAAGAACCTTGGCTGGTTTCCCACACTTCCCACTGCCTTTCCGTTCTATCCATCTCGATGTTCCACATTTAGGGCAATTGTTCAAATCTTTGTATTCATTCCTGAAAAGCACACAATCATTGGGGCATGCATGGATTTTCTGGTAATCTAGCCCTAGATCTGCCATCAATTTTTTGGACTCATACCAATTGTTTGGAAGGGTATTGCTTGGGGGAAGAACATCCTTAATAAGTGCCACCATATCTGAGAATGACTTGTTACTCCATTTGTTCAAGCACTTCAGTTGAAATAAATGAACCATGAAAGAAAGTTTCCAGTATTTTTGACATCCATCAAAAAGGGGTTTCTTTGCCTCGTCCATTAACTGTTCAAATCGATGTAATTCTGGGTCTTCACCTACACCCTCTACATTATCCACATCCACCTCTTGCATGAAAGCATCATTCAACAACTCAAACATTTTAGACCCATGTCCGATCTCAACATCGACATTTGGTTCTTGTAAAAACCATGGTTCACCGTGGTAGTGCCAAATAGTATAACGTAGAACGAACCCCTCCCTTACTATGTGGTACTTGACAGTCTCGTAATTAAATGAATATCTGTTCTCACATTTAACATAAGGACATCTCATTCAACCGCTTGTTTGGACAGGTGTGTAATGTTTGGCATATTGAACAAAGAAACGAATACCTTCCACAAACTCAGGATTGCACCGGTCATGTTTATTCCTGTACCGGTACATCCAGTTCTGGTCATTAAGATAGTCCATATCTCCCTCTACCTTCCTCTCCCACGCCCTATTAGAGTGTGAGAGCGCAAAGGGAAGGAGCAAAAGGAAACGAAATAGTTGAACCTAGATAAGTAAACAAATGGAATTAAAATAGACTACAACATTCCTTCAGACAATGATGGCATTGAAAATCTCAAACTACAATAATGTTACAATCATTGTAAACCAAAGATTTAAAGACCACTACCAATCAGAACTGACTGATGTTTATAATCTTAAAGTAGGATGTATACAACTATAATGTAATACATACTTTACTTTTAGTGGCTTGGGAAACCTCCACCTAAAACGACTCCACAACAAAGGGGTTTCTCTATCCAACACTCAATTTCAAGCACCAATCAGCAACTAAAGACACAAGAAAAAATTAAAAACCATGCAATATTAATATGAATCACTTTTTTTTCATGTTTATGACTAGTGAATGAAAAGCAAATTGAAACCACCAAGGATGACAGCATTAAGGTTTCAGAAATAGAGTTGTTCTAATATCTAAACAAAAACCACGAGCGAAAGCTAAAAGTGACGCATGACTTAATTTATCCTCGAAAAACAACCCACAACCAAAAACCTATTTGGCCAACAAATAAAGGATACATAGAAAACTTTTAGCGTCAAAAGACTAGAATTACACCTGCTAAATAATTATGATCATAAGTAGCCCTTTTATAAAATCAAATCCCCGGTCCAAAAGCAAAATATATACCAACGGTTGTAAAAAAGTAATTTTAAACTACGTAGTGACCACTAAAATTCTTAGCATATATACAAAGCAAGTGGAATAATGCATTTTGGGGAACCCACATGATGTTGACAAACATCAATCATGCACGTAAGATATGTAAATTAATTAAGAAAATCATTGATACAATAAGCAGTTTCTGTTTCAGTTTACGAATAGTGTTTCAGTAAGTAGCCGGCCTGAACAAATCTACTTCGTTCAGAACTTGAGTATGACATAAAATGAAAAGTCACAAATGAATTACTGATGATCTCCATGTAAGATAATATTCTCAAGAAGTGACCAAATATGATTTAATAAGATTCTTATATTTGACTAATGAATCAACAAATAAAACAACACTAATCATACGGGGTGCGACATGCCAATGCACACAGGCACAACGTCCTTGGAGTCCAGACTTGCGCAAGACGGCACAGCAAGGGCGGACACACACATTCATGCGCATGGACAACCAACCGACAAGCATACACATGCGGGGCTGCATGTGCAAGCGCATCAAGCAGATCAAGACGCGTGCGCCTAAGAGCAGGGTTGCGATTCGGTAACCCCACTCATGCAACCACAAGAGAGCAGCCATGTGTGGCTCAAGCACCGATGTGCATAAAGGCATCAAGATGGAAGCCAGACCACATGGGGCAACTTTGAGAAGGAGGAGCATACCTACAGTGGGTCCAACAACATATGATGACATGGCAGCTGACGTGGCAGTTGCATGACATGGCGCATGAGGTGGCAATTGCATGACATGGCGCATGAGGTGGTACTTGATTAGGCTTGTGACATGGCATGCATGAGTTGGCAAAGTACATGAAACATGTGCTTAATAGCTGGCACGAGTTAGATGAGGTTTGAATTCAAATAAACTCATTCAAACTTGTTTGAATGAGTTAGTTAGAGAGTAAGAGGTTTTGGTTAGATCTCCCCAATATGGGGCATGTGTACATTATAAATAGTTGTATAGAAGAGCTTGTAATCACTTCGTAATTTCAATAGAAGATCCTTTCCTCCTTATTCCGAATTTGCCCTTGCCTTGGAGACTTGAGGGTGTTCTAGCACTTAGAACAAAGCGACGCTGCGCTAATCTTGTTAGGGAGGCTGACTAGCTACCAGACGAACTTGGAGACTAAACTGAAGTGGACATTCGATTGGTAGACCAAAAAGCGATATTGTCTCTCCTTGTCATTTTTGTAGGTGGTAAAGTTCTAGCCAGTGCTTGTACCTAGCGGCCATGCTCATCTTCACTGACCCTGTTCGAATTCATCTGGGGAAACCCGCATAGAACCTGAGCAGCCCAGGCCAGGAGAAGCAGCAAACATGGACGTGAGTCAGCAGTGAACCCAGCCTTCGTTTACAACACAGCTTGATAAGGAATTTGGCCTTGTTTTTATAGGTTTTGCTGCTATGCATAACTTTGTTTTGTGAGATGCCTCATGTATATACCATGCGTTTTTTTGCCTCAAAAAACCGTTTTTTTTCCTATCAGGATTTTTGGACTTGAGGATGGTGTTCTTTCATTTCAGTCCATCCCATTTGCGTTGATTCAGAAACGTTTTAGTACTCTATCTCAACTAGGGGTTGTGAATTCTACCCGTTTTTCTACCTGCTCTTGTTTTGATCAAACTATTGTTCACAGGAAACTGGCTAAAACTAACAATGTCCCAATTTATAGCCATTAAAGGATAAAACCCGATTATATATTAAGATGGCATGAAAGCAGCTTAAGGGGGTACTATATATACTTGGTCTCTGACTCACTTTATGCTTACCATGTTTATTTATATCATGAACTCCATATAATGATACCTAAAAATTGTCTATTCTATTAGGGTTGTGGTCATATCTATACCCATTATATGTAAGCTTGGACGCAAGAAAAATGTTGACTAAGAAAACATCCCCCACATAGAATGTCATTAAAAAACGTTACTGGGTTATAAGTTAATTTGAGCGAGAGAGTTTTGAGTGCTGGGGAAAATTCTTGTACTGAAAAGTTAACTTCATGGGGTTATACGATTACGCACAAGGCCTTATTAAATAGTTAATCATTTTAGTGTAGAATCAGGCTTAATGTTTTATGATTTTATTACATGAGTTACGTTTTATATAGAAGTCAATGGTACTCGAGCACTTCCCTTTCATCTGGGGGTTTTACAATTGCAACGTTGAAAGTTTCTCTTTTGTACAATATTCTCTAGACTTGATTGGTGTATCTCATTTACGAGCAGTTTGTCAGCAATCGTCTTAAATAATTTTCAATGAGTAGAATTGCAAATTCTCATGTGAAAGATTTCTGTTTTTACAGTTAGTTCAACAAGTATTTTTGTATTTTTTCGTGTTGAAGATGCTTATTTAGATCTTCAATATAAAAAAGTAGAAGTCCAAATTGGTCCACAAACAGCTTAATCAAGTCCAATCTCATCCTTGGATCAGGCATTAATCACATGCATGCATCCCCTGTTGGAAATTTAGCTTGTTGCTGCAATTTTATTTATCTTTATATAGACTTAATTTGAATGCAATTATCATGGTATTCTTCAACTGAAATTTGAATGATTGATGTTGCATGATTGACCTTGCTGGAATTTTGAGTTAGTTTATAGTTGTTCTTGTACTTGTTGTGTTCTAAAAGGGCTATTGTTTAGTTTATTTAAAATTCTGTAGCGTTGTTGAATTTCGTTCTTGTTTTGATTTTGCTTCTAAATTGATGGTGTCTATATATGCTATTAGTTTCTGAAATAATTATTCAACTTGTTGATTAAGTTTAATTCTATAATTGTGTGTGTTAGTAATCTTGTTTTAAGTTATCTGAAATAGGAAATTTCTATTGTTCTAACCCTTGTTTTGAAGAATTACTTCATCAAAATTCTGGTAAGTTTATTAGAATTCCTCTTAAAGAGTTGTCTATCTTCTGATTGTTTTTAATTAAGTGTTTTCCTACCCACTAGGTCCAACAATTTAAAGATGTTAAATATTTCATAATTCACCTAATGGGAAATAAGCAATTAGTAGACCCATCAAAATTAGAACCTTTGGATGGGACAAATTACAAAAGGTGTTCCAAAAGCTATAAATTTTTTTTGAACAACTTGAGGTCGATTATGTGTTATTTTATCCTCTCTTTGAGACAAACATGATTGAACCCCCTACTACACCTCAAGTAACACCCCCTTTAGCTCGAACTAAAACTTCAGAAATAGAGACAGAGGCTAAATATGAAAAAGACAATAAAATGGTTAGGGGTCATTTAATAAATCACATGACAAACAATCTTTTCGACTTGTTTGTAAACCATAAATCAGCGAAGGAAATTTGGGAAATTTTAGAGAAGAGATATGTAGTTGGAAAATGGCTTCAATTTCAGATGGTCGACAATAAATCAATTATAGAACAAGTGCATGAGTACGAAAACCTAGTTACTGATGTACTCAATGAAGGTATGAAAATGTGTGAGATCTTACAAGCGAATGTACTATTGGAAAAATTCCCACCATCTTGGAGTGATTATAGAAACCATCTTAAGCATATAAAGAGAGATCTCACACTGCAAGAACTCATTAGCCACATGAGAACCAAAGAAGCTAATTGCCTCAAGGATAAACAAATTTCTGATTCAATTTCTGTTTCAAAGGCTAATTTAATTGAATCAAGTAACTTCTCTTCCAGGAACAGGTTTAAGAAGAGTCTAAAGAAATGACCACATAAAGGAGACAATAAGAAGCAGATTGGCATCATCAAGTCCGACAATAAGAACCCGTAAGCTCAATGCTACGTATGTGGGAAGCTTGGTCACAAGGCATATCAATGCTATCATCGTCAAGGGCAGCAACAGAGGACCAATGACAAGGCTAGCAGCAAGTCAACAAACCAAGCCAACCTTATTGAAAATGATGACATTGTTGCTGCAGAAGTCGTAGAATCGAACTTGGTGGAAAACAAAACAGATTGGGTGATAGACACAGGAGCTACTAGACACTTCTGCGCCAACAAGGAGTTGTTCTTTGATTTTGAAGAAGTGCCTGATGGTGAATGTGTCTATATGGGAAACCAAAGTGTAGCTGGCGTTCTTGGCAAAGGCAAAATTCTGCTAAAATTGACTTCAGGCAAAACCTTAGCCTTGAAGAATACTCTTTATGTACCCTCCTTACGTAGAAACTTAGTGTCAAGTACCTTATTGAATAAGGCTAGTCTAAAACTCGTGTTTGAGGTTGACAAAATTGTAATGACCAGAAACAGAGAATTTGTGGGGAAGGGTTATCTCAATGAGGGATTATTCATTTTGAACATTGTATCTGAAATTATTAATGAAAATCCATCATCTAGTTTTGCTTATATTGGTGAGTCTATTAACTTATGGCATGGAAGACTTGGACATGTAAATGTAGCTTCAATTAAAACACTTAGAAATCTAAACTTAATTCCCTCCGTGAATACAAAAGAATTTTCTAAGTGTCCTGTGTGTGTAGAAGCCAAGTATGCATCTTTTAAATCAGTTGAGAATAGAAACACTAAACAATTAGATTTAATTCATACAGACTTAACGGATTTCAGAAACACTATTAGTAAAGGAGGTGGAAGGTATTATGTGACCTTCATTAATGATTTTTCTAGATACACTAGAGTTTACCTCCTTAAGACCAAAGATGTAGCAGAGGAGATGTTTCTGAAATATAAAACCGAAGTAAAAAATCAGTTGAACAAGAAAATTAAAAGGGTTAGGTCTGACAGAGGAGGAAAATATAATACTCTATTCCTCAAGGAATTTTGTGCAAAGAACGGTATTATACATGTATTTAGTGCTCCAAACACTCCCCAACAAAATGACATTGCTGAGAGGAAAAATAGAACTCTCAAAGATATGATGAATGCTATACTTGATAAATTCTGGATTACCCGACAACTTATGGGGAAGCACTACTTTCAGACTGTTATATACTTAATAGAGTTCCTCATAAGAAATTAGAAAAAACTCCATATGAACTATGTAAAGGATTTACCCCTAACCTGAAATTCCTTAAAGTGTGGGGATGCCTAACCAAGGTGAGTTTACCAGCTCCTAAGAGGACTAACATAGGACCCAAAATCTATGATGCAGTGTTCATAGGTTATGCAGAAAATTCAGCTACATATAGATTCATGTCATTAGATGAAAATTCAATATCTAAATCTAGAGATGCAGAATTCTTTGAGCACTTGTTTCCTTAGAAGAAACAAAACACTAGAATAGATCTTGTTCCATCTAGTGCAGTGTTGACTTTGCCTAGTTCTTCTCATACAGTAAGTGAATATGCAGATGAGCCTAGAAGAAGTAAAAGGAAAAGGACATAGACAAGTTTTGGACTTGATTTCGTTACTGCTTTCCTAATTGAGAACCCTGATAGGATAGATGAACATGTGGTATCAGCGTTCCTGATCGAGGATGATCCCAAAACTTATACAGAAGCAATAACTTCTGTGGATACTAGCTTTTGGAAAGAAGCTATAAACAGTGAGTTGGACTCTATAAAGTCCCACCATACATGGGACATAGTAGATTTGCCTAAGGGGTGTAAACCTATTAAGTGTAAATGGATTTTTAGAAAGAAATTAAGACCTAATGGTTTTATAGATAAGTTCAAGGCTAGATTAGTTGTTGTAGGTTATACACAAAAGAAAGACGTTGATTATTTTGACACTTATTCTCCTATGACCAAAATAGCAAACTATAAGAACTTTAGTTGCATTGGCTGCTATCCATAGTTTGGTTGTGCATCAGATGGATGTTAAAATTGCATTTCTTAATGGAGATTTGGAAGAGGATATTTACATACAACAACCAGAGGGGTTTGTTGTTCAAGGTCAAGAGGATAAGGTATGTAAATTGAAGAAGTCCCTATATGGATTGAAACAAGCTCCAAAACTATGGTATGAGAAATTTCACCACACGCTGATCACACATGGGTTTGTAGTAAATACCTCAGACATATGTTTGTATTCTAAAATATCTGAATCGGACTGTGTAATAATATGTCTATATGTGGATGGCATGTTAATCTTTGGCACTAATGAGAACTTGGTGATTGAAACCAAGAGATTCTTGTCCTCCCAATTTGACATGAAAGACATGGGAGAAGCTAATGTTATTCTTGGAGTGAAGTTAACAAAGACTACTCAAGGTTTCTCAATGAGTCTATCCCACTACGTGGAAAAAATGTTGAAGAGATTTAACTGTTTTGATCTCCTACCTGTTAGATTTCCATATGATCATAGTATCCACCTTAAGAAGAATAGAGGTGAGAGTGCATCTCAAATTGAGTACGCTAAAATCATAGGTAGTGTGATGTTCCTCTTGAACTACACTCGTCCAGACATAGCTTATGCAGTCAGCAAACTAAGTCAGTACACCCATTACCCTAGTAGCAAACATTGGAATGCACTTTATCGTTTGATGAAATATTTGAGAGGCACCATGAATTGGGGACTGCATTTTGGTAAGTTTCCTGCAGTGTTAGAAGGTTATTGCAATGCCAACTGGGTGTCTGATAATGATGAAGTTAGTTCTACTAGTGGTTATGTCTTCACTTTAAGTGGAGGAGCGATTTCCTGGAAGTCTGGAAAGCAGACCTGCATTTCTCGCTCTACTATGGAGTCGGAGTTTATTGCACTTGAATTAGCAGGTCAAGAGGCAGAATGGCTGAGAAATCTGTTAGCAGATGTGCCACTGTGGGGGAGATAGAGTGTACCCATCTCCCTTCATTGTGATTCTCAAGCAGCTATTAGGATTGCCAACAACAGTGTATATAATGCAAAAGGAGACATATACGCATTAGACATAGTGCGGTCAAACAATTGCTGAGAAATGGAGTAATTTCTTTAGATGATGTGAAATCTGAAAGAAATATTGCTGACCCCTTTACTAAGGGTTTGTCCAGAAAGTTAGTTCTGAATACGTCGAGGGGGATGGGCCTAAAGCCCTGTGATTGAGGAGAAAATGGTGGATACCTGTATTGTGGTCAAATGAAGCCAGTTTCTTCTTGATATTATTTTCCATCCTTATGGCGTGATTTTGAGCTTTATGCTCAAATGTGAGAAACTGTAGCCCTATTTTTGGGTGGTCCTATAGAGACGGACTTGACGGTTTCATGACATGATACAGAGCCTTTGGCTCAAATGTGAGAAACTGTAGCCTTTTCTTTGGGTGGTCCTATAGATGGACTTGACGGTTTCATCATTGAGTGAGGTTGAGAATGTAGTTGCTCTTAACGGATTCATAGCCTATATGTGGTGGTGCTAGAGAGACGCACATGATGGATCCACCTACGTGGGTGTGGGGGTGTGGCCGCCTCCTATGGAAGACTAGGGCTTTGTCTTGCTAGAGCACTCATGAGACCCCGAGGTATGCGCATGGCCTTATAATAACGTAACATTTTATCGCGGAGTTCGTTCAAACTTTTTGAGATCGATGCGTGTTATGAGGGTCTCAAATATGCTTCCCGAAGTTCAAGAGTACTTCACTTGGTGGATCCGTTTGTTACCTCATTTCACTACGTATCAATTCAATCAAAAGATATTGATACTTAAGTATTCGACTCTTGCTATGCCCAGAACAAATATTCATTCTTCTATGTGTCATTTTGTGGGGGATTGTTGGGAAAATGACCAATTTGGGACCCAACTAATGGTCGGGACCCGCTTCCCATACCTGTAAGCAATTTTACCGTTTCCAAACGGTAAAGACATTAAAATGAGATCCGGTTAAATCGGATCTCATAACACGAACAGGATTTCGTCCGTTCGTGTTTTTGGGGTTGAAATAGGGTTCCCCGAAAACCCTAAGCACTGGAAAAAATTCCCTTTGTTGTTCTTCACATAAGAGATGAGAAAAAATCCCTTTGATGTTGCAGTTCTTCCATGGAAAAGGAGAGATTACCCTTGCTGTTTTCGACGGCTTTGTTGATGCTGTTCTTCCACTGAAAAAGGAGAAATCCCCTTGACTGTCATCTTTCTCGACGAATCTCTGGTCTTCTTCGTTTAATCTCCTATTTCCTTTCTTGGGGAATCTGTTCGAGCTTGTCTTCTCCTCTCCGAGCGACATTTCTTGTTGTGCCGTCCTTTTATCCTTTAGTTCTGAACGTCCCCAAGCGAAGGTCTCCTTGTTCTGGGTTCCTTGAACGACTCCTAACTCTCATCGATGACTGAACATCCTTCTAAGAGTGCTGCGCAACCTTGGGAGATGCTCGGCTCATGACTCTGCACTGTGGTTGCCAATAACGTCTTTTAAGGCAGTGGATTTCTCCACACCGCAGCTTCAAACTGATAAGTTTTTCGATTTTTTTAATTTAATTTCATTAAATTACTATATGTTTCTATGTGTATGTAATTGTCAGTTGTTTTGAATCAGATTGTTCTTGATTCTGAAATTGTTATTCCTCGTTGTATTTTATTGTTTAAAGTTTAGAAAAAATCATTTAGCTTGTTGCTACAATTTTATTTATCTTTATATAGACTTAATTTGAATGCAATTATCATTGTATTCTTCAACTGAAATTTGAATGATTGATGTTGCATGATTGACCTTGCTGGAATTTTGAGTTTGTTTATAGTTGTTGATGTACTTGTTGTGTTCTAAAAGGACTATTGTTTAGTTTATTTAAAATTCTGTTGTGTTGTTGAATTTTATTCTTGTTTTAATTTTGCTTCTAAGTTGTTGGTGTCTATATATGCTATTAGTTTCTGAAATAATTATTCAACTTGTTGATTAAGTTTAATTCTATAGTTGTACGTGTTTGTAATCCTGTTTTAAGTTATTTGAAATAGGAAATTTCTATCGTTCTAACCCTTGTTTTGCAGAATTACTTCATTAATATTCTGGTAAGTTTATTAGAATTCCTCTTATAATTGAATTAAAGAGTTGCCTATCTTCTGATTTTTCATTAGGTGTTTTCCTACCCACTAGGTCCAACATCCCCCCAGTAAGAATGCTTCAGCTCGTCGAATAGTTTAGACTAGTCTGAGTCTGGTTGGTGGTCAGTTGCATGACTTAAAGTCTGAAGTACTGGACAGCTAGCCAAGTGAAGGCTACATACCACATATATTATTACTTATACATATACAAAATCTAATATGAAGTTGGATTATATAAGAATGTTTCCATTGACTTGTGATGAAAAAAGATCAGGAGCCATCTACGTTTTAGGACGCAAGTCCCATCTTCGTGTTGTCCCTCTTTGGATATTCACTATAGTAGCAGTCATGAGAATAGCTTTCCAAATTGGGATCTTCTTTCTCTTGTTTTCTCCGTGTGTGGCAGCACAAGTTCAAGCAGAATCCTTGTTACTCTGGAGAGACAGCTTAGATTCTCATTCATTACAGTCATGGTCTCTCAGCACGTCCAGCCTATGCCAGTGGAGTGGGATAAAATGCGACTCTGCCTTCAGCAGGAGTCTCACGAGATTAGATCTCGACTTCAACAATTTTGTTGGGATTCTCCCTACCCAGATTGGAGTTCTGTCCAAACTCACACATCTTGATTTGGCTAACAACAATTTTACGGAGTCAATTCCAGTGGAGATAGGAAACCTCCTCGAGCTGCAGTTTCTTCATCTCTTCAACAATAGTTTCACTGGAAGTATCCCATATCCAATTGCTAACCTCGAAAAGGTATGGTACCTGGACTTAGGTGCAAACTATCTTATCCCACCAGACCCTGTTCGATTTCCTGGCTTGGAGTCAGTCACTCATCTTTCCTTCACTTTGAAGAAAATACTGGATTTTCCCTACTTTATTTTGAGCTGTCCCAGATTGATTTATTTAGATCTATCAGAAAA
Organism: Aristolochia contorta; assembly: GCA_022405105.1. Taxonomy (NCBI): domain Eukaryota; kingdom Viridiplantae; phylum Streptophyta; class Magnoliopsida; order Piperales; family Aristolochiaceae; genus Aristolochia; species Aristolochia contorta. The sequence goes on from CM039667.1 coordinate 21,324,985, forward strand.
TCTTATAGAGAGTTCAATACCTCCTCAGCTGGGGACTTCCCTCAAGAACCTCCAGTACATCAATTTCAGTATAAATTCCTTTCATGGCCCCATTCCGGGTGAAATTGGAGACCTTAAAGCACTCCAAGATCTTCGCCTTGGATTTAATATCCTTAGTTGCTCTATACCTGATCAGATTGGTCTCCTCTCTAACCTCCAGATCCTCGAACTAAACAACAACCCGTCGTTGCAGGGGTCCAAACCATCTTCAATAGGAAACCTCCGGTAGCTTCAAACATTAGATCTATATAATGCAGGCCTTAGTTCTAAAATCCCTGATGAACTTGGTTTTTGCACAAATCTTACTTTTGTCAGCTTCGGACCAAACAAACTCTCAGGTCTCTTACCCTATTCTCTCACAGCTCTAACTGAACTACAGGTGTTGCGGCTGCCTGACAATAATTTTTCTGGTGAAATCTATCCTTATTTCATTTTAAAATGGACCAAACTCCGGAACCTCCCGCTACAATCAAATAATTTCTCCGGAACTATCCCTCGTCAAGTGGGATCCCTCCTAGCATTACAAGATCTGTCTCTGTTCAATAACAGCCTGGCCGGTCCCATACCTACAGAGTTTGGAAACTTGACAGATTTGAACTCCCTCGTTTTGTCCGCTAACCTACTAAATGGGCCTATTCCTTCCAGCATATGCCGGCTAGTTGGGGTGACGACTCTGAGGCTTTTTGCTAACAAGCTATGACCAACCTAGAATCCCTGGATTTGAGCTCAAATGGGCTACAGGGTTCCTTGCCTTCAACTATTTCCAACTTGACAAAACTGCGACTCTTCGATATTTATGTCAACAATTTCTCCGGTATCATACCCCATGATTTTGGCCCCGATTTTCTCACAGATGTTTCCTTCTCAGAAAATAATTTCACAGGAACAATCCCACCTCAACTTTGTAAAGGCGGACTGCTTGTAAATGTCATAGATAATGAAAACATGTTCACCGGCGCCATTCCCACATGGTTTAAGAACTGCAAAACTTTAGTTGAAGTTCGTCTAGAACACAACCTTCTGGAGGGAAACATCAGCAATGCCTTCGGAGTATATCCAGATCTTGGATACATTGATTTGGGCAACAACCATTTATACGGAGAACTGTCTTTAGGCATGGGGAAAAAGCAAGATGCTTTCTAACTCTAAAATTTCTGGTAATTCAATATCAGGTAACATCCCGCCAGGACTGGCATCTTTAGAGTCACTACAAGTACTAGACGTAAGATTCCAAAAGAGTTATTTGGATCTTCATCCAGTCTGTTCAGCTTGAATTTGAGCAACAATCGGCTTTCCGGTAACATACCACCAGAGATTAGGCGGTTGTCAAATCTGCAAGTGTTGGATTTGTCACACGACAAATTGCCTGGAAATATCCCATCTTAAATTGGGAACCTGTGAGGTCTCCAGAAAAAACTCGACCTGAGTAAGAACTTAGAGGAAATATCCCGCCCCTCACTCGGAAACTTAAAGTCGTTGACGAATTTGAACCTCGCCAGCAACATGCTCATTGGTGTGGTTCCACCTGCCTTGGGGGGAATGACTGAACTTGACTCCATAGATATATCTCGCAACAAGCTCACAGGTCCACTCCCGAATTCTGGTGTGTTCAGAGATGCTTCTCCGAGTGACGTAGCAGGGAACCCAGGCTGTGTGGCAAACGCGCCCAAGGTTTACCTCCTTGTCACAAGACTACGTACATGAGTGCTGCTAGGAGGATGAGAATTGCCTTGGCGGTTCCAATCACTGTTATTACAATTGCTGCATTATTTGTTTCCTGGGGAAAAGACGGTGGCAGTGAAAGAGGAAATCTTGAATTTACTTTGCTTATCTTGTTTCAGGTCGAGAAATCAAGCATAATCAGATGAATTGTTATTTATTTATTTCTGTCAGAAACCGACTTCTCTATGATCAATCGGAAGATCCAGTCCAAGGAGACTTACCTTCTTCAGAAGATCCGATCCAAGGAGTCATACCTTAACTAGACTCCTAGGTGATTTGTATTCATTTAAGCCTTGTGTATATCGTTAAAAACATTCTTTATTTGTTTGGTCCACGTGACCTAACTAGGATGTAAGTCCATGTCTACCTATACTCTCATTCACAAGCAATAAAACAATCAGAAAATTGCCACCTTACATGGTATCAGGCCGGCCCTACTCTCAAATCTAGGCCGTCTTCCTTGTCTTCTTCTCTCTATTCCTCGCATATTCTGATTCAATAGCTGACTCGTCGCCTCAATCCTACACTAATCCCTCTGTCTTTCCCCATGCTCCATCTGCCTCTCAAGCTCGTGGTCGCACGTTCGACCTCAGAACCGCAATCGGCCAATATCATATAGATGTATCTAACATCTCCCATCATGTGTCCATCAAATTGGACAAACAAAACTATCTTTTCTGGAGCCAGCAGATGATGCCCGTTCTACATAGCCAGCAAGTCATGGGATTTGTTGACGGCTCTATTAGTGCTCCTCCTCGGTTTACATGGCCTCCTTCCTCTGATCCGCTTCAAGAGAATCCTGCATACACGCAATGGTTCATTCTCGATCAAACTATTCAAAGCTGGATGGTCTCCACTCTGTCCCGGTTCAAGAGAATCCTGCATACATGCAATGGTTCATTCTCGATCAAACTATTCAAAGCTGGATTGTCTCCACTCTGTCTGAAAGTGTTGTTGGCTACACTGTTGGTCTTCCCACGGCGTGTGCCATGTGGCAGAAATTAAAGACAACTTTTGCCTCCACTAACCAGGCATGCTTGAACTATCTTCGATTTCAGTTACAGACTCTCAAAAAGGGGACCCTTTCTATGTCCGCCTATCTTGACAAGATCAAGACCATCATTGATGATCTTGCAACCTCAGGTTAGCTTTTAGATAATTATACTATTACTCACTATGTTGTCAGTGATCTTGGCCAAGAGTTCGAGTCGTTTGCTTAGACAGTCACTGGTTGTAAGGAACCCCATACCTTTGAGACACTGCAGTGTCTTCTTCTTACACAAGAACATCGCCTTCAGATGCTAGATTCTCTTGTTCTGTTTGACACGTCCGCCAGCCCTTCTATGAATGTCGCCACCAGAGGAGGACGTGGTCGCTCTAATGGCCGCGGGCGTGGTCGCAACTACCGAGGCCACAACAACAACGAAGGCCACAGACAAGGTCCTTCAGACTATTCGGACAGCACTAACTCTCCGACCTGCTAGATATGTCAAAAATTTGGCCACTCTACGGTTCAGTGCCGCAATCGCTTCAATTTGGTTTTTCAGAATAATGTGCCTCCTTAAATGCATTCGGCTCAGGTACACAATCCTCAGGATTCAGCTTGGTACACTGATTCTGGTGCTTCCCACCATATTGCTTCCGACTCCACCTTACTCACTGATGGGGATCAGTACACTGGTTCGGATCAGGTCCACCTTCGCAATGGGAAAGGTTTGACTATCTCCTCTATTGGTTCACATCGATTAAACTCTTCCTTAACTCTTCATAATGTTCTACATGTTCCCTCTTCCCTCAAAAATCTACTCTTTGTTAGTCACCTTACCACTGATCATAACTGCAATGTTACTTTTGATTCTAATGGCTTCGTTGTGCAGGAAGCCAATTCGGACAGAGTTTTACTCAAGGGCCAGCTTAGGAAAGGACTTTATGTCGTGAACCATGCTTCCTCACCGTCGTGTTTACTATCAGTTGTTTCTCCATTTTCTTTTTGGCATCAAAGATTAGGACATCCTAGTTCTGAAATTTTGCGCAATGTATTCAAAGTTTTAAAGATTAAAGTTTCTAATAAAAAGGCTTCATGCCATGCATGCCGAGTTTCTAAATCTGTTACAATGTCTTTTTCTACTTCTATGTTACACACTACTTCTCTATTACATACTGTTTGCGCAGACGTTCGGGGACCTTGTCCGGTTCAATCTTTTAGTTGCTTTCTATGTTTCTTTTATCGATCAATATAGCTGCTTTACTTGGGTGTATTTTCTGCACGCCAAATCAGAGGTTTATTCTGCATTTTTCAATTAAAAAACATAATCGAAAATTTACTCTCAACGAAAATTAAGTATTTCCAATCAGATGGCGGTACTAAGTTTGTTAATCATCGCTTCAAATCTCCTTCTGCTTCTTAGGGTATTCATCACCGAATTTCTTGTCCGTATACTCCTCAACAAAATGGCATGGCTGAGCACAAGCACAGGCACATTGTTGAGATGGCCATGACATTGATTATGCAGGCCTCCATGCCAAAATTTCATTGGGATTCTGCTTTCTCCACTGCTGTTTTTGTCATTAATAGGCTTCCCACCCGGCTTTTGGCTTTTAAAAGTCCTAATGAATTTCTATTTGGTCGCCCACCAGACTAGCTTTTTCGAGTTTTTGGCTGTTTATGTTATCTACACTTACGCCCGTACTCTGCTCATAAGCTTGTTAATCGTTCCATTACTTGTGTCTTCCTTGGTTGTCACCCCAATTATAAAGGGTATAAGTTTTTGGATACTTCTGCAGGTCGCATATTCATCAGTCACAGTGTAGTCTTCGACCAAAAGATGTTTCCGTTTGCTCGCCCCTCCTTGCTCCCAGTGCCTCAGCCTGTGCCTTCGACTTCTTCCACTATTTCATTGCTGCCCCTACCGAAGCTCTCAGTCCCAGTTGTTGCTGATTCGGTCCATATTTAATCCCCGGTCCTTGTCTTCTTCTCCACTACTTGGTTGCATCTCCTTTGCCGAGCCCGAATCCCACTTCTGATTCCTCTCCAGATGTTTCCACCGCTCGCCCTCATGCTCCTCTTGCCACACATCCTATGACTACTTGGTCTATGATTGGGAAACTCAAACCCAGACTTTTTATCATTACTCGTCATCATCCTCCGCACCTTCCTCCTACTCCGATTGAACCAACATGTTTTAGTCAGGGCTGTTAAACATTCCGAATGGCGCAAGGCTATGCAAGCTAAATTTAATGCCTTATTGACGAATCACACTTGTAAGGTATTTACTTTAAACACAATACTTTTTTCACATTTCTTGTGTTTACCAATTACATGTTATGGCACATGCACCGTGAGATATATAACAATGATTTTATTACCTTCAAAATGATAACATATAAACATCTCAGCTTGGAGATTTTGGGCTGGCAAGAATATGCGAAGGTCCGATTCATTCCTCGGACTCGAGACTTGTTGGAACGATCGGGTATTTGGCACCTGAATATGCAGAAACTGGAAAAACTTCGAAGAAGACGGATGTATATTCCTTTGGTGTTGTGCTGCTTGAGCTATTAACTGGGCGGAGGACACGCTAGCTGCTGAGCAGACTCACATGGGTGCTAGCTGCTGGGATCCGTGCCCGCTAACCAGAATGTAACTGGGTTAATTTGGGGGTGCCGACTAACAGCCCCGCCACAGACGATCTACAAGCCCATGCGCATCGGGTTCGGCGGTTTTAGATGTCGCTTGTGCCTTAAAGACAAGCGTGGGCCTCAGACTCTTGTCTTTCAGCACGTGCCCCTAAGTTGGCTTCCTGTTAGGTGTCATCATGCGCATCCGGGCCATCCATACCGTGGTCTGGGCTAGCCGTTGAGTGCGGCTCAACTACGCCTGCGGTTGGAACCTCTACCTCCATTTCCCTCGAGTCTCCCATTCCACCTCTGGGGAGTTCACAATATTCTACTGCTAATTAACGCAGAACTATTTGATATCTTATAACAGTTTCACTTTATATTAAAAATAATAGAGCATCATACATTTAAATAGGCATCTTTATGCTTTCTTTCTATTCGCATATAATTAGTGTACGCCAGGGTATTACAAGCCACGTGTGGCATGTCGAAGGAGAAGAAGCACTCTGAAATCATTTTACAGGGTAAGAGGCTTTCATTGCGATGCCACAAAGCCCTTGCTTACTGGAAACGTTGCGTTTCATCCTCATATAACCTGCTTCCCCCCAGGCCGTGCCCCAGGAATTCTTAATCAACCAGTAGTCACCTTGCCCCTCATCTCCACCGTATCCCACTAATGTCACCCCATGATTTAGTTGGTCCCCGCATTCCCCATTGAAAATTCCTCCACTGTAAAACTGGAAGGCCTGGCTTCCTGCATCAATGGCGACAGAGATGGGTTGGTTGGATGCGGCAGCAGCGAGACTCTTCTCACTGTTAGGCGGAACGTTCTCGTAGCCGGTGATAACTGCTTGATGTGTTTTGGTCTTAGATTTGATGCAGGATTGGTCGGTTCCCTTATAAGGGTAATTGGCTTCGGTGGTGACCCCTCCACTCTTCTTGATGAATTCAAAGGCATGGTCCATGTAACCTCCCTGGCAGCCCTTGTTCTCTCCACCCACATCACAGTCTATGAGCTCCTGCTCTGACAGAGAGAACAGCTTTCCAGTCTTGAGCTGGGTAATGCCTTCCACTGCTGCCACGGCCGAAAAGGCCCAGCACCCACCTGTGAGAGGCAAATAAAGTCATCAATCAGCATAGATAAACAAAGAGTACTAAAGGAAAAAGAAGAAGAAGAAGAAACAGAGTACCGCAGTGTCCCTGGTCCTTAACGGGAGTCACTGCCCCCTTCTTTCTCCAATCGATGCTATCGGGTAAGACTGTCATGTTCTCGTATCTGAAAGAAGTGTTCTCATGTTTGTGACATAAGTAGAAGCCATAACCCAAGTACTTGGCCTTGAATTCGTCATTAATCAGGTCTGCAAACATGTTATCGAGCAACTTGAACGAGTGATTCTGAGAGTTGAATAAATCGATGAATTGGACATTCGATTGGTAGACCAAGAAGCGATACTGTTTCTCCTTGTCGTCTCTGTAGGTGGGTTGGTAAAGCTCTAGCCAGTGCTTGTACCTATCGGCCATGCTCATCTTCACTGACCCAGTTGAAATCATTTCATGAAATCCGCAGAGAACCTGGTCTGTCCAAAGAGCAGCCCAGGCAAGGAGAAGCAGCAAACATGGACGTGAAGTCAGCAGTGAACCCATCTTTCTTTTACAACACAGCTCGATCAGGAATTTGGCCTTGTTTTTATATGTTTTGCTGCTCATGTGCATAGCTTTCGTTTTGTGAGATGCCTCGTGCGTATACCATGCGTTTTTGGCCTGAAAAAACCGTTTCTTCCTATCAGGATTGTTGGACTTATGGATGGTGTTCTCTCATTTCTGACCTTCATACCGATTGCGTTGATTCAGTAACAAATCCTAACATAACCATTTCAGGTGCACTAGCGAAGCGTTTTACTCTTATCTTAACTAGGGACTGTCAATTCTACCCGTTTTCTTACTTGCTCTTGTTTTGATTAAACTATTTTTTAGTGGAAAAAATGTCCCGCATTGCAGAAAAATGTGGAGGGAAAGTAATGGCCTTACTGAGTAATATGCTTTTTGATAAGGTAGCCATTATATGATGTAAGCTTGGACGTAAGAGGTATGCTGACTAAAAATAAAATCTCGCGCTTTAAAAGTGTTACAAAAAACGTTACTGGGTTATAAGTCTGAGCAAGAGAGTTTTTAGTGGGGAAAACTTTTGTGTTGAAAAGTTATGAGGAACTTTATTGTGTTTTAAACAGTTATTCATGTTAGTGTAGAATCAGGCTTAATATATAATAATTTTATTGCATGAATTATGTTTTATAGAGAAGTCAATGGCTTCCCATTCGTCGCCCTCAACATTTGAATGTTATTATAAAGGCCCTTTTTCTTCTCTGCCAAATTAGAATGATATTGGCTACAATTTTCATTGACAACAATAGACGTTGAAAACAATAGTGCAAGTTCTGAGAATTATAATTCAGCTAAAATAAATTTAGCGAAGAAAATTAATACATTTGACCAGGAAGAGTGAGTACTTGTTTGCCATCCACTTCAAGGCATCACTCATCCCCAGTTCAATTGGAAGCGGTAGTCAATTCCAGCAACTGACAACGGACTATGGGACATCATCTCTTTAATCTCATCTGGGGTTTTTACTTGTGAAGTTGAAAGGTTCTAATTTTTTTGCACAACTTCTAGACTCGATTGTGTATCTCATTGACTAGTACTACGTCTGCAATCATCTTAAATAATTTTGAAGTGTGAAAGATTTCCGGTCTCACAATTAGTTTCAACAAGTATTAATTTTGTATTTTCTCGTGTTGAAGATGTTTATTTATATGCCCAATATAAAAAAAAGTAGATCTAAACAGCTTAATCAAACCTCATCCTTCTTTGGGATACGGAATCATTTGTTGTCATTTCAATTTAATTTCATTCATCTTCAAATAAGAACGTTTCAAACCTGCGAATAGTCTAAACTTTATAGTCTTGGTCTTTTGGCCGGTCAGTAATTTATGACCGTGGAAAGTTTGAACTGGACAGGTAGCTGCAAGCTACACGTATCCTTACTCCAAACTGATTTTTTTTTTTTTTTATCGAAAGAGATAACTTTAATTAAGGGTTGCAAATGTTTTGGAGTTTGTTGACCGTTTTACATTCATCCATAAACCTGATAGTCGGGCTAAACCCATTGATAAAAGAGTCTTCAAAAAGTAAATGCATAAAAGAGGAGGGAACGCCGTCTTCCCAGATTTGTATTGAATTTCCTCCCTGTTGCCCTTGTACTGATGCTTCTGTTGAGGAAATCGGGTTGGTTTCCACCGAATGTGAACAATTGTACCAAGAAATTAGACTAAGAAAAAATTCCCAGGTAGTTGGAGGAGACACGAACGGTCTCGCTTAAAACCCAACTTCCTTAGACTCGTAAGTCTTTTTGACAGAATATCTCCTAAATAATTTAATGGACAATATATCACCTAACAAAGTTTACCCGACAAATGAATCGAACAAATAATACACAAAAGTATAACACAAGATTTACGTGGTTCGGTAACTTACCTACATCCACGGGCAATGACCAATATCTCCAATATCCACCGATGTAAGAATTACAACCTGCTGGGTATAATCACAACCGGGAGAAAACTCTCAACCCAAAATACCCACAAAATTGGAGATAAACAAATTGTTCCAAATAAAGGAACTTACAAGATCCCAAACCCAAGAGAACCAAACTAGAGAAAGAGATTTCTCTCTCAATCTTTCTCTCACAAATGCTCTCTCTTCAACTGGAATGAGATATGAAATAAGGATCCGAATGCCTCTATTTATAGGAAAAATTCGGATCCCATTTTCAAATATAATAATATTTTAATAATAAAATATTATTATTATAATAATATTATATTATTATTATAATATTATATTATTATTATAATATTATATTATTATTATAATATTATATTATTATTATAATATTACTATTACTATTACAAGGGGCGCGGCGTCTCCCATTTCGGCGTTACACGGTCGACATCTTTAAATACAATTAAAGATGTCGACCATATGAGGGGGGGACAAAATGACGTCACCCCCACTCACAAATCTCCACCTTGGCGAATTTTGTTCACCCATATAAAAAATAGGGAACACTAACTAATGCGCCTTGCAACGTCTTCAAATCCGAAGGATATTGATCAAGTCCAAACAGTATTTGAACTTGATCCCTGTTATCACCTTGGTCAAAGCGTCTGCAGGATTGTCATCGGTCTTGATTTTGTGGACTTGAACTCCACCTTCTTCGATGATCTCCCGCACAAAATGATACCGTACATCGATATGTTTGGTCCGGGCATGGTATACTTGGTTCTTTGCTAAGTGAATAGCACTTTGACTATCACAAAACACTGTCAGATGTTTCTGACCAATTCCCAAGTCTTCAAGTAACCCTTGTAACCAAATAGCTTCTTTTACACCCTCTGTAATGGCCATATATTCTGCCTCATCGTAGACAAGGCAACTGTGGACCAGTAAGGTAGACTTCCAACCGACTGGTGCTTTTGCAAGAGTGAATACATAACCGATGGTTGATCTACGCTATCCGGATCACCAAAGATAATCTGAGTCGCAGATATCCCACTATTTGCTGACCAATACTATCATCCTTCTCAAATATCAACCCAATATCTAAGGTTTTAAGAATATACCTTAGAATCCATTTCACAGACTTGCCAATGTTCCTTCCTGGATCATGCATATACCTGCTCACAACTCAATCTGCGTGTGAAATGTCTGGTCTTGTACACACCATAGCATACATCAAGCTACCTCATCGCATTTGCATAAGGAACCTTCGACATATACTCTAGTTCCTTATCTGTTTTTCTGGACACTTTGTGAAGCACTTAGTTTAAAATGAGGTGCCAATGGGGTACTTACAGATTTAGACTTCTCATCTACGTTAAAACGTTGTAGTACCTTCTTCATATATTGACTTTGTGTCAAACAAAGTGTACTCCTCATTCTATCTCTTATGATCTCCATGCCGAGAATTTTCTTTGCTTTACCTAGATCTTTCATTTCAAACTCCTTGCTCAATTGAGTCTTCATTCTATTGATCTCCTCTTGATTCTTTGATGCTATCAACATGTCATCAACGTATAAGAGGAGATAGATGAAAGATCCGTCTCGTAGCTTGTTGAAATACACACAATGATCAAAACTGCTTCTAGTGTATTTCTGCTTCATCATGAATTGATCAAACCGCTTATACCACTGCCTTGGTGATTGTTTTAGGCCATATAGCGATTTGTTCAATTTGATGACCCAATTTTCTTTTCCTTGAACTTTAAACCCTTCAGGCTGAGTCATATAGATTTCCTCTTCTAAATTACCATGTAAGAATGTTGTCTTCACATCCATTTGAACTAGCTCCAAATCAAATTGTGCTACCACAGCCAAAAGAATTCTAATAGAGGAATGTTTCACAACTGGAGAAAATACCTCATTATAATCAATTCCTTCCTTCTGAGCATAACCTTTAGCTACGAGCCTTGCTTTGTAGCGGACATCATTCTTATTTGGAAATCCTTCTTTCTGAGCATAAACCCATTTACAACCAATTGCCTTCTTTCCCTTTGGAAGCCATGCTAGCTTCCAAGTGTGATTTTGCTCAAGTGACTGCATTTCCTCCTTCATAGCAGTCTTCCACTTTTCTTTTTCTACACTACTGGTAGCTTCTAGAAAAGTTTGAGGTATGCCTTCAACTATGATAGGAAATGCATAACCCACCATATCATCAAAACGAGCAGGTTTTCTAATCTCCCTTCTTGGCCTACTGGTGGCAATTGGTAAATCATCCTGATGAGGAGGTTCTTGGGTTAAAACCTCTTCTACTCCAGCACCATCTTCTGTTCCTGGAGTGTTACTTTCCGTTGCTGGTCTTCTACCGCCTTGGTTGAAGTTGTTTCAAACTCCACTGTTGTGGAATTACCTCCACCTGTTGTGGACTTCTCTCTCAATCATTTGTTACCCTTTTGAACATAGAAAATTCATCAAAGGTAACATCCTCTTGCAAAATAGTCTTCTTTGAAAATAGACACCATAGTCGGTATCCTTTCACACCAAGTGAATCCCATAAACAAGGCTTTCTTAGCCCTTGGATCCGCTTTAGATTCCTTTACGTGATAATAAGCGGTGGAACCAAAAACACGTAAAGTATCATAATCATTTGCGTGGTTACCAAACCATACCTCTAAAGGTGTTTTGCCTTTTAAGGCAGCTGATGGTAGACGATTAATGAGATGGCTTGCATACGTGATCGCTTCGCCCGTAACTGTTTGCCCAAACCACCATTGGACAGCATACATCGAACTTTCTCCAAGAAAGTCCGGTTCATACGTTCGCCACCCCATTCTGTTGTGGTGTATATCGGACTGAAAAATGTCGAGTGATACCTTCTCTCTTGCAAATATCGAAAAAGGATCATTTCGATATTCACCTCCATTATCTGATCGAGCACCTTAATCTTCTCCCGGATTTGGTCTCCATCATTTTCTTCCACTCGAGAAATTTTTCCGAACTTCATCTTTGGATTTCATAATATACACCCAAACTCTTCTCGAATAATCATCAACAAAAGTAACAAAAAATGTTTACCTCCCAAGGAAGCTGTCTTGGTTGGTCCCCATACATCTGGTGTGAACGTAATCCATAATTCCTTCTGTATTGTGGATTGCGGTACCAAACTTTACTTTTGTTTGTTTTCCCGAACACACTGCTCACAAAAGTCTAATTTACCAGACTTTAGCTCCTTTCAATAATCCTTGTTTTGACAATGTTTGCAAGGATTTTTCTCCAGCATGTCCAAGCCTCATATGCCATAGCCTGGACATCTCAGCTTCTTTGTCTCTTCTTCCGATATTGCTGCTGCGGTGCCAACTTCATGCTACCTTGATAGAAATACAAGTTATTTCTCCTGACTCCTTTCATTACAACCAGTGCTCCTGAAATAACCTTAAGAATCCCATCTTGCATATTTATGATGAAGCCTTTTGATTCTAAGGCTCCCACCGATATGAGATTCTTAGTTATTTTCGGTATATACCGAACTTCTCTCAACACTCTTGTTGATCCATCATGATTCTTCAAATTGATTGAGCCGATCCCTTCTATCTTACATGTTTGACTGTCTGCTAGATAGACAACTCCGCCATCAATTTCTTCAAAGTTGAAGAACCACTCTTTTCTGGAACACATGTGGAATGTACATCCGTAATCAAGTAACCATTCATACATGTGAGCCATTCACCTGAAAAACAAGCCGAGAATAGTCTCGACTCGTCATTTTACGCTACACACACTCGGACCGCGGCTTTTCCCTTTTGTTGTAACTTTGGGCAATCTTTCTTCCAATGCCCTTTTTCACGGCGTATAGCGCATTCATCTTTAGCGGTCTACCCTTAGAGCGAGATCTGCCTCTACTTTTGGGTTTACTAGTTTTAGTACGACCCCTTATAGTGTAGGCTTCTCCTGCCGATGAGCTACCGTGTTCTTTTGGTCTTTTCTCCGGATCTCATTGTCATACAAAGCAGTACATACTTCATCTAATGTAATTTTCTCTTTCCATGAAGTATTGTAGTAACTAGATGATCATATTCATCGTGAAGGGAAGATACAAGCAAGATTGCTTTATCTTCATCCTTGATAGCTTCTTCAAGATTCAACAATTCTCGCTACCAACTTATTGAAATTTGAAATATGAGTATACATTGTTGTACCTGACTGATACTGAAAGCGGAATAATTTCTTCTTCGAGATACAACCGATTCTGGCAACTTTTCTTCAAAAATTGTTTATCTAACTCCTTCCATAGTTTACTACCAATTGTCTCCTTCATATAAGGGAATTTCATTTCCTTGTGAGACATGATCGGATTACTACGCATGCATTGCGATTAATCCGATTCCATTCATCATCATCTAGATACGAGGTTTAACTTCTTTTAAAGCAATATCAAGCTCTTGTTGATAAAGAGCATCCAACATTTCACATTGCCACATACTAAAGTTGTTCGATCCATCAAATTTTTCCACGTCAATCTTAGCCTTTGTCAACACCATCAGGAAGACCTTGAAGTCGACGCGGCGGTTGTTGATGATGCTTCCATAGTTAAATATAACTACGACACATACGGCGTGAAATAAACAAACCGCCTAGGTCGTTAACCTTGGCTCGATACCAATTGTTGAGGAAATCGGGTTGGTTTCACCGAATGTGAACAATTGTACCAAGAAATTAGACTAAGAAAAATTCCCGGGTAGTTGGAGGAGACACGAACGGTCTCGCTTAAAACCCAACTTCCTTAGACTCGTAAGTCTTTTGACGAATATCTCCTAAATAATTTAATGGACAATATATCACCTAACAAAGTTTACCCGACAAATGAATCGAACAAATAATACACAAAAGTATAACACAAGATTTACGTGGTTCGGTAACTTACCTACATCCACGGGCAATGACCAATATCTCCAATATCCACTGATGTAAGAATTACAACTGCTGGGTATAATCACAACTGGGAGAAAACTCTCAACCCAAAATACCCACAAAATTGGAGATAAACAAATTGTTCCAAATAAAGGAACTTACAAGATCCCAAACCCAAGAGAACCAAACTAGAGAAAGAGATTTCTCTCTCAATCTTTCTCTCACAAATGCTCTCTCTTCAACTGGAATGAGATATGAAATAAGGATCCGAATGCCTCTATTTATAGGAAAAATTCGGATCCCATTTTCAAATATAATAATATTTTAATAATAAAATATTATTATTATAATAATATTATATTATTATTATAATATTACTATTACTATTACAAGGGGGCGGCGTCTCCCATTTCGGCGCCGCCCCTGGTCGACATCTTTAAATACAATTAAAGATGTCGACCATATGAGGGGGGGACAAAATGACGTCACCCCCACTCACAGCTTCCTTAGCCATTCAGTCGGCAACAGCGTTTGCTTCCCTATGAGTATGCTGGGTTTGGTAGATGCGAGCGGAATCGATTGAGCAAATCCAGGCAGGCGTCCATGAGTGAGTTCAGTCGCCAATGCCATGTAGCCTGGAGCTGGGTTGTTAGGATCGCCAATTGTGAGCCCCCCTCTATAATGGCCTGTTGATTTGGAAAATAACGAACTAACAGATATATAACTAATAGTAATCCATGCTGTTCTGCCTCGTTGTTAGTTTTCAGGGAAAGGGACCATGTAGCAGCTAATAATGGATCACCATGCGCATTTCGAATAATGACACCACACCAGCAAATATTTTCATTTAAAGAACTGGAACCTTCAAAGTTTGCCTTGAAAATGTTTGCTGGGGGGAGAGACCAATGAATATTTACGCGTGAAGGCTTTACAGGAATTTCGTCATTAACCCCAATATGTTTGGCAATATCAGCTGAGGAAGTATAAACTTTTTTAAGAATGTTATCTACACCTTGAGAGCATCCGGTAAAGATCCTACGATTTCGCTCGCACCAGATTTCCCAAAGAGTTATTATGGTTTGTAGCTTTTGTTTCTTTCTAATCATACCAGATCAATGTTTTAAAAACCAAACCGGTGATCGAACCGGTGGAACATCCGATTCCGGTTCAATCAGTTCAACCAAGTTGAACCAGTGGTTGAACTGAGTATGTGTTGTAAGTCAATAAAAAAATTCATAACATAACTCCTATTACCTATAAGCTTATTACCTATATTCAAAAAAAAGTTTAAACATAAAAAACCATTAAAAATTTAAAAATTAGTTTTTTTAACTGTAAAATCAAATATAATTAAATTATAGAAAAAAAATACCCTTCCAAAATACAAAATTATTCTAAAAAATTTTATTTTTTTGAGAATCCAGCTAAATCTTTTTCCACATCTTCACCTATATTAACAGTATTTTTATCCTTCTTTTCATCCATAATAGCTGCAAATATAAAAATAATCAATTTGGTTTCTTGGTTAGAGTTTTATTTTAACTGGTTTGGGTCAACAGTTTCTAGACCGGTTCAACCGGTTTCAGCGGTTCATCGGTTCACCGGTCAAACCAGTAAAACCGGCCGAGTCATCCGGTTTTCAACCTCTAGCCGGTTTGAGAGCAAACCGAACCGCAAAAAGCACCGGTTCCAGTTGAGCCCGGTCGAACCGGCCGGGTCGGTCCGGTTTTTAAAACATAGATAAAGATGCAGTATCCCCATCACCAATTTGATAATTAAAGTGTAATTTAAAGAATTCCAGTAGGGGACACGCTTGTTTCCAAACGGTTAAATCACCGCATCTCAATCTGTCTGATTGTATGTGGGCCGTGGCTCCATATTTGGACCTCATAACCTTGGCCCATAAAGAATTCTCTACGGTGAATATCCGTTGCAGTAGTTTAATTCTATATGTAGTGCTGAGATTTTGAATACTCCTAATCCCTAGGCCACCCAAATTTATATCTACACAGATCTCATTCCCAGTTTAGTAAGTGGACTCGCTTCCTTCCTTGGTAGCTCCACAAGAAGTCACCAAATAACTTTTCCAGTTTTGTCGTTGCTTGTGTGGGGATGTTAAGAGTAATGCCAAAGGTACGTTACTAACAGTTGTGTACCGTCTAACGTGGATGTCTTATGTGGCATCCACGTCAGAAGCCACTTAGGCAAAGAGTGGGAGGCCGAAACGGGAGGGAGAGGGAGGCGAGAGCAAGAGGGAGAGGGAGGCTAGAGCAGGAGGGAGAGGGAGGCCAGAGCAGGAGGGAGAGGGAGGCAGGAGCAAGAGGGAGAGGGAGGCTGGACCAGGAGGGAGGCCGCAGAATGAGAAGGTTTGAAGAAGAAGAAAGAAGAAAGAAGAAGAAGACAGAAGACAGAAGACAGAAGAAGAAAGAATAAGAATAAGAAAGAAGAAGAAGAAAGAAGAAGAGGAAAAGGAAGATGGAAGAGGGAAGGGGGAAGATGAGAGAGAGAGAGAGAGAGAGAGTGAGAGAGAGAGAGAGTTAATGTACCTCGTCGGAGACGGTGGGCAAACCGGGGGAAGTGGCATCGAGGGAAGGCCCGGGTGACTCTTCTTCTTCTTTGACTTGGCGGGGGCCGGGGCTGGGACCTCGTAGGTGGCACCAGCGGGGGCACGGCCAGAGGAGAGCTAACGGGCACGGGTGTCAGGGGCGGGGGTGAGGGTGGGAAGCTGACTGGGATGGGTGGCGCCCGCGCCACGGCCGCCAACGGAGTCGCAGGGGCCCCTATGGGTGGTGGCACGGCTGGCTTCGGGGGAGACACCGCGGGGGCGGTGACTGTAGGTGGGGTGTAGACGGTGGGAGGTAGGGTGTAGACGGTGGGGGGAGCGCCGGAGACAGTGAGAGGAGCGGCGGAGACAATGGGGGGAGCACAAGAGATGGTGGGGGGTGAGGTGGCGACGGAGGTGGTGGAGAGAGCAGCGACGGGAGTTTGTGCGTGTACGTCACCGATCACGGCAATGGAGATGAGGAGGAGGATGACAACGGTGAAATGACGTCGGACGGCAATGGCGCCTGAGGAGGACAACGGTACGTTCACTCTCTGTCTCTCTCATTCGCTCTCCCTCCCGCTCCGGCCTCCCTCTCCCTCCCGCTCCGGCCTCCCTCTCCCTCCCGCTCCGGCCTCCCTCTCCCTCCCTCTTCGGCCTCCCTCTCCCTCCTACTCCGGCCTCCCTCTCTTTGCCGAAGTGGCTTTTGACGTGGATGCCACATAAGACATCCATGTCATACGATAAGCAACTATACAGCTACAGTAATGTACCTTTAGCATTATTCGGATATTAAAGCAAGTGACTAAGATAGATTTGATCAGCACTAGTCTTCGTGCAAAAGACAAGGATTTTTTCGTCCATAGTCTCTTGAGTGACGCATGTTGTAGGAATGTTTATTCCTAAATATTTTCCCATGGAGTCGAACGGTCTGAAGGGGAGAAGCTCTAACATTTCATTCCTTGTTGAATCAGAAGTTCCATTTGCAAAAAATATATTTGTCTTTTCTTTGTTTATCTTCTGCCCTGGAATCTTCTCATATTTCTCTCTCTTAAGACCTGAGTTGTGCCACTCTCTGCCTTTGCAAAGTTGACTGGGTCATCTGCATAGTGCAGATTGCACTGTGTGGGCCCATCCCTAGAGTGGGCCCACGGAGTGATTTTATTCTCTGTTATGAGACTCTATTTTTTATGATAACAACTCCTCACACATTATAAAAATGAATGGGGAAATGGGTCTCCTTGCCAGAGCCCACGCATTGGCATGATAATGTCTGGAGTAATGCTATGAGCACGGAGACGGTACTCCCCTGAGTACGGAATCTGACGTGGATGGCTTACGTGGCCATCCACGTAAGAAGCTGAATCGGACTTTGGAAAACCGGCAGCGAGAGGGTTTGGGAAATTTTTTCTTCCCTCCCCGCTTCCTCTTCCCCTCCCTCCCGTTTCCTCCTTCCCTCCCTCCCTCGCTTCCTCCTTCCCTCCCTCCCGCTTCCTCCCTCCCTCTCGATAGCAAACCTCTGGGAACCGAGAGCAGAGAGCAACCGGAGCCGGATCGCACCCGAGAGAGAAAGAAATGTGAGAGAGGAGCCTTATGGGGGTGGTTCAAAGTCGATGCTGCCGTCCGAACGCCGCGACGGCGGTTTCCTGAACGCCGCCGTCCGATCGCCGCGACGGCGGCTTCCCGTCGGCGGTTTCCCGAACGCCGCCGTCCGAACGCCACGGGAGGGAGGGAAGGGGATCCCGACAGCGAGAGGGTGAAAGAAATGTGAGAGAGGAGCCTTCGAATGCCGCGACGGCAGCTTCCCGACGGCGGTTTCCCGAACGCCGCCGTCCGATCGCCGCGACAGCGGCTTCCCGTCGGCGGTTTCCCGAATGCCGCCGTCCGAACGCCGCGGGAGGGAGGGAAGGGGATCCCGACAGTGAGAGGGTCGGGTTCGCTATTGGGAGGGAGGGAGGAAGCGGGAGGGAGGGAAGGAGGAAGCGGGAGGGAGGGAAGGAGGAAGCGAGGGAGGGAGGGAAGGAGGAAGCGGGCGGGAAGAAAAAATTTCCCGAACCCTCGCGCTCCTGCCGGTTTTCCAAAGTCCGATTCAGCATCTTACGTGGATGGCCACGTAAGCCATCCACGTCAAATTCCATACTCGGACTAAGTACGGTCTCCGTGCCCATAGCATATTGTTTGAAGGTGTCCCATTTACAAGCACTTGGTAGGTTGAAATGACATCCTGCTATTGTTTTGGAAAATCAAACTTTTGGATTTAGGGTTTAGGGTTTAGGGTTTAGCCCACGACCGATATGTTAATTTAAGCTTTTAAAAATATAGAAATAATTTTTTATTTTATAAAATCTTATATTCTAAAGGATTAAACCATGTCATCGATGGTTTAGATTAACATGTAACTAACATTTTCCATTTTATAAAGCCCCATGCGACTAATTTGAGGCTAAAAAACAAAATTTTCTTTTTTTTGGATTTAAATGCATTTAGATTATGATACTTTAATAAAAGCAGATTGAGTCACACACACTAAGAAATTGACTCCGAACTGAATTATTAAATATTTCCAACGAGCAGAATTGCAAAATCTCGTGTCAAAGATTTCGTGTCGAAGATGATGATTTCGATCTTCAGAACTGCAAATTGGACCGATCTTATCCTTCGGAATAAGGCATTAATCACATGCATGCATCCTCCAGTAAGACTAGTCTTGGTCTGGTTGGCAGTCGCGATCATGACTAATTGTAAAGTTTGAATTGGACAGCCAAGTGAAGCCTAGCCACACACCACATATATTATTACTTATACATATACAAAATATAATATTAATTTGAATTAAGAATGTTTCCATTGACTTGTGATTAAAAAAGATAAGGAGTCAACTACGTTTTAGGACCCATGTTTCCCCATATTCATCAATAAAGAAACTACAACGCAATCCCCATATTCTTCGTGTTGTCCCTCTTTGGGTTTTCACTATAGTAGCAGTCATGAGAATAGCTTTTCAAATTGGGATCTTCTTTCTCTTGTTTTTGTTTTCTCCATCTGTGGCAGCACAAGATCAAGCAGAATCCTTGTTACTATGGAGAGACAGCTTAGCTTCTCATTCATTACAGTCATGGTCTCTCAGCAATGGCAGCCTTTGCCAGTGGAGTGGGATAAAATGCGACTCTGCCGGAGCAGTTTCAGAAATCAACCTCCCATTATCAGGTCTGGATGGTACTCTTGAAAATTTTAACTTCTCTGCCTTCACCAGAAGTCTCACGAGATTAGATCTCGAATTGAGCAATCTTGGTGGGATTCTTCCTACCCAGATTGGAGTACTGTCCAAACTCACACATCTTGATTTGGGTAGCAACAATTTTACGGAGTCAATTCCAGTGGAGATAGGAAACCTCCTCGAGCTGCGGTTTCTTCGTCTCTTCGACAATAGTTTCACTGGAAGTATCCCATATTCAATATCTAACCTCCTCAAATTGATTCATTTAGATCTGTCAGATAATAATATAATGAGTTCAATACCTCCTCAACTGGGGACTTCTCTCAAGAACCTCCAGTACATCAATTTCGCTTTAAATTACTTGTATGGCCCTATTCCGGGTGAAATTGGAGAACTAAAAGCACTCCAAGATCTTCGTCTTGGAAATAATAGCCTCAATGGTCCTATACCTGATCAGATTGGTCTCCTCTCTAACCTCCAGATCCTCGAACTAAGCCACAACTGGTTGGAGGGGTCCATACCATCTTCAATAGGAAACCTCCGAAAGCTGACGAATCTAAGTCTTTCTGACAACACGCTACTGGGTTCCTTGCCTTCAACTATTTCAAACTTGACAAATCTGCGACTCTTCGATATTTCTATCAACAATTTCTCCGGTATCATACCCCAAGATTTTGGCCCCGATTTTCTTACAGATGTTTCCTTCTCGGTGAATAATTTCAGAGGCGTGATCCCACCTCAACTTTGTAAAGGCGGACTGCTTGTAAATGTTACAGCTAATGACAACATGTTCACCGGCTCCATTCCCACATGGTTTAAGAACTGCAAAACTTTAGTTGAAGTTCGTCTAGAATACAACCTTCTGGAGGGAAACATCCCACCAGGACTGTCAGCTTTAGTGTCACTACAAGTCCTAGACGTTTCATCAAATAACTTAACCGCAGAGATTCCAAAAGAGTTATTTGGACCTTCATCCAGTCTGTTCAGCTTGAATTTGAGCAACAATTGGCTTTCCGGTAACATACCACCAGAGATTGGACAGTTGTCATATCTGCAATTGTTGGATTTGTCAAACAACAAATTGACTGGAGAAATCCCATCTCAAATTGGGAGCCTAAGAACCCTCCAGACAGAACTCGACCTGAGTCAGAACTTACTTATAGGAAATATCCCATCCTCACTTGGAAACTTAAAATTGTTGACGAATTTGAACCTCTCCAGCAACAAGCTCATTGGTTTGGTTCCATCTGCCTTGGGGGGAATGACTGAACTTGAATCCATAGATATATCTCGCAACAAGCTCACAGGTCCCCTCCCGAATTCTGGTGTCTTCAGAGATGCTTCTCCGGGTGACGTAGCAGGGAACCCAGGTTTGTGCGGCGAACGAGCCCAAGGTTTACCTCCCTGTCACAAGACTTCGTCCATGAGTGCTGCTAGGAGGATGAGAATTGCCTTGGCGGTTCCAATCACTGTTATTACCATTGCTGCATTCATCTGTTACCTGGGGAAAAGACGATGGCAGAGAAAGAGTGAGGAAATTAATCTCAAATTTACTTTGCTTATCTTCTTTCAGGACGAGAAATCAATTATTCTTGTCCATTTCTGAACCAGGAAATAAGCTGGGAAAGAGGCCAAACCGGCTACTGTTACCAGCTACTGGGACGAGGTATCCATTTATCAAAGAAGATAACTTGGGAGATGATCCAAATGGCAATTTAGAAGTTCCAGTTCTTCCACTGCGGGTCATTACAGCTGCAACAGACAACTTTTCTCCATCTAATAAGCTCGGGCAAGGTGGCTTCGGACAAGTGTTCAAGGTAACTTTCTTCGAATACATTCCTCTTCTTCAACAACATAAAGCTAGTTTCATAGGTTCTCTTGCAGATAAGACAACTTACAATTCTCCACCTTTGGATTGTTACATGTACTTGGTAAATTCTTTGACTTCAATGTGTATAAGAAGTGGAGAGAAAAGATTGAGATCTTGACCAAGATGTTTCCTAAGAGTTCCAGCACATCCCTTCCTTGATCAAATAATATTTAAAGTAGACCAAAATCAAATTATAAAAGTCACTCTTAAACCCTCATGAAGTTTAACACTTTTTAAGATGGATGTCAAGCTTGTTGCAAGAATTACAGGATATGCAACGGGCTTGTTGCGTTTATTACGTTCCCCCTGTTAAGCTGGCACCACAACATAAAAAACATTAACATTATCATAAAAATTTTGAACAATTTCTTTTCCTTTAATGAAGATGTCAATAGGTTGACTCTATATTTGAACATAATAAACTTTGATGAATCCTCGTTGCAGTTTCTTCCAGATGAAGAGGCAATCAATTATAATTGTGTTCTGTTATGTCTTAAAAGGCTATGTGTAAATATATCACTGAAATCCCATAGTCTCTGCATTTCGTGAAATCCCCATAGTCCATTTCATGAAATTCCCATAGTTTTATTGACTTTTGCCATGAACAAGGAAAAATATTGTTCTTGAGAGATTGATTAGTTTGATAACAATTCCGACATGGCCTTTACTACTTTACCCCTTAAAGGAGAATAACCTCTACATGTACATGAAAGATCTGTACCTAGATTCCTGCTCTAGGTATTCTCTCTTCTCAATTCAAGAAAAAAAAATCAATTAATCAAGAAAGATACAATAGTGTAAGAGCTACAACGTCATTGAGCTAAAGTATTCCACACCTGTTATGGGCCTTTACCTCTAACTGTTTATTTGTGTGAAGGTGAATCTAGGAGCAGACCTAGAGCTTTAATTTGATGTGATGAGATAGTTCAAAACAATTAGCTGAACTCTTTCTCCTTCAAAAATGATCTTTCATTTCTTGCACAAAAAAGTTCGCAAGACCTATAAGAAAGCTTGAGAACACAGTGATATTTTCCAATGAAACTTATACTCAGCTTGTACAATGCGTAGTAAATGCTAAAGGCTAAAACTGATAGGTTTGAGGGGGTCAAAACAATCCATTTTAAGTCACACCAAATCAGCCTTTAATTGCTCTAATTTTTTTTGGTGAGGCTTTTTAAGTAATTGAAGCTCTTCATGATTACATTTTTTCATACCAAGAATAAGATCAATCTATTGAGGCACCATAGAAGGCTCAACTGATTGAGTTTCACTCAGCCTACTATTATCTATGTTCAATTGATTGAGGATTATATTTAGACTGTAAAATACAAATGTTGTTGAACATGTTAGTACCTTTGGATATATTTGGAAAAAGTTTTTAGGAAAGCATGCTAATCATTCCCTACTCATATTCATGAATATAAAGCTTATCTAAACAATAAAGATTAACTCTAGGCCACTTCATTTATATCCTTGAATTGATGGAAGTCCGTATTTAACTTTCCTTATAAACTTGTAGTATTTGAATCTGTAAAAAATTGAGGCTATTTTTTGTTGTAAATCGTAAGTCTTCTTTCTAAGGCATTTCATATACAAAAACGAATGATACTTTTATGTGTTCTATGCTCTCCCTTACTTTCCTGTCCTTCAATTTTACCACAGACTCATTTTTGTTTTTTGCAGGGTACCCTTATAGGAGGACAAGTTATAGCTGTTAAGCGGCTTTCTCGAAGCTCTGGCCAAGGGTTGGAGGAGTTCATTAATGAAGTTATATTAATTGCGAAACTTCAACATAGAAATCTTGTTAGACTTCTTGCATATTGTATTGAAGGAGATGAGAAGATTTTAATCTATGAATTCCTTCCCAACAAAAGCCTTGACCATATTATATTTGGTTTGAATCGGTTACTCTAAAGTTCTTTTTGAGTTCAATATTTGAGTTTCTTGCAAGCTCATATAGCAGATGTTGGTGTAATTCTACAACAGATGAAGATCAACGAAAAATTTTAGATTGGGATACCCGCTTTCAAATCATGATGGGGGTGGCAAGGGGACTTCATTATCTTCATGAAGATTCGAGGTTGAGAATCATTCACAGAGATCTAAAAACTAGTAATATACTCTTAGATGAGAATATGGTTCCAAAAATTTCAGATTTTGGAATGGCAAGGATATTTGGAGGCGGTCAAGCTCAAGCAAGCACAAATAGGGTGGTTGGAACATAGTAAGTAGTCGGACTATAATTGTTTTTTTATATAGTCGTTATTTGTTAGCGTTCACTTGAAACAAAATAAGTACTAACTTTTTATATTTTACTTATTTATTTATTTATTTATTTATTGGGCAGTGGCTATATGTCCCCTGAATATGCTTCTCACGGATTATTCTCAACAAAGTCAGATGTCTTCAGTTTTGGAGTTGTCTTATTAGAGATTATTACAGGAAAGAAAAATGCAGGGTTTTACGATGCACAGAAATGTTTGACCTTTCTTGGATATGTAAGTTCTGTCTTAACTTTTATGATTAAGTTTTAGAGTAAGGCACAACTGGAGAATATGATACGACAGTAGGATATGGCACTTATGTATGAGTAGCATAGATGATAGACATGGTTTTATGAACTTGGAAAGCTCTTATGGCAGTTCTATTACTTGTGTTCCTAACTTTGAGTTTTATGCTTGACACAGTCCTGGCTCTCATGGAAGGATAGCAAAGGTCTTGATTTGATGGATCCATTTCTAAAGGGGAATTGCAGCATAAATCAAGTTCTTAGATGCATCCATGTTGCACTTTTGTGTGTGCAAGATGATACAAAAGATCGACCATCTATGGCTTCTATCATGGCCATGCTCTCTAGTGAGTCTGAAAGTTTACCTACTTGCAAAGAGCCAGCATTCTTCATAAGAAGAATTTCTGATTCGGATTCTGCTCTTCCAAGGCCTGCTTTGTACTCTGAAAACGAGGTAACACTTTCAACAATAGAGGCTCGATAAGAGCACATGGATGTAGAGTAATGGTTTGTTTGTTTCAGATTTGCTTGGTCTTCAGCAATGCCGGGTTAGTTTCACCAACTCTTAGTAAATAATCAATGTAATTAAGTTATAATTTCTAAAAAGTCCCTCACAAATTATATAACAATTTTATGGGTTTACTAAAAATTCGGATACTTACAAAAGCCAGCCGAATCAACACCCTCTTGCAACATCTCAGCAGTCCTTGCTCTACATGACGAAAACAGCACTATTTATTAAATTGACTTTCGAAGACCAATAATGAAACCGCGATAGTGGAGAGAGAGAGTTCCCCCTCATGACTCCCGCACATGAAACTGTTGTGAGCTTTCAAAACCTCGTGGCCCTGCCTCACGTCTTTTCTTCTTCACATGGGATTAGACTTATGATAAGTCACGTTTGTAACTACCATGGGTAAATTAGGTGGTTTTCTTGATTTAGTTTAAATTGTTATGTAACCGTCTCCTACAATTCTTTAACTCCTAAGAAGAAAAGAGAAAGGAGAAAAAAACCAGAAAATTATTTTGTAACATGGCTATTCCCGTCTCAAGAGAAATTTCTATCCAAACCCTCTGATTGGGACTTATCAATAGTATCAGAGCAGACACCGTGGGGACAGGCAAATAACGTCTTGACTCACTAGAGCAGGAATTCCAGAAAAGGCTTCAAAGCACGGAGCACTCTTTGAGGGGACCAGCTTTAACATTTGGAAGCCACTATCGCCTTGGTAGATGGCAGTGAGAAGAAAAGCAAAGAGTAGAAGGTGAAAAAGAGGACCTCCGGTGCTGGTTTTTGTCCAGGAGCCATAGGATTTGTAGTCAGCCGAGGGGCGCCGTGTATTGCAGCGGTTGTTGCAGCGACGCCTGATGTGGAGCCAGCACAATTCCTAATGTATGTTCTCCTGACACCACGTTCATTGCTTCTTCCACGAATGGAGAAAGCTCTGTTAAAAAAGCCGAAGAAGAAAATCTCTTTATTTGACTCATTCAATCCGCCGTCTCCGGGAAAGAAGGGAGTGAAGTGAATGTATTTGCATGGGTCCATACCACTCAGGAAAATTCCCAATGAGGGAAAAACGAGGAAGGAGATACTGGAAGAGCTGATTACCGGTGAAGAGATAAGGGAGTTTGTGAAGCCTCTTCTAACAGTGTTGGAGAAAAAAAAAAAAAAAACAAAAAAAAAAAATCTATGATGATTATTCTTGATTGAATAATGCTAAGCGTACCGTCTGACATGGATGCCACATCAAACATCCGGCTTCCGGGTTCTCTTCCCTCTCTTTAGCCGGTCCTCCTCTGTCGCCCCCGACTGAAGGAGGCCGGAGTGGGAGGGAGAGGGAGGCCGGACCGGGAGGGAGGCCGCAGAACGGGAGGGAGGCTGCAGAGCGGGAGGGAGGCGGCAGAGCAGGAGGGAGACGAGGGTTTTGAGGAGGATCCGTAGCTGGGTTTGAATCGGGAAATGGCCGCGAGGGGGAGATGAGGCTGCAGGACTACAAGCACAGCCCTGTTCACTACGTGGTGGCTGTCGACGACCAAGCGCACCTCTCCCGCCTAGTCTCAACGCTTCCGAGATTCTTCGACCCTTCACTCGTCGGCACCGAGTCGGACTCGCTTGCTTAGGAGCGGCTCGCCGACCAGATCTCTGCTGTCGTGGACCGCCGTGACGTCTCCTTTCCGCTCCGGCCTCCCTCTCCCTCCCGCTCCGGGGTGCCTCTCCCTCCAGCTCCGGCCTCCCTCTCCCTCCCGGTCCAGCCTCCCTCTCCCTCCCGCTCCGGCTCCCTCTCCCTCCCGCTCCGGCCTCCCTCTCCCTCCAGCTCCGGCCTCCCTCTCCCTCCCGCTCCAGCCTCCCTCTCCCTCCCGCTCCAGCCTCCCTCTCCCTCCCGCTCCGGCTCCCTCTCCCCCCCGCTCCGGCCTCCCTCTCCCTCCCTCTCCGACTTCCCTCTCCCTCTCGCTCCGGCCTCCTCTCCTTCCCACTCCGGCCTCTCGCTCCGGCCTCCCTCTCCTTCCCACTCCGGCCTCCAGTCGGGGGCGAGAGAGCACTAGCTAAGTGTGGGAAGAGTCTTTGCCGAAGTGGCTTCTAATGACGTGGATGCCACATAAGACATCCATGTCAGACGGTACGCAACAATACAGCTACAGTAATATACGCCTAGCATTACTCTTTTAGATTTGAAGCTTAGGGACAAACTTCGTCCCGTAGGGGATGGTATTGATAAGTCACGTTTGTAACTACCATGTGTAAAATAAGTAGTTTTCTTGATTTAGCTTAAATTGTTATGGAACCGTCTCATACGGTTCTGTAACTCCTAAGGAGTGTATAAGAAGAAGAAAAGAGAAAGGACAAAAATATCAGAAAATTATGTTGTAGTACAGCTATTCTCGCCTTAAGAGAAATTTCTATCCAAACACTCTGATTGGGACCTATCAACTTATGTGTAATAAAATGATATATCCAAATGTAACTATGATGAAAATAGTTTCTTGAATCACATATATAATGAAGATAATATAATTTGTAAATTTGAAATGATTAGCATAATAGTCACCTCACTTCTTAAGATCATTGATGAATTTATTGGTTCTCTTAGAGAACATTAGGGTATAAACGGTTTTAAACTGAAACAAAATAGGTTATCCAATTTACCGTTTCGAATTATTGTAACTAGTTCCATTTTATTTTTGAATTGTTTTGTTTTGAATTATTTTCCGATCTACCACGAGTGAACAGGTAATAAACGGTAAATAAAAAATAATAAAAAAGGTCAAAATTTTTTGAAAAACAAATACGTTATAGGAAAATATAATAACAATAAATGTACGAGTTTTTTGAAGTGGGGAACGGTCAGGAAGGAAAAGGAAAATAGGAATTTTACTAGAGGTAAACTTATTATTGCAAAAAATGGTATATTGCGGCATTGCCCTTAACCAGCCATATCCATTTTTTTCTGTATATTAAATGGTAAATAGTAAAGAGAATTTATTTTTATTGTTGTTTAAGAATCAGTCTAATGGTAGAACGGGTAATCGGGTAAATCTTAAAGGCCTAAGCAAGATTTATTCACTTTGTAATTAAAGAATTATCATCGTGGAGAAACACAGTGGCCTAATACTAGGGTACTATCTTCTTTACATAAGAATATTATATCCTCCAAAAACTCTTTTTATATGAAAAAGTACTTGTTCCTTTCAGACGTACATCTCCAAAGGTGGCAATACCTCAAAGTCAATGTACTTGAATGTCAAATGACACAGCATGAAGAAGTCTTCCTCTCAACCCTAGATTCATAAAATAATATCTTGTTTAAGATTATATGATGGAACCAATGTTTTAAAAATTGGACCAACCCGGCCGGTTCGACCGGGTTCAACTGGAACCGGTGCTTTTTACGGTTCGCTTTGCTCTCAAACCTGCTAGAGGTTGAAAACCGGATGACCCGGCCGGTTTTACTGGTTCGACCGATGAACCGCTGAAACGGTTGAACCGGTCTAAAAATTGTTGACCCAAACCAATTAAAATAAAATTCTAACCAAGAAACCAAATTGATTATTTTTATATTTGCAGCTATTATGAATGAAAAGAAGGATAAAAATACTGTTAATATAGGTGAAGATTTGGAAAAAGATTTAGCTAGATTCTCAAGAAAATAAATTTTTTTAGAATAATTTTGTATTTTGGAAGGGTATTTTATTTCTATAATTTAATTATATTTGATTTAAAAGTTAAAAAAAAACTAATTTTTATAATTTTAAAATTTTTAATGGTTTTTTTATGTTTAAACTTATTTTTTGAATATAGGTAATAGGCTTATAGGTAATAGGAGTCATGTTATGAATTTTTTTAATGACTTACAACACATACCCGGTTCAACCACCGGTTCAACCGGTTCCATCACCGGTTCGGTTTTTAAAACATTGAATGGAACAATATTTTACTTGGTCTCAATATATATAAAAATGATTTTCTTGCAAAACATGAAAAATCACAGCATGGTCCATCAAACTAAACCATTAACTATAGCATTTTTTGGGAGGAAAGACTTCTTTTAACCCAAGCCCCATGCCTCGAAGGAGAATTGAACCCAAGACCTCCCATTATTAACTTCCTCATGTGATTACTGAGATCTACTCAATTTCAACCCAAAACTATAGCAACTACTTCAAATATATTGATATACATGTTATAGTTGATATAAAATTTTTGAGAGGGGAATATAAAAGGATACAAGAGAAATGGAGAGAGAAAAAATACCTACAATGTCCTTAATTCTAATGATCCCATGTATTTCTCGTTAGAGACACAATAAATTATGCATGAATATAAAGAATTTAGATACTCATAATTAGTCCCTTGAATTAATGGGAGATAATTTTTAGTTGAGTAATAGATTGCCTAAGGCTAAGAAATTTGAGGAATTAATCTCAGATTTTTTAGGTACGTATAGCGTTACTCAGCCATATATGGTTACCGTGGGCAGTGTTATCCCCTTTTATTTAAGCCGAAGGCAACTGGACAAATTCCATTTACATTTTGATACGAGCGATCCAATCCAAGATGGAGCCACTCCAGCTATCTTACCAACACTAGTTTTTTAGGCTAAAAAAGGTCAAATTGGCAGCGTTTGTCTTAAAGGACCCTTCGAGATACTCTGTTTGAAATAGTCCTCTTTGAAGAAGCTTTGTCTTGGAGCTCTTTCGATGCACAAAAATCTCCTCTTTCAAAGAGAGATTTACATAAAAGAAAGTATATTTAAAAAAAAAAGAGTTTTGAGCCCCCAATAAGCTTAGCCAAATGCGCCCCAAGAGATTTGAGGCGAGTCCTGGTTTTCTCTAGCATGGGTCATCAGTCCAGCTCACCCCTCCCTCTATGGTCTCTTCTTCCCCAAGAGAGACCTAAAATGTTTCATGCTCCTTTCGATTTCTCAAAAAATTCTTGTTCCTTTATATACAAGAGGGATTCCCTTGTCTAAATTATCTATTATGTGGCAGTTTTTTTTATCAATATTGGTCTCTTCCTTTATTTCTTTCACCTTTAGGGTTAGTGCACGGGGATATTAGTGTCAGGGACATGAAAGTATCAGAAAAAAATACTTTTTTGGGTTAGTGGAATGGTAATCAGTTATGACATGGGATTCTCCTTAAATTTAGGAGAGCCATTAAATTCTCACTCTCTGTAAGTTGTTGCCTTGAGTGAGAATTTTTGTCATTCCTAGAGGGGTTAGTCAAAAGAGATTTTGAAGTTATTTGAAAATTCAAAGTAATTGAAAATAAATTATGGGTAAATGATATCCTTGATTTAATTGTATCATGTTTGGTGTTGTTGGAGAATTTGAGAGAATACAAAATTCCACCTGTTTATGGGAGATAGTTAATTTTCAATGAAGGAGTAAAATTACACAGGAGTGGGACTTCAAAGTCTCTCCTATATTACACTAACACTAAAAAATTAGTTTTCTAGGACACCAATGTCCTCGAAACTGATATCCCTTATGACTAACCCCCAATAGGTGGAATTTTGAATTCTGCTGAATTTTCTCAACACACTTAACATGAAAAAAATGAAATCAAAGTCTTTATTTACCTATAATTTAATGTCAGTTACTTTAAATTCTCAATGAAACTTCACTTTATCTTTGGACTAACCCCCCCTTACGTACCTTCATTTTTAGTCAGAATCATTGAGCTGGAAAACACCACCAGAGGTACACCGGTGTTGTAGTCGAAATACACTTTACTCCATCACTGAATCAAAACTCCTCTCCATTTTTCTCTTTTCATTTGTTATTTTCTTATTCTCATCTTCTTCTATCTTATTCTTGTCTTTTTCTTCCTTTGGTCTGCTTCTTCTTCTTTCCATCGGGCAACTTTAACAGGTTTAGCGCCTAATGTTAAATGTATTAATGGTGCTAGACTTTCAATCCTTTCTTTATCTCATTTCATAATGGAGAGAAAATCGAGTGAATGGTAACTTTATATCAGCCAGATACAAACAAGATCTTAACTGATCTTAATCTCCTATTGTAATTGAAACTGTACAATGTGGGATTCCATCTA
The DNA here is from genome assembly GCA_022405105.1 of Aristolochia contorta. NCBI lineage: Eukaryota > Viridiplantae > Streptophyta > Magnoliopsida > Piperales > Aristolochiaceae > Aristolochia > Aristolochia contorta. The sequence goes on from CM039667.1 coordinate 21,355,517, forward strand.
TGTAAATTCTCCTAATGAAGCTTTTAGTTGTTATCACAAGTGTCTATATGTATATGGTACATCGGTTAAGTACAATAACACAAATGTTGCCTCTGTACATGGTATCGGGCCAACCCTAAGGGATTTACACTTTTGACCCATATTCTTCTTCAACTTTCTTTTCTTCTATCCCTTTCCGTATACCCTATCCCTAATGGCCAACTCGTCACCTCAATGCGTGGTCAATATAACGCAATGTGTCTCCATTAAGCTGCTTTGGGACAATTATCTTCTTTGGTAAAAACAGACTGAACAGGCGCTGAAAATCTAATCTCTTAATCGAAGGCACCATATATCCTTCCCCCTCTCCCCCTCCCCCAAAAAAAATTGTCACATTGAAAGGATCTACTGCAGCCACGATCAGTCCTCAGTATATACAATGCCATACCCTGGATCACACAACCTAGTGGTTGATTGCCTTTACCGTCTCTCCAGGTGCCCTTCATCGGACGCTAGTGCTAGCGACTGCATCTGCGATGTGGATGAAGCTCCAGAAAGTGCATGCCTCCAATTTACAAAATTCAGTTGAAACGTTTTCAGTTTACCCTTCAGACTTTGTGCAAAGGCTCCAACCGAGGCTAACATATATGGAAAAAGTTAAAGAGTACTATATTTGATGATCTCGTCATACCCAAATAACCGTTGGATGACCAAGTTAAGCATTATGTGGAGAGTGGTCTCGACCTAATTTTGAGTCATTTGACAAAAATGTCACTGGCTAAGAGAACCCTGTGAGTTTTTAACACTCTCGAAATTACGCAGGAGCACCGTATTCAGTTGCAAGAGCAACAAGAACATATAGATATCTCCACCCGGCCCTCAGTTAATGTTGCTAGATGGGGAGGTCTGTGTGGAGTCAACAAAAGTGACTGTGGTCACTTTAACAATGGGCATAGTCAAAGAGGTGGCAGCAAAACAAGGCAAAGTCCAACATGATCACCTAAAATATTCTGCTCAATGTCAAATCCGTATGAAACCGGGGCCCAATGCTCTGCCGTGCCATAGTCGGTTCAATTTTGGCCAACTTTACAGCCAGCATGATGTGGTGTAATTCACCCACCGAGTCTGGTGCTTTACATCACAGTCTCTTTGTTGGGACTATCAGACAGTCTCTTAGTTGGGACTATCAGACAGTCTCTTAGTTGGGACTATCAGACCATACGCAGCGAATGTATGGCATAAGTAATATATGCCGGTGAGGCCGGATCAAACTCACGAAGACTTGGAATTTACTACTGAAATTGTATTCCTAATTATTATATCTAGTCTATCGATTAGGAATGTCAATTATGTAAAATTACATTTAGTTTTAACTAAAACAGAGCCTGAACAATGGGATTTAATCAAACGTCTAGTGGCTTAGGGAATCAGGTATATGTACGCCTCTTTCAAATGCGCTACAACAATATTCCTCTATTTGACTAATCTTCTTCAACTCAAAGTCTAATTAAGGAATTCATTGCACTTAGCTCTCTAAACCACGTGTGGCAGTGAGATCTTCAGTCTTCCCATGCATATTCCCCAATCTAAACCACTCAAATTAGGAAATCACGCGCAGCCTAAGGTAGTCTATCCTAATATCACTTACTGATCTCCATTAGGATTCCTAGACACGTTTGATTTTTTATCTGGCACTTAACACAAATTTTAAATGCATTAGACACACTCCCCAATGACATTAATACCAAAAAAGTGAAATTACAATTCCAAGCTGCTTTAAAAACATTGAATCACACCCCTAATGGGTGTTTAGCTAAACATGGTTCGAGTTACAAATTTATGGGTGTCGGATGCCTACGACATGCCGTAGTCCGGTGAACTAATACGACATCGGCTTCTGCTCTTTCCTCCTAGGGGCATTTTCATCATAGTTGCCTTAGATTTCTTCGGATTTCTTCCAAAATGATCCTCTTGGCACTTTTGATTCGAGGTGTAAATGACACTGAATGGTAATGAAATAAATATTTTCGTTTATCATTTCCGTTTACCGCTTCTTATACCATTACAATTTTCACCCAATTATTTTCGCTAGTTCCATTTTTTTTTTCGTCTGATTACGTTTTCAGCTCTTCCATTTTCGCCTAATTACCATCTCTTCTATTTTTGGACGATTAGTTTCGCCTTTTCCATTTATTATAGCATTTTCATTTCACCTGATTATTTACATTTTTGCCTGATTATTTCAGTTTTCACCCGATTATTTTCGTTCCGTTTTTGCCCGATTATGTTCCTTACTTTTTTATTATTATTTCCGATTAATTCGCATAAAAATTGAAAATAATTAATAAATTTAAAAAAATATAAAAATAGTTAAAATTGATATAAATTGAGAAAAATTGAAAAAAAACAATGGAAAAATTATTCAATGATAATAAAACACACTAAAATTAGAAGGTCCTATAAAAAATTTTCAGAAATCAATTGTATACATAGGCCCCAAAATAATGACTAAAAAAGGCATTAGGAAGTAAAAATACTAAAATTAGCAGTGTTTTAAAAACCGAACCGACCCGGCTGGTTCGATCTGGTTCAATCGAAACCGGAACTTTGAACGGTTCGATTTGCTCAAAGACTCAGAAATGGTAAAAAACCAGTTGACAGGCCGGTTTTAAGAAGTTCAACCGCTGAACCGAGAATCGGACCGGACCGGTTGAACCGGTCTACATAAATTTTTAATATTTTCATAATTGTTTGTATTTTTAATCTTGTTTTTTGTATATAAAAATCTTATTATGTGTTTTTTGATGAGAAACAACTCATACTGGTTGAACCACCGGTTGAACCTAGTTGATCCGGTTGAACCAGAATTGGAAGCTCCACCGATTTGGTTTTTAAAACATTGAAAATTAGAATTAAAAATTACCTTCAGTGTATTACTACTTGAACAATATTAATCAATTGGTAAATTTTCACACCTCTCATATTCTATGAAAAGGTAAAATAGTTCAGACCTTTTGAATACAATAGGATCACCCTCAGGGTTAAGTCTAGTCCACCTAAAAAAAGACTCAAGTAATTTTAATCAAATCTAAAAAAAGAGAAATAATTAAAATAGACATTTACCTTTCATTCTTCAACTGCTAAAGAAAAAAAAATTTAAATGGTAATTTAATTAAATTTGATCAAAGTAAGACTTTAAATAATAAAAACCGTACATGATACAAACCACATGGAATCCGAAATCCAGCTTTCAGTATAATTAACTAATAATTACTACAACCCGGATACCGAACGAATAAAGAAATAAGGAGGAAATATTAAAAAAAAGAAAATACTATTGGTTGATGCAAATTAATAGATAAAATTCCAATTGGGATCCTTCCAACCGACGTCAATAGTATTTTGCAACTGTCAAGATTGAAGTGCATCAGTAAGACATAGGAGAATTGCAGCCATCTAGATCGCTTCCATAGGGCAGAAGCTCATACAAAAAGATAACGCCCAATATACTGCCAAATAAAATGATGAATCAAGATCACCAACAGAATCGTGAAAGAAAGGATTGCTAGGTCTAATAAATCTGAAAGAATTGGAAAAGCAATCACATGGATATGCACCAAAAATAATTAGAAAACTTCACAGTTTGACAGTAAGTTCAGGATTTGTATGAGAAACTTCAATTGTAAGAAGAACACAATTTACATTACATTCTACATCCAAAATGATGTCAAAGGCAATCAAAGAGAGGCTGCTAAACAAATAGAATACAACAAACATACAGGAACATCTGCAATTTTCTTTACCATTTGTGCCTTGGGTTAATGGAGGGATTTTTCTCAATTATAGCCTACAAGAGCCAGAGATCAATCAAAGAATGAGCCCATGGTAACAAAAACAGAGCATTGAATCAACAGCTAGAGACACAACCATTACCTCCTGAAGCTCTAACATATAACTTAATGTTTTCTCTACTGAGGTAACCAGAGGATTTAGGGTGTAGACGGCACCATATGCATAATTCACAAACCAGCGATGTTTGCCTTGTAAACAACCTAAAGATTAACATTCAAGAATGTTGTGCTGTCCCGCCCATGTCTTAAGTGGTGGGACCCACAGCAATAGAAAAAAAAAAAAAGAGAAGAAGAGAGAGCGTGCGAGAGAGAAGCACGTATGAAAAATATTAAGGGAAGAAAGAAAGGGGCGTCCAAGGATTTTTTTTGCGAGAGTATCTGAGCCTCCCGAGAGCAAAGAAGAAAGAAAGAGAGAGAGAGAAGAAAAGAGAGAAAGAGAAGAAAAGAGAGAAAGAGAAGAAGAAAGTAGAAAGAGAGAAGAAAAAGAGAAGTTGAGACGTGGCCAGCAACTCAGATAAGTCCCTTTTGTCTCTCCTTGTTTTATTAATCCTCCTTTTTTCTCATATATGATAAAATTGATATATGCATTGTTGTTGACTAAAGAAATGTGTTTCTTGATGTATTGTTGATCTTCTAGTTATTCTAGAGAAGAACATCTATGTACCCCATTGTTTCATAGTGGAGATTTGAGCCTCGCCTGTGGTTTTTTCCCTCTACAGTGGAGGGTGTCCATATATATCTGTGTGTTAATATTTGTCTGTTCATTTAGATTGTTTTTTTATTGGTTTACTACCCATTTAATTACACAAAGATGGGAAAAAAGATCCGCTTGATTGATTGAAATACATGTATTGTGTACATTTTTGAATTACAGTTTTGTAGGTATCTTTCCTAACAAAGAAGAAATATGACATTCATAAAATGAACACATTTCACAACCAAAAAGCAAGAAAATTTCAGAAAGAAAAGTGTAAGACATAAAATGTGGGACAAAAAGGTAGAAAAGTGAAAAAAATAAAGAAGAAAGAAAAGCAGCAGCGTAAAAGAGTAAAAAGTGTTGTGGCAGAATAATAGACTTCAGAAGAAATAAATTCCAAACAATAAAAGAAAACATTTCACAAACACGCTTTCGTCCTGAATTAAATTAGCAATTTTTAAAAAATTGCAACTTGAACAATCCGAGAAAACAAACTGGAAACAGAAGTTCTTGTTGAGCACGAAAAGGAACACAAAAATCACATCATAACATAGATGAAGCGTTCACCTTGTCAGCCATTTGGGACGGCTTTGATAGGGGGAAAAGAGAGAGAAATCACAGGGAGGAAGAAAAATACCTCGGCTTTAGACAAAGTCACAGAGTTTATCTAGCGGTGCTGGAGAGCGGTAGCTCGATGGTCGCCTCTCGAGTCTCACCTGGATTTAGGGTTTTTCTTCGAATTGCACAGTTGCACGGGATACTTTCATACCGGATTTAGGCTTTTAGACTTTTTGGTTCGATTGACTGACCAAGTCATGGAGTGACTTAATGAGTAGTTACTAACTTACTATTTTAATTTTTACACTAGACATTACATATTTACATTATCATTTAGGCCTTTGCCTTTTAATTATCATCACTCGTACTTATTTAATACAATCAATTAACTAACATTAAATTTAGATTAATGTTTTCAAAATCAAAATACAATGAAATTGGTCATGTTGTTCTTTTCGGTTTAACCTGGTTAAATCAGATTCAACCAATAGTTAACCTAAATGTGTTACTTTTGTAAGTCTTATGTATCTTCATATTTTTTTGTGATTTAATAATGTTAAGAATCAAGATAAATAAATATAAGGCAGCCCACAGAAAAATGGAAAGCTATCTTAATCTTATTAAGGTTTATAATTTGATGCATTAGTTTAAAATGAAGAGATGTAAGCAATTACATCATAGTTTAGAGGTGATCAGCATGGAATTAATCCTAGGTGATATCACAAAGATATAATATGTTAGAATTTAGGCTTTTAGATTATGTTAGAATTTAGGCCTTCGCCAATGAGTCATTAAGATTTAACTCATAATAAATTAAGACTCTAACCTAATGAGTCATTATACTCAATAACGTAACTTATATGAGATATAGCTCTCTATCCTTGTTATGTATTAAAGTCTAAGGCAATTAGTCATTATAATCAATTGTTAATTTGTTATGACAAAAGATTATAAATTTAAAATAATAATTCAAATAAATTAGGAGGGCGAATAATTATTTAAACTTTTATATTATCATTATTAAACAGTTTTATTATTTTTACCAATTTAATTTATCAAACAAATAAGTAAATTATTGTTTATTGCTGTAATATTTATATAATGTCTCATTGTGTGGAAAGTATACTTGTCATAAAAGAGAATTGGCAAATTAATGAACTAAGAAAAACAGAAAGTTAAAAATAAAAAATATTAATAAATTTGCCTTATCACCCATATTTAAACGGTAGAACAGTAGATCAGATTTAGAAGAGTATTTTCATTTCTGTTCCATTTATTAAATGGTACAATGGTAATCGGTAGAATGGTAAACGGATAATATCATTTTATTTCTCAGAACGGTAGAACAGTAATCGGTAGAACAGTAGAACGGTGGAGCGGATAATCGGATATTGTTTACACCCCTTCTTGAATTTGATGATTCCCACGCAAAAACATGAACATGGGTTAGTTGGCCACAAAAAGGGCCAAAATAGGAGTATAAAAATAGAACATAATTTGACTCATCAAATTACCCCAAACTTGAATAATTGAATCCCTAAATGTCCCCATGCAATATATTTAGAAAAATGAAAATGCTTGTTGCTTAGCCGTCTAACTCTATAACCTTCTTTAGTGAATCCCTCTTTTAACCTTCCACAATCCACACACTCTTCAATTCTCTATGGTATTGTTCTCTCCAGCAAACCACTGTCTATACACTTCAAAGTTTACCTATGGAACTCCTTAGGCTAATGTCTCACTCCACTTTCCCCTAATTGAGAGAATTTACCCTTGGATCATTGGGTCTTTGGTTGGTTATAATGGGACTAGGGCAATGGGCGAGATAGAAAGGTAATAAATGTGTATATTTATCTTTCAATCACCTGATCTAACCTCCTCAGAAATTGGGCTCCCTGTAGAAGTTCCTCCAAATTTGAACTTTAGACCTTTATTTGCCATTCTTTTTCTTTTCTTTCCTTTCTTCCACTTTACTATCCTTTGTAAAAATTGCTAGCCAATTGATCTGCAATTGAACCTCTGATCAAGAGCCCAAGATCCGATTCTGCTCAATCATGCAATATCAAGAGATAGAGGTATATAAAAAGAAAGGAAAAAAAAAGCGAGTGGCTACGAATTTATATGCCTGTAAGAAAAAAATTAGGTCTATGAGGGCTCAACTTGGGTTGACTAAGGTATATACAAGGGTGGCTAGGAAGGCCCAATTGGTCCAAAAATATCCAGTCATATCCTTCATGGTTATTATGTTGAACTTTGTTTGAAACCACTTCTAGAACCCTGGAACAAAAACTCAAGTACACAACCACCATCAATTCACAAACCTCACAATAGTGAGTTAGCCACATCAACCAATTTGTTAGTGGTTTCTTTCCACTTATAAGGTTTCATCTCTTTCGCTTTGATGTATGAGAAAATGGCTAAACCCCAAATTTTTCATTCTCCACAAGTAAATGCATGAAAGGTCATCTCATCACAACACAACGTGTGGAGAAACTAACATCAAATGCATGTTCCAGAACAAAAATTGATCATGCATTTAAGATGGATCACAAACTATATGCAATTTGCCATAATGTATATGCAAAATAAGCCATGGGAATTGCTAACCAAACTCCCCCACCTTCACCCCCACCCCCACCCCCCCACTCACACTTAAGATTTACAAAAAACAGATTGGGAAGGGGTAGAGAAAATTCCCTGTTACACCAATTCCACCGAAATGTGTATTCTTTTGAATTTCTAGATTTAGTGTTTGGGAAGAGGCATCTGCTCATGTCTATCACAGTGTAAAATGTCATGACAAGGATTAATCAAAAACAATTACAGACTATTATTTAACTCAAAAACAAAATTTTTATTTACACTAACTGTGAAATTTATTGAAGTAAGGTAAAAAATGACGAGTAAGGAAACTAGAACTAATCTACAGAAGTAAAACAAGTAGCAGAAAGAACTTTAAGGAGGCAGTTCAGGTACAAAGAGAAACAAAATAGGAATTGTATTCATGATGTTGTAGTTGTGTACAATATATATCCTCTAAATATTTATAGACATTACATGAAGTACCAGACTCATAAACTAACTCTAATTCTAGTCTAACTTGAAGTGTAATTCTAAGTCTATTACAACTCTAGAAGACTACCTAATTCCACCACTTAGAGTCCAATTAGGACACTTAAAGCTAGATCAAACTTTAGTCACATCCATTGGGCTTCCACTCATGTGGGTTTTAGCCCATGTTTCTCAACACTCCCCCTCAAGCCAAAGCGGAGATAATAAGTTGGAGGCGAGATAAATCGAAGTTGAAGGCTTGCATCAGTCTTCCCATAATTACTTCCCTTCGCTGCTTCTTGAATAGGTATACTTCTTCACATTATTCCCTTCACTAAAAGGTTTCCATAGGCACTGACTTTTAACACTGTAAACTGTCCTCATATAAGGCACTCTTAAGTCCCTTCAACCTCAACTAGAAAAACCACTTTTCCCTACGATTTAAAACCGTAGGGAAAAGTGGAAATAACTTTAGGGAAAAAATTCCCAACGGTTTCTCGTCGGCAACAATGCATCGAGGATAAACGCGAACGGAATACTCTTTCCATATGGTTGCAACCTTAGGGAAAACCAATTATTTATGCCTACGGTTGGACAGCGTAGGCAATAGTGTTATTGCCGATGGTTGGGTAAACCGTCAGGAAAAATACTTCTTTGCCTACAATTTTAAGCTATAGGTAACACCGTAGACAGTACTTATTGCCTAAGCTTAAGGAAAAAGTAGTCTTTGCCTACAGTTTTAAATCATAGACAATACTGAGATTCTAAACGTCAATTTTGTGTGAAGTAAGGTAAACCATAGGCAATAATCTGTAGTAAAAAATAATATTTTTTCATTTTTCCCCTATTTCTACTTTTTTTATTTTTATACCCTGTATATAAATTTTATCAAACCCACATAAATGTGAAAAACGAAAACAAATATTATTGTCAACAAAAAGTAATACATTAAATTTAAATGCGTGTTCATTGCAAAAAAAAAAAAATTCTTATGTAGAGTTCGAACAATCACCATAAGTTACATGCTACCCAACTTCATCATGCCAGGCCGATCAGTAAGTTGAAGGCCCATTGTCAGGTTCATCCTCTAATTCCTCTGGTTCTCCGCATTCTCTTATTCTCCTTCTCCCTTTTCATATGCCTTTTTCTGGCAACTGCTCCATTTTCTTCTCTTTCTTTCATTGCCTTCAGCTCAACCATCACTGCAGCCTCCCTCTCTTTTACTGTATCGAATGTTGTACAAAGGGTCTGTAGTTGTGTCGTCATCTGGCTAAAAGCATCATCCACATAAGTCCTCCCCCTGATGTACAAGTTTTGTGAAACTGAGGTCACTAAAACTTCAGTCTGCACACAATTTTCCACTTATGAGGTTACAATATCAACATTTGGTAAGAAGACAAAAGACATGATAAGCTAGGGCACTTACACATTGAGCTCGATTTTCTGTATTTTCTGTAACCTCATTTCCATACTTGATCCTGGCTAAGTGATTTTCTTTGTTATGTAAACGCTAACAAGAAGTTATTATAAAAAAATGATTAAGTTCATTTTTACCTAATTTGCTGAGAAGTTCTCTAAATAAGGACCTCAACAAGTGCCTGGTTATAGCTTTTTCGAGATTCTCTTTCTCTCAACCTTGCAGAAAAACTAAAAGAAAGACTTAGACCCCATAAGCACCAAGTACTTTCAACCAATCACGATATATACTCATATATGAATTTAACATTACTTTGCCCAAAGTACACAAACGAGGTAGCACTACTCCATCAATGTCATACATTAAAAATTCACAATTCTAAAGAATCCAACATAAGTCTTTAGATATTAAAAATTCACATGAATTAATATAATAACCCAATACAAATATTTTACTAGTGGGCAGAACAATAGACATAAAAATTAACATACATACTTACGCAAGGAGAACATTTCAGCAACCAAAATTAGAGAAGTCCAATTGAAAAAACTCTTGAAATATTTTTTTTCGTGATGTATACTACTGCATCTCTTGAATTACGGCTCATGTCAATCCTAATCTGGAACCAATAGAAACAGGAAAAGAGATTGCAAAGGATTTTGTAGTCCCAAAACTCCACTATCCATCATTCACATTGCAGAAGATGCTTGTGGATAATATTGTTGGACTGTATGATAGAGATGCTAATGTCAGGAAGTTACATATCTGTTAAGTTTTTTTATTGTACTAATATTGAATGCTTTTACTGGGGTTCATTTAAAGATACAAAATTTTTTCCATTGGTTTTTTTATTGTTATCCTTCAAACCTAACAACTGTATTGATAGTGTTACTTTTTCAATAATGGTCTACTTGTAAGAAATTCCTAATATAATTCATGAATTTCTAATATTAACATATTTCTAATCTACATGAAACATTAAGTGAAAAATATAAATTAAGGAAAAATGTATAAATACCTTTTTCCATTTTCGAATTTGCAGCGGAATCTCTGGTTCTTCTAAGCTCTAATTTTTCAGGTAATTGAGCTTAGGGACCAGGTGTGGTATTTATAGGAAAATACCAAAAACCGTTACCATGGTGATTTTAAATCTAATTAATTTAGAATTAAAATCTAATAATATTTATGCATCATAATCAGGAAAACGTTTTTTTTATAAATTCAGTAAAACGTATTATATTATTAATACGTTTTGAAAAACGTTTTTCATAAATAAAAACGTTACACTACTTTTATTGATAAAAAAAAAGAACCCAAGTTATGATACAAGAGAGATACAACACAGAAGTCCAAAGTTCTCTTGTGACCAAGAAAGTGCAAAATTATGTTGATACAAGAGAGATATCAGGGTAAGTTCCTAGGGTTAGGAAGGCTGTGAAGCCTCTAATTACAGCAAGTCCGTCAGCCCCAAAGTTGGCAGTACTGGTAAGTTTAGTAAAGGCTATGTGCCATATTGATGAAAGGTCCAGTACTTTGTAATTAGTATCTTTAGTGAATGTACTTTCATAACCAAGTGCCTAAACCATATCTATAAATAAAACTATCTACTGCTAGCTTGTGTGACTCCATCACCGAATTCTCACCACTTCAATGAATTTATCTTTAAGAGGATAAGTTAAAAACACAATGGATGCACACGAATGGAAAGAGCAGAAAAGACAACCTCAAAAAAGACAAAAGAGCTACCTACACTGGATTCACTCATAATTACATAAAAAGAAAAAACAGGGATAAATTACACAAGTAGGCACATATGACACGGGCGACGGCCGCATAAGCGCTAGCAGTGCCAGATTTTGTTAAACCTGTACCTGCCTGCATCAACAGATAAAAAAAAAAATAAAAATGAACCTTACCCACGACTATTTTAGAAGGCATAAAGTTTACCCACATTTAAAGAGGAGTTAATAGAGCTATTATTGGCAGAGTACCTTGAGAAACAGAGTGCTTCAGTTCTAGACTTACGACAGATTAATAAGTTAAAAACCGTTGTGGTGGGAAAATATTTGAAGAAAGAAGCCGAACGGAAACTTATCTTGAAAAGAAAAATTCAATTGAAACATCCACAAGTTAGTTGGATTTCTTGTTTGGCGATGGGATCCATCTATTTCTTCCACGAGTGAATCCAGCTGTCACTACTAGAAATGTATACTCCGCTGACGGTAGAAAAATTTTCCATTGGCAGAATAGCCTTTCTGCCGACGGTCGTGTATGACTCATCGGCGGAATATCGTAGCATCCGATCCAACCGCAGGCGGAAGGAAATCCGGCAGTTGGGCTGGATTTGGATCACATTCATATATATGGGCCCTAGGGCCCATATGTAATATTAGGTCCCGATTTGACCTAGGTTCCAAAGTGCCGTTACACGTAATGGGCGCGAGAGTTCTATCTTCCTTCTCCCGCCCTGGATTTCCTTCGACGATTTTGTCAAAGAAACCAGCGCTCGAAACCGTACATTCGGCGTTCCCCCAACGTTCCGCCGGAAAAATTTTCGTTTTCCTCTTCTCGGCGTCGCACGGACTCCTTCGGCCGAAGACCCATCTTCGACGACGCTCGTGGGTTCGAAAACCCAGTTCTTTCGAAGGCTCTCGGGGCGATTTCCAGTGCTCTCCTCTGCGTTCCGGCTGCCCTCTCCCGACGTCGAACTCCTCCGACAGAAGTCGCCATTGACGGAAGGCTCTTCCCCCTCGCCGCAGGTAATTTTAATTTGTTTTCAGCTCATCCCCTTCGTCGACCTCCATCTCTAGTTTTTTTTACATTTGTCGCTCACTATGTCGCAGGCGTCTGAGTAAAGTTGTAGCAAAATTATAACTTTGTTTATCATTCTCAAGCATGTTAGAATAACTGCATTATTGGAAATGAAGTCAAAACAATTTATTGTTTGGAAGCTATCTTCCAACTTGTGATAGTATACTTGACATATTTGTAATAACTTTATGAAATAGGGGTTTTGTATGTGAGAAGAATTTGGAAGGATTGGTCAGTGCGTTTTCTAGCCAAGTGCAGTCCCAATTTGCAAGTCGAAGTGAGTAGCTATTTGATGTTTAGTTAAGTGCTTATCTTCTTGGTGCTGATTTCATCTATTGGATCTATTGAAGTAGTTTGATCCATTATCGTTTAATCCATTAAGACATTCTTGTATCAATCTTAGGCTCTTGGCCGATGATAGTAGATTTACAAATTTATACAATATTAGGAAATTTCTATAAATGTGTTGTGGGAGCTTGATGCATACTGGGCTTAGTTACAGAATATTGAATCAATAAGAAGATGTTGCATATTGTCTTTTCAACTATGTTCAGTTCACAAATTCTCTCTTATCTTTCTCTATATTTCTCTCCCTCCTTTTCTCTCTCTCTCTCTCTCTCTCTCTCTCTCTCTCTCTCTCTCTTTTCTCTCTAATTTCTCTCTCTAGTTGAATCTTTCTGTCTCTCCGTTTACTCTCAAATTCTGTTTCAAACATCAATTCTATCTCTCCCTCTATCTCTCTTATCCCTCTCTCTCACTCTCTCTCTCTCTCTCTCTCTCTCTCTCTCTCTCTCTCTCTCTCTCTCTCTCTCTCTCTCTCTCTCTCTCTCTCTCTTTCTCTCTCTGATTTCTCTCTACTCTCGGTTTTCCTCTCCCTTGGTTTTCTCTGATTCTCTCTGTCCCTCTCTCTCAATTTGTCTCAGAATCTTTTCAGTAATTCTGTCTCTCTGAATTCCTCTCTCTCTCTCTCTCTCGGTTTTCTCTCTGATTTCTCTCTCTAGTTGAATCTTTCTCTCTCTCCGTATACTCTCAAATTCTGTTTCAAACATCAATTCTCTCTCTCCCTCAATCTCTCTTATCCCTCTCTTGCTCTCTCTTGCTCTCTCTCTCTCTCCCTCTCTCCCTCTCTCTCTGATTTCTTTCTACTCTCGGTTTTCCTCTCCCTTGGTTTTCTCTGATTCTCTCTCCCTCTCTCTCTAAATTTGTCTCAGCATCTTTTCTGTAATCCTCTCTCTCTGAATTCTCTCTCTCTCTCTCTCTCTCTCGGTTTTCTCTCTGATTTCTCTCTCTCAGCTTTCTCTCTACTTATGATACTATTTCTATCTCTCTCTCTGAATGAGTTTTCACTCTCTAATTCTCACTCCCTGCCTCTCTATCTCTCAGTTTTTTCTCTAGTTAAAACTATCTCTCAAAATCATTTTCGCTTTCTAATTCACTCTCCCTGTCCCTCTCTCTCTGAAAATTTGTTTCACTCTAGTTAAAATTATCTCTAAAAATTTGTTTCACTCTCTGACTTCCTCACTATCCGATTACCTTAATAGTCTCTCGCGGTTTGTCTTATCTTGTTCTATTATATTTCTCTCTTTCTCTCTGATTTCCTCTCTATCTCTATGTTTTTCTAAGATTTCTCTCTACTTAGAGCACTATTTCTCTCTCTCTCAAACTCGTTTTCACTCTCTAATTCTGTCTCCCTCTCTCTTTTCTCTCATTGTTTACTCTAGTTAAAACTCTCTCTCTCTCTCTAATTCTCTCCCTCCAAATTCCACTCTCTCTCCGTTTTCTCTCTAATTCTCTCTCTCTCGGTTTCTCTCTGAATTAGCATTCTTGTCCACATGGCTACATACCTTAATTGTCTTTGTGTGGTATGTATTCATGAGATTGTGCACTCAAGGGAATTGAAGTCATCATCTGTATTTGCATGTACCTCCATACCTGAACTGTTTTTCCAGTTTTCTTTATGATCTCGAGGAGCCTAGAATGTTTGCTTTGCTGTTTTTACAAAATTGAAATTCAGAAAACCACTAGTTTTTTCCAATTAAACTCTCTCCTACTTAATTAGTGGAGTCATACATCTTGTCAATTATTATTCTTTCTTTTGGCTTCTTATTCCTTGAGAAGTTTCCATGAATTACTCTCTCTCTTTCTCTCTCTTGCTGAGGTACTGTCGTCCTAGATGTCATTTAAGTGAATTGAAATTCTGGATTGTTTTTTTTCATTTGTAGGAAAGAAGGACGGTGGCTAGTCATTGGGGGAGGCTGCATCAAATTCAAATAACTTAACTGATTTCTGATTGCATTTATAACTCCTTTCTGGTCGTTGTCCAAGTTCTCTAGTTTTTGGTATAGACAGGCAAACAACTTTTCACTTGCTAGTTCAAAGAGGTTTTTTTATTCAAAAAAACTATTTAATGATTCTTATAATTGATCTTTGTTGCAGTTGATAATTAGATACTGCTGCCTTCAGAGCTTTCGTTGGGGTCGTGTTATTTGCGCTTGATACAATTACTCCTTGGTAAGTAATGACTCTTTTTCAATTTGGAATCAGCTTCAAATTATTGATATATGTTTCAAGAGTTCTGCATTATGTTATAGTTCTTAACCTGTAAATGCTTATGTATATGTATTCAATGGTTGAATCAAATAAGTCCAATGTCTATTGCATTAAAATCTTCAAGTTTGGTTTTGAAGTTTGAGAAGGATGAGAAACGGAAGGACTTACATTTTAGAAGAAGGGTGGTTTCCTTTTTGTGGAAGTAAGAGGGAGATAATTTGATGAAGTGAGTTACCTAATTGAGTATTAAACGCCCATTTTTTTTCTTTTGTGTAGATTATCTTTGATAATTACCGTGGGTATGGAATATTTCAATGACAAGAGATGGATGTATGAGTACAAGACAAAGCCAGCCCTGTGTCATCCTAGGTTTGTTGTTGAAGTCAATTTTTTTATAGATTATGCAAGAGAACGGCTGGGGGTGCAAGGAGATGGTCTTATGCGTTGTCCATGTTGAAAATGTGAAAATGGACAGAACTTTGACTGTGAGATGATCAAGACCCACATAGTCCTAGAGGGTTTTTTCCCACTATACAAAAGATGGTCATACCATGGAGAACGACCACAAAATCACTTCGACATTAATGTACCGATTGGCGACAGTGAAGAGATGGCAAGCATGTTGAGTGATACTTTCATGCAAAATGTGGAAGAAGACAACGTGGAGCATGAAGTTGATGATGTAGAAGAACGTAGATTTCAACAGTTACTGGAAGAGGCGAAGAAGACACTATATGGAGGATGTGAAAAATACTCCAAATTATCTTTCATGGTGCATTTATTCCAATTAAAGTGTTTGAACAAATGGAGCAACAAATCATTTTCAAATGTTATCTCCCTTCTTAAAGACGCCCTTTCCCCTGGATAATTTGCTTCCACGAAGTTGGTATGAGTCAAAGAAAATGATGGTAGACTTGGGATTGAGTTACGAGAAAATCCATGCATGTCCGAACAACTGTCTATTATACAAAAATGATTTTAGAGATCTGGATAAGTGTCCAAGATGTGGATCCTCTAGATGATCTGTCAAAAAAAAAAGGAGACATCAAACTGCTTCAAGACCTGCAAAGGTCCTTAGACATTTTCTCTTGGTTCCAAGGTTGCAACGATTGTTTATGTCTAGCGGTCCTTAGACATTTTCTCTTGGTTCCAAGCTTGCAACGATTGTTTATGTCTAGCAAAACATCCGAGTTGATGACATGGCATGGTTCGGCGCCCGCAACTGAAGAGTGAAAGATGTTTCACCCTAGAGATTCAGCAGCATAGAAACACTTTGATAGGTTGTATCCATCATTTAGTTCCGATCACCAAAACATTAGATTGGGTTATGCAAGTGACGGTTTCAGCCCATTTAAGTTTGGAACAGGGCCAGGCAAGAGTACATGGCCTGTAACCATTACTGTCTGCATCCTTCTTCCTTGGTTGGCAATGAAACAATCTTATTTTATGATGACTTCTTATTCGATAGAGCGAAGTCCTTGGGGAACGATATTGACGTATACTTGCAGCCGTTGATTGATGAGTGGAAAATTTTATAGGAATCAGCCGTGAGGACCTACGATTCACATACGAAGTCATTCTTTCAAATGCGTGCACGGTGATGTGGACCATATTAGACTTTCCTGCATATGGCATATTATTTGGCTGGAGTACGAAGGGGTACAAAGCATGTCCCACCTGTCACGTGAACACCAGTTCATCATATTTGCCCCATAGTCGAAAATGTGTTTACATGCGGCACCGAAGGTTTCTACCGAATGATCACCGATGGCGGGCGGATAAGATGTTGTTTGATGGGACTGAGGAACTTGATGGATCCCCCTCCCTTATCCGGTGAAGACATTATGAATAGTTTGATAGGGCATGAAAACTGTGTTTGGGAAGAGGAAAGGAGTTTAGATAGAGGCCAACAATTTGCCAGAAGGATGGAAAAAGAGGAGTGTATTCTTTGAACTTCCGTACTGGAGTAATCTACTCATTCACTACAACTTAGATGTCATGCATATCGAGAAGAATGTATCCAACAGTATTTTGAATACGATTTTGGAAAAAGATGGAATGTCAAAGAATAGACTTAAGTCTAGATTTGACTTTCAGACTCTTAACATAAGGAAACAACTTCATCTGAGGCCATCGAAAAAGGTTGATGGGAAGGTAGTAATTCCTCATGCAGCATACAGTTTGACGAAGGATGAAAAAACACAAATGTCTCAAACCATGTGCAAGTCAAAGCAAGGAAAATAGTGGGCCTCAAGAGTCATGATTTCCATGTTCTCATGCAACAACTCCTTCCATTAGCGTTGAGTAAAACAATTTCAATGCCAGTGTGCAAAGTATTGAATGAGTTTTCAACTTACTTGAGGGAGTTATATTCCAAAGTGATTGATGTGGATAACATGGATAAACTTGAGGCGACCATTCCATTCATCTTGTGCAAGTTAGAGAGAATTTTTCCACCTTCGTTTTTTTATGTCATGGTTCATCTGAGTATACACCTTGCAACGGAGGTCCGATTGGTAGGGCCAGAGTAACACAGATGGATGTACCCAATTGAACGTCACTTGCTTACACTAAAGAATTACATTCGTAACAGAAATTGGCCAAAGTGCTCAATTACAGAATGATTTTTGATGGAAGAAGTAATTACTTTTTGTGCTCGTTATAGTGAGGGGATGGAGTCCAAGATTACTAGACCGGTATGGTATGAACCAAGACCTTTAGGGACTACACGTTCTCATATGCTCACCGCTGATGACGTGTACCAGCTCCACTGGTTTTTACTATTCAACACTCCGGAGGCTTGTCTGTACCTCTTGTAAGACTAGTCCTTTCACTAAATATTATACTGAAACAACCCATATACCACTTCTTAATTAATTTCTTCCACATTTGGTTGTAGGGAACACAAAGAGTACTTGAGAGGGTTACACCCCCAATGGATCGATCATCGCATACAGACAGAGCAACATAACTATTTTCTACTGTGGTTTAGATCACGAGTGAGTTTATCACCCAAAACTGAAGTTTGATGTTTCTACCATTAAAGCGCCTCCTCTCTATTGACACCTAAGGTGTTTAATCCTTAAATTGTGTAAGTGATAAATTTACCACCGGAGGGCGATGAGATAGATTTACAATATCTTGCACGTGGCCCCAATTGCGAAACTAAGTCTTATAAGAGTTTTTTTGGAAATGGTTATAAGTTTGAGACAAAGCATGTTGATGAGATTCGGACCACTCAAAACAGTGGCATTGCCACTATGAGGGGGGGGGGGGAAGATGAGATATTTTACCGTGTTCTGCAAATGGTACTCGAAGTCTAAGTTCGGCCATGGACTCCCAGTAGCATACTTAAGTGCAGATGGTTCGATTGGAAGAAGGGCACTGGTCGTGTGATTGATGGACTTGATTGCACGTTAGTAAATTCATCAAAAGACACATATGTAGACGAACCCTCATATATCCGTCTCAAGCTACACAAATATTTTATTCAAAAGACCCTATTGATCCATCTTGGAGTGTTATGTGTCGTTGGAGACCTCGGGATACATACGACATCCCTCTGGTTAAAGTCGATGTAAGGGCCGAAGAAGATGAGGCCATGCTGTTGGCACAAGACCCAAGGGTCAGAGACGTGACAGAGTTTAACCATGCCGATGATGTTTTGTGGGTGCGCACTGACCTGGGTCCAGGATTAAGAATTGATCTTGCAAACATGAATGTAGCATAGCGTAAGTTTGATGGATTACAATTATTGTAGTGTTTACGGTAATAAGTAATTATATTGATTTCGAAAATAGCTGACAATCCCCGTTTCTTTAAATTTGCAGGGTAAATATGCCTCCTAGGAAGCATCCCACTGACTCCCCATCACCGACATCGGGAAGGGTCAAATGTCGGTGTATTCGGCCAGGCCGAACAACACCAGTCCCAACTCCGACTGTACCAACTCCGGCTCCGGCTACACTAGCATCGTCATCACAGGTGCCTGACATAGGTACTAACAAAAAACATAATCTATTTTTTTTTGTAGTTATGTCATCTAATTTTAGCTTTTTCAAATTGTAGCTGAGTGTATGTGTAAGTTTAGAGAGCTCTTTCCGAATACAAATCCCCTGAGAGCCACTCTTCAGGTAAATTTGTAGAATTTTAGTTAATTGCAGTATGTTATATAAATTGCATTCTAACTTGCAATTTGGCAGGCCTGATCCCATTGGAAGAAATGGAAACACAAAGACCCGAATGGGCAGATACAGAAGATACTGATGAGCCACCACAACCGTGTGTGAATCGGAAAGTTAAAATGTCTTCGTTTCTACCAAATAAGCCATGGTCGATAAAAATCAAAGATGGGCAGATGATTTCTGAACTACAGGGTTCGTTGTCCTTTCTCATGGGGACAGTTGTTCGGGCAGACCAGTAATTTCCGTTGGTTCTCCAGTGGCATGACTATCCCTCCCATGAGCTGCAAACCTGGTTTAACGTTATCAAAGTAAGTTGTGTTTATTAATGTTTTATTTTTAAATTGTTACATTTAAACTAAGTTTTTTTTGCAGGAAAAGTGTAACTTTGTGGATGAGGAGGGTGCTGCAGTCACAGACCAAGTGACCATGGAGGCAATCAAGCTAGTGCTTCAGAAAATCATCAGAGACAACAGAGGCGCATATAAGAAAGAGCACTATGATGGGAAGACTGCAGAACAGCTTAAGACTTGTCCCATACATGGTATGAGCCAAGAAGACTGGGCTCTCCTCATTAAATATTGGGCCGAAGTCTCTTCCCCGATTCTTAGAAGAACAGGTACTTATATGTCTTAGTAGAATAGACATTAATTATAGCATACAGCCGATCCTGATGGCTACACCTTCCTGATGGCATACCTCAAAGCTCACCAGAGGAAAGGTGGGACTTATCCAGATGAAGTAACAGTTGAAGATTGTGTAAGTTATCAAGTGCTTTATGAACTGTGTTGAACTATGATCAACCTTGATTATTATTTAAATTTATCATTTTCTTGTGCAGGAAGCAATTCGTCAACAAGCCCTCAAAAGTAATGTCGCTACCTCCAAGGATCCTAGAGACGTGACACCCGTACTAGATACAGTGTTTGGGGGCCACAAAGGTGGTTATGAGAGAGGAGTTGGAACAGGTGCTCGACTGTGTAGAGGTGCCTCTTCAAGCTCTCGTAGTTATGTGGCCCTGTCTGAACAATTGGAGAAGGAGAGCCGACATAATGAGGCATTGTCCCAGAAGGTAGACGCCATGACCCAACGAATGGAGAGGTTAGAAATGTTGATTGTTGCACAGTCACAACAAGGTAAGTATTGTTTTCAGTCTTCTGAATTATTTTAAATTGATGAACATAAATGTATGTCTGTAATGTTGATCTATTCACATTGTGCAGGATCTTCGAACAATGGAGGAAGCGACCAGTCACGTCTTTGAAGATACTGTAATTGTGCATTATGTGTATTTAACCATTACATGTAAACTTTTACATTGTATATAAACTTTTACATTATGCATTATGTGTATATATAAACTTTTACATTTGTATACTTTTACATTGTGTATATAAACTTTCATTGTCATTAAAGTTTAGTTGTATTTGATGTGGTGTGACTAAGAAGGAAAAAATAATATTAAAATAAAGATAATAACTATAGAAAAGCTTACCGTGACGGGTGAATCGTCGGCCAAAGCACTTCCCGCCGACGCACATCAAGGTAGGCGTCGGGAGATTCATCTCGCTGACACATATTCAGCCCTTCCACTGATGCACCCCATGGCGTCGAGGGAATCTCTTCTGCCGACGCCTCAACATGCGTCGGCGGAATCTATTCTGCCAACGCGGCCTCACGCGTCGGGGCAAACCTTCCGCCGACACACCCAAGTGCGTTGGGGGAATCTATTCCGCCGACACACCCAAACACGTCGGGGGAAGCAATTTCGCCGACGCACCACAACGCGGCGGAGGAACCCATTCAGCCGACGTGTTTCGGCCCGTCGTTGGACTACCTTCTCCTCTGATGGCTCCCGCCGTCGGTCGAGTAGTTTCGTTCCCACGACGGGTGGTTTTATTGCGCGATGGGTGGTTTTGTCGAGCAACGGGTTTCTTCGTCGGCCGAGTTGTCCGCCGACGATGGTTACGACGACATGGTTGTACCCGTTGTTTGAATGTTCGCCGACGGGTATTCGTGTTCCGCCGGCGCCTTTTGGCCGCCGGCAGACGGTGGTTTTTTACCAGTGTGTGATGCAGGCTTAAATATGAGAAGGATCCCAACAATAACGATCAGTCCGTTTCTTCACTGGTTTTATGGTTTCAATTCCAGAAACCCGGTTAGATCTGTTCCAATTGAGACAAAACAAATATTTTCGAATTCCCAGTTGCATTACGGAAAGAAAGGTGGTAACTAGGGGGACTTTGGAGAGGGTATTATGAAGGGGGTAGGGAACGGTATTGAAGGAGAGAACCCGAGTGGTGATGAAACTCATACCAAAAGGAGCAGCGCCGGCAGGCCTTCTGCTCATGAATAAGAGGCAAAAGGAACGTTCTCAGATTTTATACAATTCTCTTCTATATACTCCTTTCCCCCAATTGTGGTGTGTGCCACCGGCTCTTATACTTCTCTGTTTTTTGGCTATTTTGTTTATTTTAGCTCTAATTTGCATGAGATTTATTCTGT
The DNA here is from genome assembly GCA_022405105.1 of Aristolochia contorta. NCBI lineage: Eukaryota > Viridiplantae > Streptophyta > Magnoliopsida > Piperales > Aristolochiaceae > Aristolochia > Aristolochia contorta. The sequence goes on from CM039667.1 coordinate 21,377,117, forward strand.
TGGCTTCCTTTTGGCATTTTCCATGTTTTTTATGCATGAACCCAACAAAACTAAGTCAAATAGGGTCAAATAAATACTCAAATTGGCTCAAAAGTATTTGAAAATAGGAATATACACTGTAATCTCATGTAGCCCTTATCTCGTTGTATTCTTATCCTCTATCCTCTATCATGTTCACTTGTCTTTAAAATAAAAACCCTTGTAAAATCCCTATAAATACTTGTGCAAACAACAATTGAATCATCAATAATAAAGATTGTTTTGCTCGTGAAGTACTCACTTTCTTGCTCTCCTTCTTCTTCCTTCTATTACTTCTTATCTTACAAGATCAAGTTGAGGCTTGCTTCTGCACCATCGGAGTATGTCCTGGATTTAGCCCATCTGCTATCTAAGTAAGAGGCTGTGGTGCTGTACTTGGACCTCAAGTATCTCGACTCTAGAGGTCAAAGTCATGGTTCGTGGTGGGTGTGGTGCTAAGGGTGTTGGAGCTACTTGGTTTGTCGGGGCTCTTCTGGGCACCTAACTGATGAGCCAAACAAGGAAACCTCTTTCGATGTAGGTCTAAGGCACTCTAGTCTCTTCCTTAGAAGCTGCTCTTACACCAGCCAATTTGCACAGGTCTGTGATCAAGGATTGGAACAAACAAAGAAAAACACTCATTGCTGCCTGTGCACACATTCTCCGAGTGAATGATTTGAGTAATGTTAATTGGTCCCCAGTCAAGATGGCATAAAGGGGATATGCCCTGTCAACTGTGACCTCTGTCTTGGGCACAAACCGTACCTATAAGGTTCGTCCGTATCAAGCGTATGTATCTCCACATGTAATAATCTGGTAAGTCCGGTTCATCTCTACTGGGATTTGGCAAATTTCTTATTGAAATTAACATATGATAACTATATTTAACCAAACGTAAATTTGAGGAATTCTTGCAAACACCCGAATGCAATTGAATGTTGTTGATTGTTGTTGAATGTTGTTGAATATTGTTCAATGCTGTAAAATGCCAAAAGTACACTCCCACTCAAAGGAAGCTGGTAGGAACGAGCTACGGGGTGTGATTCATATAAATTCTATGCTATTGGGTAATTCAACGCGCAGTTACCGGGACGAAGAATTTTGTATTTACATTCCCCGTCTGAGGATGCTACAACTGCATTCGCTGTGTCAGACATTATTATCTTCCAATCTCTAGAGTATGATTGGAGAATCCCTTGCGCTTAGCACCCATGATCACGCACATCAAGAGCTTATTCCTAAGTCAACTTGCACATTCCTTACTGATCATGGTCGGTTTGGAAATTACACGCTAATCTAACGTGTGTCTATCCTAACATACCCCACCGAGATCAATTAGGAGATAAGATAGATGACCAATTGGGTGTCAATCAATTAGTCACACCACACCCCACATTAATCACACTAAAATGAGATAGATTACCCATAGAAGAAGTAATTACATGAAGTCATACATGAAGTGCATTACAAATCACACCTTATTGGAATTTAATCCCAATCCAACACATTCAAATGCATGTTAAGCATACTGCACATAATTACAGAGAAAATAAGAGTATAAGGCTCCTACGCAGGCACAAATCTATGAACAATTTACACCAATCACTCTGAGACGTGTGGTCGTGGGCATAAGGTGGGCACATATGAAAGAAAGCCAGACCTTGGCATCTAGAGATATGTACTCGTCATCAGCCCTCTTCCACATGGTTTCCCGTGGGCATTATGGGGGAATCATCTCCTCCAGCTGTAACTCTGCTTTCAATGTGGCTATATCATCCTCTATGTCCTCAACAGTAAAGTAGGCGTTAATGGATTCCCGATTGAATCTATCCCACTGTCGTCTGATTATGAAATAGTACAAATACATGGACTGGCCCTCCTCAAGCACACGAAGCACTGAGAAGCCCAGACACGTGCACAGCTCTTCTTCGCGCATTGAAGACCCGCAATCACTTGAGCACGCTGCTGCAACCGAAGGAGTGCACACATGGAACTTAACTCTTAGAAGGGTTGGCACGCTCATGGACACCTTACATCATTAGGTGTCCAACTCAACTTTTCCACGCAAGGAAGGACTCAATTGACATGAGACAACATGGTATGAGAGGTGAAAGTTGGCGGAGCTGTTAGAGTATGTGCCAAGCCAAAAAACAAGATTTCTGATTTCTGCTTCAAACAAGAATCCTATGATGGGAAAGATGGCAACGTATCTCAAATGAATCCTGGAGATATCAGGGCCCTAGGAATGCACTACTCGTTTTAGCTGGAAGGCTACTTCCATTTCAAAGGAGTAATGTACTTTCTATGATTGTTTTTATTTTAGTTGTATGGTAATCCTTTTTCCCTACTATGGTTCATTTACTTACAGTTTTGCTCTATTTTGGTTTATTTCGTGCTTTTGTCACTACTATGTTTGTTTGAATTGATCATGTTCCCCACATTCGAAGGATATTGGGTTGGCTGATTCAAGTCTCTTTAGAATCGCATGAGTTTGGGTTTGGAGCCATCACTAATGTTGGATACTTGGCTTAAAACGATGAGGGTATGCTACTTCTGTCCAAGAGTGTGACACAGTGTAAGAGGCTAGACACTTACTCTCTTCGGAGACACTTTCTCGCCGCGACCGCACCCAATTCTCAGAGGGTTGGATGATGAGTGACTACAGGAACTTTTCCGGTCTTCGGACATAGGAGCACCCAGTCCAGCGCAAAAGCCCTAGATACTTATCTAAATTTTCCATCTCTCCGATGTGTCTGACATTGTGGCGTTGCAGTTGCCACGACGTGCCTTGTATTTCTCTGAGGTCATGCTATCTGCTGACTTCGTATGACGTCAGCTTCCGTTGTTAGCTTTTTGTTGGGGTTTTTCATCCAAATTGCCTAAAATTTTTGGCATTTCTTCGAAAGTGATCCTCTTGTCACTTTTGATGATTTCCTACACATAAACATGAAATATGGGTTGGTTGGCCACTAAAGGTGGCCAAAATGGGTGCATAAAAAGCATCATAATTTACTCATCACTCCTATGTGTCTCTCTTGACTAACAACTTGGCGTGCAATGGCTAGGATCAAGTTCTTCTTGGTTACATAATAGGTTTGCCGATCATTGTGTTGGGAACCCACCATCTTAATAAGTCTTCAAGCCTTCATGATGTTCATTATATTCCAACATCGCCTAAAAATTTATCGTTTGTCTTTTGACTAACTACTAACAATAATTGTGAGGTTGTATTTGATTCTAATAGTTTCTCGTGTGAGCAAATCTACAGTTCTCCCCATTTCTTCGTCTCGGGTGTGCATTTTTACCATTACATATAGTCTCAACGGATATTTGGGGACCCTGCCCCATTTTGTTGTTTCATGGATTTAAGTATTTTGTATTGTTTGTGATCACCGTAGTCGGTACATGTGGTTTTATTTACTCAAATGAGATCTGAGGTTTTTGACACCTTTGTTAAGTTTAAAATTCTAGTTGAAAATAAATTCTCTACTAAAGTTAATGTTTTTCCTTTTGACGGTGGTGCTGAATTTTTTGCAGGAATTCTGTATGATTTTGGAATTCAGCGTAAACGTTCGTGCGCTTACACTCCATAGTAAGACATCCTAGACAAGCGTAAACATTTATGACTCTGATTTCATAGGCCTTAATGCCCAAACTCCACTAGGACTGCCTTTTCCACAAGAGTAAGGCAATGGGTACCGAGGCAGTACCCACATGGGGCACCGCCACGGTGGAAACCTGACGTGGATGCCTAGGTGGCATCCACGTCAGCTCCACCGAAGATCACAATTAAAAAAAAATTAAAACATATTATTATTATATATTTTCTCTCGTCGTATCTCGTGTATCTTGTCTCGCACTCCCATTCTCTTGTCTCCCACTCCCTCTCTCCGTCCCTCCTCTCCCTCTCGCCCTCTCGCCCTCTCGCCTCCTCTCTCCCTCTCGCCTCTCTCCCTCTCTCCTCTCTCCCTCTCTTCTCTCCCTCTCGCCTCTCTCCCTCTCGCCTCTCTCCTCTCTCCTCTCTCCCTCTCCTCTCTCCCTCTCTCCTTCGACTTCTCCGCCATTAAAGACGTGTACGAAGAAGATGCACTTGCCGCCAACATCTCCACAGAACGACTAGCCAACCGGATACCGACAAGTTGAGCGTCTGGATTTTTACAGAGACAATGCCGGAGAATCATTCGGTACGTTTCGGCATCATCAGATGCACAGAAATTGCCCAGAAGATGTCCCGGGCCATAAGCTTAACTCCGAACGCCACCATCTCCGCCGTCGACAGTCGCCGTCTCGAGAAAGCAACGAAGTTCGCCGCCGACAACAGCATCCCCGCTTCGGCGAAGCTCTACGGGAGCTACGAAGACGTCCTCGGCGACCCCGACGTCGACGCCGTGCACATGCCCCTTCCGACGAGTCTCCACGTCCGGTGGGCGGTGCTTGCGGCCGAGAAGAAGAAGCACGCCCTGCTGGAGAGGCCCGTCGCTCTGCACGTCACCGAGTTGGATCGGATACTCAGCAGAACGTGGTGATTCCATTGAAGAAAGTCGGGCAGAAGGTCAATTTGGAAGTCGGGTTATGTGGCTATGTATTACACTTCTATTTCAAGCCAGGCGAAAACTTTTAATGATATTATGTGGTTATGTATGACACTTCTACTTCAAGCCAGGCGAAGACTTTTAATGATTTTTTGTGGTTATGTATGACACTTCTACTTTTAATGATTTTATGTGGTATATGGATTGATCTGTTATAGGTTTTATAACAATCGGGCTAACGTGCAGTCAGGAAGACTAATTCTGTCAAAGTATCTTTATTAACATATTACAACGTCTACTGATTTTATGAAGACTAATTCTGTAAAAGTATCTTTATTAACATATTACAACGTTTACTGATTTTATGAAATCCTAATACCATATAGATGAAGTGACAAAAATCCGAGAGAACAAACTCTTTTGTCTAGGTTATGTTCTCTCATCCCTTTACTACATAGAGAGAGAACAAACATGATGGCATAAGTTAAGCTTTAACATTCAATTGAGAACTGCAATAAGTTAAGCTTTAACATTCAATTGAGATCTGAACATTCAATTGAAGATATAAGCATGGAGATTTCTCAAGTCTTCCTTGATAGCGTTAGCATTACTTGCAAGAAAAGAAAAATCCTCAACGTCGCACCATAACTTAGAACTTTTTTTTTTCTTGAGAACGATAACTTGTAAACTTCTGACAGGTTTTCTCACTGAAACACATTTATTTTTGTTTTTGGAACTGATACTACAAGTTCACATAGTGTGCATCTGTTACATGAGTTACACCTCCGAGATCCCCAAAAGAGACTTTTAAAAAGAAAAAAGAAAAATACTTAAAAAAGAGAAACATCTAAAAGAAAAACACTGCAGAGAAAAACTGGTGGAGCTAATTGCTAATCATGAAGAAAAAAATCAATGACGGAACCCGACTTCCAAATTGACCTTCTGCCCGACTTTCTTCAATGGAATCACCACGTTCTGCTGAGTATCCGATCCAACTCAGTGACGTGCAGAGCGACGGGCTTCTCCAGCATGACGTGCTTCTTCTTCTCGGCCGCAAGCACCGCCCACCGGACGTGGAGACTCGTCGGAAGGGGCATGTGCACGGCGTCGACGTCGGGGTCGCCGAGGACGTCTTCGTAGCTCCCGTAGAGCTTCGCCGAAGCGGGGATGTTGTTGTCGGCGGCGAACTTCGTTGCTTTCTCGAGACGGCGACTGCCGACGGCGGAGATGGTGGCGTTCGGAGTTAAGCTTATGGCCTGGGACATCTTCTGGGCAATTTCTGTGCATCCGATGATGCCGAAACGTACCGAATGATTCTCCGACATTGTCTCTGTAAAAATCCAGACGCTCAACTTGTCAGTATCCGGTTGGCTAGTCGTTCTGTGGAGATGTTGGCGGCAAGTGCATCTTCTTCGTACACGTCTTTAATGGCGGAGAAGTCGAAGGAGAGAGGGAGAGAGGGAGAGAGGAGAGGGAGAGAGGCGAGAGGGAGAGAGGAGGCGAGAGGGCGAGAGGGCGAGAGGGAGAGGAGGGACGGAGAGAGGGAGTGGGAGACAAGAGAATGGGAGTGGGAGACAAGATACGCGAGATACGACTAGAGAAAATATATAATAATAATATGTTTTAATTTTTTGTTTTTAATTGTGATCTACAGTGGAGCCGACGTGGATGCCACATAGGCATCCACGTCAGGTTTCTACCGTGGCGGTGCCCCATGTGGGTACCGCCTCGGTACCCATAGCATTACTCTTTCCACAGTTGCGTTTCTAATAAATTAGTTACCTTCTCCATTTCTGTTCTCCAAGAACCCATTTGAGATATTTTATCATAAACCACCATGTTACTTTAAAACATAGTGTTTAGTTGCATATGCTATTCCACAACTTGAGTTTGTTTTTTTTAAAAAAACTCTCACTATGAGGGCAATCGGTGTCCTGATTTTCATACAGGTCGAGTATACATTAGTTATAATGTGGTCTTCGATGAAGTATCGGTCATTTTGCTCTTAAAGGCACCGCTGCTTCCTACATCGGACACCAACACTACATCACATTGACATGTGAGTCTATTACCTTGTCTCCCAAGTGTTCTTAAGCCACTATCTCCTGGAATAACACCTAGTCAAACACCTCCAAAATAGTGTTCAAACCTAGGTCTTCCCTCTCAAATCCTCGGACAGAGTTCTCGGAAAATTCAAATGGAAACATCTAGACTTCCTCATCTCCCATGACTCCTGCCCGTGCCAACAATGACAACCCTCCACTCAATAATAGCCCCAATGTGCTACTAGCTACTCATTCCATGACAATAAGTGGAAGCCTCAAACCCAGAACATATCACTTTTTCGTGATCCACTCCAGCTTAAACTTTCTTCCATTGAGCTGACCTGCTTCAGTCAAGTAGAGAAGTACTCAGAATGGCGCCAAGCAATGCAAGTTGAGTTTAGTGCATTATTAACTAATCGAACATGCTCTCTTGTTTCTCTACCATAGGGATGTTGAGCAATCAGATATGTGTGGGAATTCAGGACTAAGACAAAGCCAAATTAAACCATTTAAAGGTTCAAGGCTCGTTTGGTAGTTAAAGGCTACAACAAAAGAAGGGCATGACTACATTGAGAAGTCCAGTTTAGTTGTCAAGCTGTGACAATTCATTCAGTTTTGACTCTCGTATTAAGATGAAATTAGTCTATTCATCAATAAGATGTTAAAAGTATTTTGTTAAATGTCACATTGGAAGAAGAAATTTATATGTGATTTGTGTAAAATTTTGCTGCGCCTGAATCCAGCACAGAGGTGGTCATCTTCGCACTCTAGCGTCCCGGCGCCTAGGTCCAGTGCAAGGGTTCTGTCGGCAACTAAAGAAAACAAAGCGTGGTACCATAGAATAGCACAGCGCCATGATCGGCGCCAAGACTTGGCACCGTCGAACATGTCCGATGCCACTTGGCGGCACCGAACATGTCTGACGCCACTTGGCGGTGGATCACTTAGGGCACAAAAAAGGGGAATCTTCCAGACTCCCCTATAAATAGGTGTTATAAATCATTTTCGGGTATCGCACCTCTGTGGTCGATAGGAAATGCAAGCTTTGGAGTAAGGGAGAAACACTTTTGAGGAGCAAAGGTAGGAAAGAGTAGATTGGGAGTTGAAGGGAAGCTTCTTCTCCCTCTTTTATCTCTTTATTTCCATTTTATGTGTGTTTGCTTCGCTACTATGCTTTGTATGTATTCGGATTGGGATTTTTCCCTAATCCTCACTATGTTCGCTAAGTACCCTTAGGGGGTTGTAATGTAATTTGATATTTGGTAAGGATTCATGTAATTTCAGTTCATATTCTAGTGTAATCAATGTTTAATTTAGTGTGATTGACAGTTTTGATGCTTTGTGTATGGAGATTGACGACCTCTTACTGTAAATTTGATGTCCCCGTTGAGACTGAGAGGGTATACTGGGAAAACACCCATCAATTAGCGTGTGATCCCCAAATCGACTGTAATTGAACAGTGGCAGGTGAGGTGTGCGCCGGTAGGAGAGAAGCATCTGGACACACGTGGTCACGGTGGTTACGCTGATAGGCCTTTGATTTAGTACCTTGACCTTGAGAGACAATAGGGCTGAGGAGGAAGCCACAGGTGTAACGCCTCGAGAGAGGGTTGCGCGATTGGATTCCCCGATCTACTAATGAGCATTAAAATTAAACACCCAACTGAATTTGCATATCCCCCATTTATTACTTGAAGTCCCTCCCCCTGATTCCACTCTTCACGTCTCTTTGCATGTGCATGTATCGTCCTAGGCAGACTTCATAGATAGTAGGTCTTAGTATCTTTTCGGTATTAGTATGTAGTACAAAGTCCTTGTGGAGACGAACCGGTCTTACCAGATTATAACTTGAGGCTACACGTGAGCTTGCGTATGGGTGAGTTATTTATATAAACCGTTTCCGCCCAACCAATATGTCACTGCCTCTCGGGCAATTTGGGGATAAATCACAACCATTGGTAGTATGCCGATTCATCACTACCCAATAGGCGTAGTGCAAATTCTACATTATATATTCTAGTGTATATTGACGATATCATTAGGATGTTTACAGTCTGAAATTCAATTTTTTTTTCAAAATCTACAAAAAGTGTTTTGGGTGAAAGATGTGATTTGCACTATTTTCTTGGCATTGAACAAACCAAAGCCTTTATCTTTCTCAGTCAAAGTATACTATAGATTTGTTGTCACACATTGGGATATTATATGTTATGTCGGTCTTTACACAGATTGCTCTTTGTGATAAATTATCCATGTTTGTGGCCAATTTACCTGATTCTAAATAATACGAGCAATTGTCGATGCTCTAGCAATATCTTACTATCACTAGGCATGATATCCAATATGTAGTTGATTCACTGTCAGTTTCAACAAGTGCTCACTGATACACATTGAATAGTTGTTAAGAGAATCCTACATATTTGAAAGGCATTGTACCATATGGGATTAATATCCTGCGTTCTCATGATCTTTTAGGGGAAGAGTTCTTGGATGCTGAATGGGGTGGGTGGCCCAAATAATAGTGGTTCACTTACCATTTTTTGTGGTTTTTTGAGATTTTCTTTGATATCTTGGGCCTCTAAGAAACAACGTATTGAATCCTGGTCTAATATTGAATCTTAGTATTGGGCATTAGCTATTACCACAGCAGAGGTTTCATGGATTCTATAGCTGTGCGAAGATTTATATATTTTTCTCAAAGATCCTTTGAACTTTTGGTGTAACATTTTTTTGCAACATGTATAACAGCTAATCAAGTCTTCCATGGTTGGGTCTAGCAAGTAGAACTCGAATACAATTTCATCAGAGATCGAGTAACCTTGGGCCACATTAGGGTTCGGTGTGTACCTTCTTGTGATGAAGTTGTTGATGTATGCACAAAGGATCTCTCTAGAGTTAATTTCTAGAATCTTGACCAAGCTTCACCTCTTCTCAAAGCCGTTGACCTTGCGGGGGATAATAACAATAACAAGAGAAGGAATGTATACTGCCTCTATATCAGCCACATACAAACAAGACCGTAACGGGTGTTAATCTCCTATAGTGATTGAAAGAGTGGTGATAACAGTACCACCAAATTTTATTGTAAGGGTTCACAACGTGACGTAGCGTCCTCATTGGCAGTCCAGATAAGAGATGAAGTAAAAACTATTTCTATAGGTAAGCCTAAACCTTAGACCTTATCTGCACTACCAACTAGGCTACCAGCAAGACAACCATGTCAGGATGTAAAAACTCACAGTACTGAAATCATTTTTCTAATTGAGATTGTATGTGTGATTCTATGTAAAGCCTCCTAATGTAACTATTACTCTCATCACAAGTTTCTATGTGTATCTTATACATTAATAAAAGAAAACAACACAAATTTTGCCTCTCTACACATTTGGTTAGGTCTTGAAATAGTTTGGACTTAAATGTATGACATTAATGGATTTAATATTCATTAGTATTATCATTAGTTTAGCGTGTAGGGACTACAAACGCTTCTTAGAGACTATTAATGACCAATACTTGCCAAATATCTTTTGCGAAAAGGGCTTAACAATATTTTATATAATGAATTTTGTTTATCATGTGCAGCAAAATAAGAGATTCATAAGAGATTCATAAGGTTGATAATGAATAATATATTAATTAAAAAATAAAATTCTTATAAGGTTTCAACAAATTAATATTATATAGTAATTCAATTGTATGTTTATGACAGAAAATATTACTTATACATTTTTTATAATTTCATTTTTCACTTCATTGTCACTTAATTTTTTAAAATTTACTCATTTTGAATGAAACTGAGATATTAATATTATTCAAAATTTGGATATAATCAACTTGGCTCGGCCTAACATCCTTTTGCTCTTATTATAATTATTAACTCTAGTTATTTTACCCTCTTGTCTACTTTATAAACATCAGATTACGTCACACTCTCAATAAGCATGTCTGGGATTTTTTATTTGATAAGATTATGTATAACATATTGTTACATTATTATTTATTAATGTCTACACTTTAAATAGCTTTACATACAAATTTTAGTTTTTTTTTTTTATTTTTTCCAAAGCATTATATGGCCAGTTAGGTTCACACGTCCTTTACATGGAGTTTGTAGGGGGATCTCAGGGTGTGGGTTTTCCAAACCAAGTCACCGAACCATCCTCCTTCTCTTGAGCGAGTTGGAAGTGAAAACTTGATAAGAAAATGCTAGCTGCACATTACATGACGTAACTAGCCAACAAGAAAATTTAAAAAAATAATAAAATATTTTTTATTTTATAAAATTCTAAATGGATAAACCCTGGACCTAGATGCAGCTAGCATTACGCAACTTGATAACACTAGATACTAGTTATTCTTCAACTGAACAGTCTCTTCTTTCTCTTCGCATTTAATTGATTTTGCCTCCAAACAATTTAATTATAATTTCTAATTTGCGCTGGTTGTTCTCATTGAATAAGCAATTCGTGAAGAAAAAACTGAAATGGAGGAGAGCATGAGATCCCAAATTTCAGGTTCTGATATATTATTAAATTATTATATATCAATGACAAAAAATCGTTTTAGACAAAAAATTTAGTTATATTTAAAAAAATATTTGAAGCATATTTATCACAAGTTCACAGCCCATAGGTCCTTTATATCTAGTTACTACTTAATAGATGGATCGCACCACGTGGGTTTTCCGGACCAAGTCATTAAACTGTCCTCCTTGTCTTGTGCGACTTTGAAGTAACAAATTGATAGCACTAGATGCCAGATGTTCTTCAATTCGGCAATCTCTTCTTTTTCTTCGCGTTTGGTTTCTCTTCCAAACAATTCAACTATAATTTCTGGTTTACGCCGGTTGTTATCTTCTCTGTATAAAAAATTCCTGAAGAAAAAACTGAAATGGAGGAGAGTGTGAGATCCCACATTTCAGGTTCTAATTTCCCCGATAATCTGCAATATGAATCGGGCTTCGGGAACCATTTCTCCTCCGAGGCCTTACGGGGAGCTTTGCCTCAGTGCCAGAACAACCCGCTGGTGTGTCCATACGGTCTGTACGCCGAGCAGATTTCAGGATCGGCATTCACTGTTCCGAGGAAGCTTAATCAACGGAGGTGCGTCATTTTCGCCTCGGTGTTGCTTGTTATATGTTATTTCCCGCTACCCTTTATTCGTTACCTCATTTTGCAGTTGGTTCTATCGTATCAAACCATCTGTTACTCATGAACCGTTCAAGCCTCGAGAATCAAGGTGTCACCTTGTCAGTGAATTCAACCAGACTACTAGTAGTGCTACTCCGACTCAATTACGCTGGAAGCCGATGATGGTCCCTGAGCGTCCAACTGATTTTGTTGATGGGCTGTACACAATTTGTGGAGCTGGGAGTTCTTTCCTTCGACATGGTTATGCTATACACATGTGAGTTGTATTTCACGGTTAGGGGACGTTTTATTTGCTTCTGATACATATTTCTGAAACCGGCAGTTTGCTTTTATAAGCCATGCGTCTTTTTATTTTGCCTTGAGCTTGAATGAGTGAAACGCTTAACTTGTGGTCTATTTGCATTAATAACTATGAATTTACGATTGAAACTTATGGTTGCTTTGGTTCTAGTTTGTTAAATCTCTTGGTGGATCCTTGTCTAGGTACAACGCTGACACGTCAATGGAAAATTGTGCATTTTGCAATGCAGATGGCGACTTTTTGATAGTTCCTCAGAAAGGAAGTGAGTCGTTTGTTATGTCATTTTTAAATTCTATTTTCTTCTGAGTTTCAAATATCGAGTGCTGATGATATGGAGAAATTACCAGAGCTGGTGAAGACTTTGTGCATCAAATTACAAAATTAACACTGATTATATTCGTAGTATAGAAAGTCAATTTGCACAATTTTGTGTTTGCCCTTTCAGACTGTTCTCTCCCTTTTCTGAGACAGGGTTATGGATTACAACTGAATGTGGAAGAATGCAAGTGTCTCCTGGTGAAATAGTTGTTTTGCCCCAAGGATTTCGATTCTCTGTTGACCTGCCAGATGGCCCATCATGTGGTTATATTGCTGAGGTTTTCGGTACCCATTTTCAGCTTCCTGATCTTGGCCCTATAGGTACTTGGATCTTCTCATGGGGCCAGTAGAGTCCGTACAATTTCTCCTATTTGAATGAATAGTATACATATTTTATTTGGAGTGTGAGAGGCTTTCAGTCTTTTGTAGGTGCTAATGGCCTTGCTGCTTCAAGAGACTTCCTTGTCCCTACAGCATGGTTTGAACAGAGTCTCCAACCAGGCTATACAATTGTGCAAAAATTTGGTGGCGAATTGTTTACAGCAAAGCAAGATTTCTCACCATTCAATGTGGTTGCATGGCATGGTAACTATGTTCCTTACAAGGTACTGGTTGTGGTTTATCATACTGAAGCTATTTTAATCTGTCATTTGCTAGAAGTCTTTCACAAGTATAAAGGAGAAGTTGCTGAGTTACTCAAGTCAATTGCAATGATCATATTTCTCTCTTCAGTTTATTTTTCCTCATAAATCAGCTCATCCATCTGACCATTTTCTCACTTGGATGTCGTACACTCTGAATGCATATTGTTACTCTTTCCAAAATCAAAGATCGTTGTAACTTTTTAAGCCCTCCGAAAAATATTTTTTTAATTTGTTGGCAGTTGATTATACAGTAAAATTTCGAAGTTCTACTTTAAATGAAACAGTACTTTTATAATTCATAATTTCTTCATTTTGTTTTGATCAATATAATTTACTTGAGTCTCGCTATGTTGTTGTATGACCTGAGTACTTTTCCCTTTCAATACTATACTCTTTTTAGATTGTAAATTTTTATTTTCTTTGATGAGTATATTTTGCTTGAGTCTCACATTTGTTGCAGTACGACCTGAGTAAATTTTGCCCTTTCAACACCGTTCTAGTTGATCATGGCGATCCTTCAGTAAACACAGGTTTTTAATCTGAGACATACTCAACCATTTTCTTAAGTTTAGGCTTTTACTGTTCCTGAAATGTTGTCCATTCATACTACTTCTCACTTGTCAAAAAAAAAAAAAAAAAAAGACTAAATTTTATTTTCTCTTATGCATGTGTATTGTTTCTTGGCAGTGTTGACTGCTCCATCCGAGAAACCTGGTGTTGCATTGCTTGATTTTGTGATTTTCCCACCTAGATGGCTGGTTTCTGAGAATACTTTTCGCCCCCCATATTATCACCGAAACTGTATGAGTGAGTTCATGGGATTAATCTATGGAGAATACGAGGTACAGCTATCATACCATAAACTTAATCTTGGCCTTCATTATCATACTTTTTAAGGGCATAATGTGGAGCAAAGAGTGGACATCTTGCCATTCCAATTTCATGGCATATATGTGGGAAACTGAAAGGGAATGGAGCTTATTTGTCCACTTTTAAAGCATCAACCAAGGAGTTTTTTGGACTTGTTTGTAGTCCTATAATTTTTGCCGATGTGAGTGGTTTCATTGCTTCTATTTTTTTGTGGTTTTGATTTTACTTGTTTATATGGTAGGCCAAAGCAGATGGATTTGTACCTGGTGGTGCCAGCCTTCACAGTTGCATGACCCCGCATGGACCAGACACAAAGACATTTGAAGTATGCCAACCGTCATTTGAGGCTCCGGTCTCTGGGACCTCTTTCCATCTGGTTGTAGGTTTCTTATAGTCTTGGTTCTCTTTTGCAGGCAGCTGTAGCTGTTGGAGGGGACTCAGGACCATTCAGGATTAAGGGCACAATGGCGTTTATGTTTGAATCATGTCTAATTCCCCGAGTATGCCCCTGGGCCCTGGAATCTCCATACCTAGATCGTGATTATTACCAGTGTTGGATTGGGCTTAGGTCTCACTTTTCATACGAAGAGAAAAAGGTGA
>CM039667.1:21396594-21419094 GCA_022405105.1 Aristolochia contorta
TTCTTTTTTCTTCTGAATATGGCAGCATTAGAGTACACTTCCTCAAGTTACATTAGCATCAACGTGCCTTCCATTTCTTCCATGCAATGGCACCCTTTCACCATTTGCTCCAATAGCAGCTTGGAGCCTGATAGGATTAGTGTTATCATCAAGAAGAACGGAAATTGGACACAAAAGCTATATGAAAAACTTGCCTCTTCCGCCCCCCTTGATCGTTTGGAGGTTTCAATTGAAGGGCCCTATGGACCCACTTCAGCTGATTTCTTAAGGTCCGTATACACATACAATATAATTACACAGTATCTAAGTTGGCGAAGTATATATAATATCTATTGATCAGTACTAATTATTAACCCAATGTTTGTTCATGTGATGAGTGCAGGTATCAAACACTTGTGTTGCTGGCCGGAGGCAGTGGCATTGCACCCATGATCTCCATCATCCGGGAACTCATTTTCAGGAAAGCCAACATTGGTTGCCCAACACCTCGTGTCCTTCTAATTTGTGCTTTCAAGCACTCAGTCGACCTCTCCCTGCTCAATCTCATCCTCCCCCTTAATGGAACCTCACTGGAACATGTCTCCCAGCTCCAGATTGAGATTGAAGCTTATGTCACAAGAGACGAAGGCCCCATCCCTAGTGATCAGGACAACCGTAACACGATGATCAAGACGATTCGATTCAGACCACACCCGTCGGATGAGCCCTTCTCGGCCGTTTTGGGTTCCTACACTTGGCTCTGGCTTGGAGCCATAATCATAAGCTCCTTCGTAATGTTTCTTCTCTTAGCAAGCCTCCTTGGCCGTTTCCACATATACCGTAAAGACAAGAACACCAACAAGGTCTACTCGTGGAGCTCAAGGGCTTCTATCAACACCCTATTCCTCTGTGCTTCCATAATCATAACCGCCACCCTTGCCGTTCTCTGGAACAAGAGATCATTAAAGCAAGGAGGACATGTTTTAAGTAGAGTCCATAGTCTTGAGCTTGAGAACAGCCCCACGAGCTCACCGGCCGTTGCCTGGTCCAACCAATATCATGCCGATGACACAGAACTGGAAAGCCTCCTGAACAGTCCATCGTCCACAGTACTAAGGTTCACTATGGTGCAAGACCAAACCTAAGAAGTAAGTTTCTAGTCGACCCCTCGATCGATATTAATTTAATTTCTTTTAGATATACTCCAGATCGAAGATGATAAATTTATAATATTCTATTGGTCATTTACATTTATATGTATAATACAGAGATTCTACTCGACTATGAAGGTTCCAGCACTGGAGTCCTGGTCTGTGGTCCAGCTACGATGCGTCATGAGGTCGCAAAAATTTGCGCCTCCAGCCTGTACAATCTCCACTACGAGTCGATCAGCTACAGTTCTTAATTAGAAGCAAATCAGTACTCTCAGTGCAACAAAATGATAGAGCAAGAAAACGATTGCCAAATATTGTACATTATTCAATTATTTTGATCAGTACATTATTGAATTATTGAATTATTTATATATAGCGCGCGGATGATTGCAACCATCAGCGAAAACATTTAGCCGTAAGTCCGCGTCGGCTAAAGTCCGCGTCGGCTAAAATGCTTTGGCCGTTGAATCGTCATGCGATGGATTGTGCCAGCTTTGAAGGTCAAACCCCCCATTCTTGCTTGGCGCTGCTTGTTTATGACTAGCCTCATGCATTGATGGTTTTCAACTCGGATTTGTACATTAGGAAGCAGCTGGTGCTGAGGGGTTGACTCACCCAAACTTTCCGACCAACCCTAGGTTTTATTTATTTTTTTTTCATTTTTTTATTTTTATATCATATTTTAATAGATCTGATAGAGAATGGGTTGAGTTTCAGTTCCCTAAGCCGATGGTCGGACTCAGATTTATGGCGGTCTTTGTTGTACATTAATTGGGTCCTTCAGAACCCGAGTCACATGAGACGGGATCAGCCGAGTCGATTCCACTTGGATTTTTGGGTCTCTGAATCGGGTCCCAAGTCCAAGTCGAAAAACCATAGCTTTAACTTACAGTAAATAACTATGCTTTAATGTAGGTATACAATTGTCAATCACCTTATTTAAACGAAAAATAAACGGTTATATGTTTTATTCATTTGTTCATGATAAGGTGGCTTCTTGTTATCTTCGTTTCTTGTCGTGGAGGATTTTGTGTGAAAACAGCTTGTATGGCGATCTCTAAAGATGCACTAGTAGAAATGCCCGATTCTACCGAGGGTTTTTATTATAACAACCCAGCCGGCCACTATAAGTTCCATGTTTGCAATCGAAATCCCCCCTCTCTTGCCTTCCCGACAGCTTGATGAGCCCTAAGTTCTTCACGGTGATCAAGAGCTTCCCGTTCTTTGCGGCGGTGCGATTTCCGGCGACGAGCAAAAGACAGGCATGATTTTCCGACGAGGGGACGCGGCAGCGACCAATTTGGTTTTTGATCTCCATTTCGGCCCCATTATCATTTGTTTGTATGCTTTCTGAAGCTTTCAAATGATGGAGCTTACCGTCTCCCTGCCCGAGTTGTTTTGAAATTTTATGTGATTAAATTTTTTGTGATTAAATTTTTTGTGATCAAATGATAGAGCTTCCCTGAGTCGTTTTGATTAAATTAGAGCAAACCCCCTTGTGTATCATTCATTTGATAAATTTATCAAAGAAAGCTTTAGGCTAAGAACTAACCAATGTTTCATGACTAAGCCTGAAATTAGTTTCATGTCTATGTAAATGCAGATATTATTGATAAAGTTAAATAGAAGACCCTATTTAAACAGCAAGTGTGAATTCCAGATCTTTGTAGGATTTGATCTGTGCAAGCTTCATTTGGTATTAAATTTTATAAATTTCCTGTTTCTTCTCCCACCCACAGCAAAAAAACTACTTGATCATCGATTTTTTTGTTAGTTTTTAATTACGTCATCTTAAATCAGCTAATGATTTCGTTTCTTGATGTTACATCTATTAATTTGCGGTGGCAATGTTAACATGGGGCAAATATCTCAGAACTTGTTTCTGTAAACAATATAAGAACCTGGTCCTTGGAGCTGAAGGATTCTCTTAGAACCTTTTAATACCTTATTAAACTTCATAAACATTGCAGTAAAGCTTAACAAGTAGATTCTGAAATACAATTGTAGTATTTCTTTTTATTTCTTTATTTCAAGATTCTCTGTATTTAGGCAATGTAAGCCACTGCATATCTATATAATCCATTGGCTACTTTGTTTCTTATTGCATTTTCTAGTTGAAATATTTGGTAGGATCAGCAATGGTTGATTGGTTGGCATTTTCTTGCACTTTCTGTCAATCAAGTAGTTATCAAGTAGATTTGGTCTTATTCATAATTATCAGTTTTGGATCTGATATGACCATCATTTCTCTAGGTTTATAATAACAAATAACGGGTCTGGTCATGCTGTTTGCGGGCTGAGGTGAGACAACAATAGTAATTTTGCTATGATTGCACTTATACAATGCTCATAAACTGGCTGCATACAAGGATTTTTTGCTTTACATCATGTACTCGGTGTTGGTCTCTTGACTTATGTTATTGTTTCTTAGGTATTAGTCCTTTTCAGAATCATAAAGAGTACTAAGCCACTGCATTTTTAACTCCTATTGAAGTTGGTTGTTGTCGTCCTCCGTCTGAGTGAGTGCTTCAATTTAGAAATTTCATTTCCTTTTTCATTGTTGTAAGTTACAGTTTAGAACTAATGATCCTCTAATTTGAGAATTGATCAACTAAACACTTATAGCACGAGAGAGCAAAGATCAGGCCACAACATTAATATTATCAATTTGTATTTCTTGTTTCTGTATACATTATTTCCTCACAATCTAATTTTTTCTAAAAGGTCGGAAGCAAAAGGTGATCACCAGATCAGGGTGGTTCCAAACCGGGTTCAAGAACTGCCAGAAAGATTCAGCAATCAGCAAATAGGTAAGAATCCTAGAACATAATATTAGTGAATGAAACAATATCATGAGTTAATTATTAGATAACTAGTTGGATGTTACAATTTTATGATGAGGACAGTGCCATTTAGGATCACAACAAAGTATAGATTATAAATTTAGATCCTTGCTCTCATCTGTTTTCCCTCTTTCTTTCCCTCTACCCACTCTTACACTTTAACAAAGTATGAGAGAGGAAGGAGAGAGAGAGAGAGAGAGAGAGAGAGAGAGAGAGAGAGAGAGAGAGAGAGAGAGAGAGAGAGAGAGAACAACATTAAAAAAATCTGATTGTCATGTGTGGAATAGGATTGAAATCATAATCCATGAACAATTTTTACAACTTGTCTTTGTGTTTTATCGCAAAGATGGATTATCTCAATGACAAGAGCTGGATGTACCGGTACGCCACCAAGGTTGACCGGTGCCAGCCCGAATTTCTGATGGGATTGTTTTCTTCACGGAGTTTTTCAAACAAAGGTTGGGTGCCCAAGAAAGTGGCCAGTTAAGATGCTCATGTGCCAGGTGTAAGAACTGATATTTTTTTTTTAATTGCCACACAGTAATGTATCATATAGAAAAAAAAACCAGTTGATGAAACAAGTCAGACAAGTACAACATTTGAGTTACACTTATGTTGCCTCTTAATTTTTTTGACGTCCAGGTTTCGAATTTATGGGATTGTTTTTATTCAGATCCTTGGGATATTAGGAACTGGTTCTCTAGTTATACATCCCCCCCCCTCCTGGACTCTGATTCACATGGTATGCATGAGATTGATTCATAAATTTTGTGTATTCCTAAGCGACAGTTGTCTAACTCACTTAATTGTGATATATGGTAGGTTCATTGCAATTTGTTGAACCGTTAATCGGAATAGAGGACTTGGAGACACAAGATCCAGACCTTGACAATGATGAGACACTCCCGCTAGAGCAGATTGAACCACCTGAAGAACCACCACCGACTCCTACACAGGCTGGTAGAGGTCATGCTAGAGCGACCTCACTCTTGCCCAATGAAGGGGAGAAACATGTAGTCGTGTTAAAAAATGGTCAAATAACTAATGAGGAAGTGGGAAACTTCTCATGGATGGTTGGCTCCGACTGCTGTCAAGAATGGTATTTTGTTATGCATAAAATGTGGATGGACCAACGTGATAGGTTCGACCAGTGGTTTGAGGCAATGTCGGTACGTACATAACTTTGCCAATTGAAATTATCCTTTTCATATAGATATGCCAGTCTATTGGCACTCAAGGCAATGATTTTTAATTGTACTGCAACAATCGTAAGTGGGTCGATGATGATAGAACAACAGAGCTGAGTAGCACGGAGGCAAAAAAATTCCTTAAGCTTATTCTTAATAAATTAATTAGGGACAACCAGTGCTACTTGAGGAGAGACTACGTTGATGGCAGGAACTACGTTGATGGCCCATCCTGACCAACCCGGGATCAAGAACAAGTAAGCAGGAAGAACTACTCCCATCCCACTCTCGGGACCATTACTAACAATACTATGGATTCATGAGATCTTTCATTTTTTAATTTTATAAGTACATGAAGACATTTATTGGGATCAATCTAAGTCAAAAGATAATTTTTAAGTTATGGTTTTAGATAGGAAACTAATATATTTCTATAATGTGTTTTCTAAGTCAACATACATTTAAGATAGGAAACTATCACTACTTCTATAATGTGTTTTGTAGGAACATTTACGTGAGACCATCACTTGCCAGATTTGAGATCCGAAGATTGAGATCATCATCTGCATGGTGGACATCACGGTGGATACAAGAGGGGTTTTGACCATGGTTATTTACGTGATTGGGCGGGTCGGGCGCGTAGGTTAGCGTCCCTTCAAGAAACTGCAACACTGAGGGAGGAAGTGAAGGAGTTAAAGGACAAATACGCTGCCACACAGAGAGAGTTGGTGATTATGAAAGTGCAACTCGCAATTTTGACACAATCACTTCAACATAAAACTCGTGGTATGTTATACCTTTGTTATTAACTAATTATGACGGGTGATGATTGTGAGTTGCAATCAAATGTTAATTGATTTCTTTATTTACGTATGCAGGTGGTGATAATGAAAATGTCAATCCTGATGGAGAAGGTTGACTTGGGGACTCATGAGGATGGAATGCTTGAGTAGAAATTTCCTTTGATATTCAATCCTTGTAATGATACATTATATTGTAGTTAAGTTCAATTACGTTATGGTTCCTTGAGTAACCATTTTGTTTAGTGCACAAGTGTTATTTAGTTTTAGTTGATTAATTTGTGCAGCTTTAGTTATTTAATTTTTTGCATTTTTGAGATGAATGATGATGCAATAGGTTTATGGATGTGTAATCTAAAAAAGAAAAAAACAATTAAAAAATAATTTTTTATAATTATTTTAATTTACCGACAGTCAAAAAACCGCCGGAAACGAATAAATGTATTCTGCATCGGCAGTCATTGCAACCGCTGGTAAGCTTAAAAATTTGATCCACCAGCAATCATTAAAATAGCCGGTGTATTTTTTAAAATTCAAACCGCCGGTATTAGGTCAAAAAAAATTTCCCAGCGTATTTTATTAGCGCCGGTGATTAATATGTATTTTTACCGGCGACTTACACAACGCCGGTAAATGCGCCGGTAAATTACCGGCGCAAGAATGTGCATTATAACCGTCGGTAATGACTTTACCGTCGCTTCATTTTGTGGCGATGAGTTTTTCGCCGTTAAACAATTCACCGGTGGTTGTTTGGCCTTTACCGGCGGTTTTAACCGCCGTTAAAGCCCACTTTTTTGGCAGTGATATATGCTTATTTTCCAGTTATGAATCTGCACGGTACTCAACTTTTATTCACTTAAATGAGGTTATACCTATTTCATATTGGCTTGTTGGTCTTCCAATAGAAAAGTTCCATGCTGCGGTTGTATTTTACAAGTAAATCTTGATTCTACTTATTTTCTCTATGTTATACAAAATTTAATGATTATAAAAATTTAAATGATTCGTATTTTCAGATCGATGGGAAGAGGGTTTCAAAGATCGTCACTAGCTGATAAACAAATTCGAATGATGACTGCAGCAGACGAGGAGCTTGATATCAACCTAGAACCTTAATTTGAAGTCTTCAATATCTCAACAATGCTGAGCAACATCCATCTTATTATTTTGTGTACCATGCAAAATAAGCATTAACTACTCATCTAATATATTCTTTTCTTTTGGTTCAACCAGTGTGGTAAACAGTTAATAACATAAAAATCATTCTTGAATTTAAAACTTATGTATATATAAAAGCCAAGGCTCCTTTTTGAGATACTTGAGCGAATATTCAAATAAAAAATGATAATATAATAATTCAAAACCACCTGTAAATAAAATGTTATATATATATATATATATATATATATATATATATATATATATATGGTAACTTCTCTATGTTGGCAATGTCATAAAAAGTTAAACACACCTAACCAAGGTGCACATTCCAAAATTTTAATTTATCATTTAATTTATTTTTAATTAAGATAACAAATGTGTATTTCCATTTCCAAACCAAGGTGCTTATATATGTTTTGTGCACAAATTACCATGCATACATATGTTTTCCTAATCAATTAATTACCACCCATATGTGAGCGAACCAAAATACATTTCCTGTCTGTCACCAAGTTTCTTTAGAACAACAACCTTCTGAATTAGCCCGTCAGCTTTAATTGAACCAATCTCTCAACTCTTTTTTCGTAATTCATGTTGTTATGCAACATGAATACTATTTTATGTTGTTCTCCACCAGGCGTGGACTAATAATTTTTCAACTCGTTCTATTTTGACATATCGAATTCTGTAAAATAAATCTTCATTCCTCATCAACAAACTCTATTTGCCTGAATAGGTTCTTCAGTAGTATTAACAGAAATTAACACCTGTGTTATTATGTCATACAACCTATGTTAACAGGAAAGGCTTAAGGAGATACTATGTTATGCACTCCGAATCCTATGTTATTTGATAGTCTCTTTACTATTATACGAAAAGAGTTGATGGGTTGGATTGAGAAATTAATAGTTTTAAACTGAGTTTGTGACAAGAGGGCTATTATGTTTAGAACACCTTATATTGTTGAGAGCAATTTGTGAACAGAAAAAATAAATCAGGTAAAACATCTAAAGAAAAAAGAGAGTACGAAAAGTAATTAATTAGTGTTGGTCCCAATTCCCTGACCTTCGCAGTTATTTATTGAAACAAAAACGTACAAGGTGTGCCTCCACAAAATAGAGAGTTTTGTAAACCATCGTTTGGTGAAAAGAGTTGTTCCATTGAGTGTAGGAAAAAACGTGTCTCACAAGTAGAAGAAATTCAGAGAAGAAAAAATGTGTATATATAGAACAAAATAAAGAAAGAAATTAATTGGAAGGAACATTAAGTAAGCCTGGAAGCTCAAGTGTTTAGTAACTCGTGGAGTTTTCTTGTGCAATATAAATAAGTCAAGCACATGACTACTTCCTACTTAGAATACATTTTCTATGCCATTTACATGTAAAGTTTATATATTATCCAAACAATTCCCATAAATTTTATCCATTGTTAAGATAAAAACATGAATTAAATGTTTTGAATATTAGAAAACATAATAAAATCTAAAAACGTTTATAATCTAAGGTATAAAAATCATCAAATATGTCTAACAAAAAAATTCTTAAGATAAAAATGCCAGAAGCGCTCACCTTGTTTATTGTGTCTGGAAGTAGTCTAAAGAAAATTAGAAGACAAAACAATGGTAATTAAGATCACATTTGTATTTAATAATATAATAAATATTAAATATTGAGAGAGACAATTCTTGGATATTTTCCTCACAAAAAGATGAAAAAGCCATTCCTCTTGCATTTAGTAGTTTCAATTATTTCCGCACTTGTGTAATACACGTGAGAATAATTTTTTTTGGAAATAAATTTTAAGTTTCACCAATCCACAATACCCATCCGATGTACCAGCCAATCTGAAACACTCAAAAGATAATTTTATTTTTTTTTATTAAATCTTAAATCCGAAAGGATTAATCCTAGGCAACCGTGTTTCAGATTGGCAGGTTTGTTGGATGGGTACAACACATAAATGCAGCTAGTATTTTCCTAAAACTACCTTGTTTCATTGAAAGCTTAGTCCCACATCGGTGGTGTTGCAGTAATTCGTTGCCAAACACCTCATTAATACAGGCATGACAATAGCACTGAGAGACCCCCATTACTAGGAGTTTCAATTCGAAGAAAAGGAGGCTAGTAAGGTAATTCATATCCCCATTAATGTTTTTTTCAGTTGTTTAGAACCATGACATATTTATCATATTATATTTTATGTTTTAAATTTTTAACAATAATCCATTTTCCTTTGTTCAAATCAATACTTGTATATTTTTCCTATTCCATTTGATACCAACTTTTTCATATTTAATCATATCAATTTTAGGCTTGTCATTCCAATCTAATTCTTTATCATGAATTATCATTTTCTATGCATTTTTTTAAAGTTATGTATTTCATTTCATTGTCAAAATTTACAGCCCTGAATTAGGGTTACACTAGAAGCTTAAGGAGTCCCAACAGCAAGTTGTTGCCCGAGGACTCGATTTGCCAATTCATCAGCTCTAAAATTATCACTCCTAAGCAAATGATTCCAACTAGAAACAGAAAATGCTAAATCTCTTATCTCATGTATGTTGGATCGGTGTCTCCATGAAGGCTTGTAGTCCCCTTTCCGCTAAGGAATGACCACTTTTGAGTCTCCTTCGACATGAAGAGGCTCAGAGAGTCACAAATTCTTGGAAGCATTTCAAACCTTGAAGGAGGCTAAGTGCCTCTGCAGTGGTTGAATCAATGACACCAATAGGACCAATGTAACTAAGGGTCACATTTCCACTAGAGTCTCTGATGAGTCCACCAATGTCAGTAGACCTTGGATTACCTTTTGAGGAGCCATCAAAATTTAGCTTATAGGAAGGGTCTAGAGGAGGGAGCCATGCCTAGATAGGTGCACTAGTAGAAAAATGCCTTTTAGGGACGGGTTTCACTAATAACCGTCCCTATAAAAAGTTCTTTAGAGACGGGCTAGGATAAACCTGTCTCTAAATAGTCGGAGATTAACCAACCACCCCTAATATATTATTAGGGACAAACGACTAATTAACCATCCCTAATATATACTACTAGGGGCGGGCTACTAATTAACCATCCCTAATATATATTACTTGGGGCAGGCGACTAATTAACCATCCCTAATATATATTACTAGGGGCAGACAACTAATTAACCATCCCTAATGAATATTACCTTCTTTCCTGGGAATAACAAACCATCCCTCGGAATTTATAGGTATATCCTCATCATCCTCCCTTAAACCCTAATTTTAGGCCTTACTCTCTCTCTCTCTCAAAGACTCTTTTCTCTCTCTTTAGGCTCTCTCTCTCTTTTTCTCCTTGTTTCTTTCTCCCACAAAAGACAAGACCTAAATCCTCTGGGGTGTTTCTCTCCTGGGAAACCTTCTTCCCCTCTGAATTTCTATATCTCATCTTCCTCCTCTTTTTCTCTCTCTCTCTCTCTCTCTCTCTTTCTCTCTCTCCATGTTTCTTCTCTCTCATTTCTCTCTCTCCACGTTTCTCTCTCTCTCCCCTCAGACATTTTTTTTATCAGAAATTTGTACCAGATCTCTTTAAATGTGATACGTGTTATTGTGTTTTTTTAATAGGATCGTTGTATCAATAAGAGAGATGCATGCGAACCCCCAAACAGGAAATCAACATTCGTCATGATCTACCTAAAGGAAATTGAGATAGAATCTTACAAATTAAGGAACGGAAGAAGAGAGAGAATGGGTGGATTTGCTTATTTATTTATTTATTTCTTTTTTTTCCCTTAACATGCAACTTACAATAAATCTGAAATAGGGAAGAAAGAGACTCTTTCAACTATATCTCAAGCCTTCTCTCAAGCCTTCTCTCAAGCCCTCGGATTGTTTTCTATTCATGATATTAACCTCTTTAGCTAATTTTTATGTTTCTGATAAGAAAAAAATAAGTTCTGATTTTTCTTTCATGCTTCTTGTATTCATATTTATGTTTTTCTATGTAGTTGATTGACTTCTCTTAATGTATCAATATTTTCCTTTGAAGAGTTTAGTGTTTCTTTTTATCAGTTTTGTCTATCCTTTCAGACATTTTGCTACTAGTTGTGCAGGTACCTATTCTATTGGATTTAGTAGTATCAAGTTGGAAATTTTGATTTTGCAGTTTCTCTATGTATTTATAGTATCATGAAGATCTTAAGGATTCAATGCAAGACAATCTTCATTGCTGCTTGTTCGTTTTATTTTGTTTAATCTCAGTTTCTTTATGTTTCAGACTCTTTATGATAGAAGAGAGATGAATGACAAAAAAAAACTGTAGATCAAATGAAGTCAATGGCACAAGAAGCAGCTAATGAAGTGAATAGCACTCCATATGGGAGACTACAACAACAGTGAATGAGAAAGGAGAATTTTTTATAGCATCCTTCCATGTGGTTGATGGGATGCATGCTTAAATGTTTCAATTTTTTTTGCTACAATTGTATTAGGTTTGACTCCTCTTGTTTGAATGAGTTGGTAGCGTTGTAATTTTTACTTGGCTCTTTTCAATTGTACAATTTGTTGTTGTCGTTTAAATGAATGGAGAATAGATTATGGTATATTGGAGAAAGACATTAGATTATATTTAATGTTCTTTACACACAATAATTAGGAAAAAAAATTAATATTTTTTTTCAAAAAAAAGAGTTTTAGGGATGGTTGTCACAGCTGTCCCTAAAACCAAATTAGAGGTTGTTGAATGAACAATCCCTAAAAAGTTTTAGTGACACTATCGGAGACTGTCCCTAAAAACATCATCAGGGATGACACCGAACTGTCCCTAAAAAGTTTTAGTGACGCCATCGGAGACTGTCCCTAAAAACATCATCAGGGATGACACCAAACCGTCCCTATTAAATTTTTTTATCAGGGACAATGGAATGTCGTCCCTATTGTTTTCTAGTAATAGGGACGGTGTTTTTGTACTAGTGAGGGTCGTTGCCGTCACTAAATCGCATCAGCTACCCTCTTATTAGGGACGGCTACTGGACCGCCTCTAATGAGAATAGTGACGGGTTTTGGCTCATCAGGGACGGTTTTTAAACCACCCCTAAAAGCCAGTTTTCTACTAGTGGTGCCATGTTATTGTTGTATTCCCTTTCATGATCAGACCATGAATGACATATAGTCCCACTATCCACTCCATGAAATGTACTCTAACTTTTAAGCCACCTAACTATTTGTTGTAGAATACTGAATATAATTTCCTTCTATCTCTTTGCAACATTGTGGAAGACTTTGTTGTTTCTTTCCTTCCATATCACCCATGGTATATACCCGAGACAACATTTATACATCACCTTTCCCTTTGGCCCTGGACCAAAGTAGCTGGCCAAGTAAATAAATCCTCCTAAATCATATAGAGTCATGTAGTCCTAAACAAACATGCTGAGAAGTGATGTTCAAATGCTCCAACTATAGATGCAATGGAGTTGAAGGTGATTTACTATTTCTGGAACAACACCACAAAGGGGGAAAAGATTGGTGGGAATTTGAATCCCTCTTCTTTCAAGTAGGTCATGACTGGAGATTCTCTCCCTTAGGAAGCCCCATACAAAGGATGATTGCTTCCTTGGGCATGAGAGGGACCATGCAGTGGCACCAACATGTTTAGGCGTCCCTCCATTTATAAGGCATAGATACCCTGAACTAGCTGTAGCCATGGGGGTGGGGCCTCCAAATGATTTCATCTGGCTGGTTTCTATCAACATACATCCAACTCATAACATTCATTAATTCAGATATTTCGATTGCTTTAGCATCCGTTAGGTTCCTCCTAAAAATAGGTCTCCAATCAATATTCATCAATTTTCCTTGAGATGCCAAATCGATAATGTGGCTAGCTTGATTCCTGGCAGCAAGATACAGCCTCGGTTATCTAGTAGCTAAAGGGGTCTCCTCAAGCCAAAAGTCTGTCTAGAAGTGTATTTTATCCCCCCTTCCAGGTTGAAAGGATATCTTCTATTTGAAGAAAGGTAGGGACATAATACTTTTTTCCCAGACCATTGATAGACTTCTGGTTCTTGTGTCATCAATCTACCAGTCTCTAGGGTGTCTAGGTCCCTAGTAACAAGTGTCCTCCATGCTGCACCCTGACCAGTGTTTAACTTCCATAGCCACTTTATGAGTAGAGCAGCATTTATCTGCTTGATTCTTCTAATGTCCAAACCACCCTAATACTTGGTTTTACAAATCTCATCCCAGTTTAACAGGTGCATTTTTGAATATTCATCTGTGTCTGACCATAGAAAATTCCTCACGATCCTCTCTGTTATGGAGACCACAGAGGAAGGACAATGTAGGAATGATAAGTAGTATGTTGGGATTCCCATCAAGCATGCCTTGATCAATGTAAGCCTTCCCTCTTTGGATAAGAACTTGCCCTACCAAGTACCCAATCTGTTGTTTAGTTTTTCTATTACTGGATCCCAAAGTTGTTTCGTCACCTTGCCTGTAAATAAGGGGATGCCTGGGTATGTAGAGGAAGAGATCCCACCACACATCCCATCATATTAGCCACCTCCTGGATTAAATTCTTTTTGATGTTAAAACCAAAGATGGTTGACTTAGCCCAATTTACTTTCCACCCAGATGCCATTTTCTAAGCATTTAAAAATAATTTAAATTTTTTCACAATATTTTACTATGCTTTTTATATCCTTTTTATTATCTTACTCCATGAAATATATATTTTACCTGATGTAATGCTTCCATGTACCTTAGGTTATAATTAAAAAAAATATGTTCAACATGACAATTATAAGTTTAAATTTTTTTCCTGCTATGACGTCATTTGTGTGCTTTATTCTAGTAATACTGATGGTTATTCCTTAATTCTTCAAGTATCTATAATATCTAATTAGCATTTTTAGAGTCATTATTGTCTATTTTTAAGGCCATAAAGCATGTGCAAAATTTATATATTTTAGGAGAGAGCCCTTATATGTTGTAGCAGCTTTTGCTAAAAAAATATACAATACCTGAAAATATTCTGCATAGGTATTGTTCTGTATACAAATGAAAATATATAATACCTGAAAATATAGACCATTTATAGTATAAATAATCTATAACTCTTCATAAGGCTCTTGTCTATGATCTTTGATGAGGTGATGATGATACCTTTCATAGCTCCACAAAAATCCAGTTATAGTTAGGAAAATCTAGTTATGGTTGATGGTTTGTATCAGAATTTTTAACATAATATTCTGACCTCTTTTATATATAATTTTCCTGGCAAACAATTGGGTTTTTGTAAAACCATGAAAGGTCTCTCCGCTCGTCATGCAATCTCATAGATATATTGCTATCTATGAAGAGGAGTAAAATATTGTACTATATGTCTATATTTATTTGTCTAAAGTACTGTACTTAATTTAATTAAAGTTTTCTTTCTTTTGAAACATTTTCCATGTTAAAGAAATTGTCCCAAATTCATACATTTGGATGCTACTAAGCCACCAAAAGAGAAAGCATCAATGTTTTTGAGGAAATTAGTGTAGTTTGTCAACCCCAGGATTAGGACCCCACTTGAGCTTAGCAAAGCAGACAGGTGTACTTGACTCTAATAGTCAACCAGAGTTGGACTAGGTAAAAGGTAACCGGACCGGTCAATATAATTGAAGAGGCGAACCGATCCCCAACTGACCATGCAAAGTCAAAATCTTGTCGAATTGTCTGAAAGAGTCCTAGCGGGTTAATCTGTTTAGTGAACTAATTGAACAAGGAAATCTCAGGTTAATAAGGAAATCTTTACTGAATTCCGCAATAGTGGAATCTTTACAAGCATGAGATTATCTGGCTTCATAAATGTCATTGACCATCCATCTCTCCGTGGGCTTTAATAAGGAAATTCATCAGGGTGCACGCTGCGCACCATCAATATATACTTTGGTGCCTCTAGCTTCGCCCCTATAAATATGACTGCAGGAGCCCTTCCATTATCCAGCGAAGGCGTTCTGCAACTGGGTGCCTTTTTGTTTCTGCAACTGTAGTGTCTTTTGTGTGCGGGGAGATGGGATTGAACATCTGATATTGACCTGGTTTTTTAAGTCTCAAGATCGAGATCAGGGTTCTT
Organism: Aristolochia contorta; assembly: GCA_022405105.1. Taxonomy (NCBI): domain Eukaryota; kingdom Viridiplantae; phylum Streptophyta; class Magnoliopsida; order Piperales; family Aristolochiaceae; genus Aristolochia; species Aristolochia contorta. The sequence continues at coordinate 21,411,799 of CM039667.1, forward strand.
TTCTATCTTGCCAACAACAAAATCCAAAAAATAATACATTTCTTCTTCCACTCCTGGTAAATGAACTGATTGTCATTTGCCCATCTAAGTACGAATCATTTCCTCTCTTCTTCTTTTTTTGTTCTCTTTCTGTTATATAACTTATGGTTTGCGTATACTTTTTTATCAACTTTTACTTTCAGTTTTGGTTTCTTAAACGGTTTGACAGGAGATTCAACCATGCTCCCTAGCACCTGCTTCTTCGTTAATAAGATGGTGGAGTAACCCAGTTTACTGAGATGGACGATCTTTCTCACGGGAAGACAAAATTGGCAACCCTGAAAGTGGATTCTGCAGATACGAAGAGGGCTCCAAAGATCGTCGCTCGAGAAGCAGATTTGAATTACTGAAACACACTAAGACAGAGTTGGAGCACCGTCGAGGACTGCAATATTATATGTTCCATAAAAGAATTAGGAATAATACATCTTAGCTATTCTTTTCATTTAATTATTCTGTAGAATGGTAAATAGTTTATTATAAGATTCATCTTTCCATTTAAAACTTATATGTAGGTAAGTAAAGAATTACCTTTTTGAAGTATATGTTCACATACTAATATAAATCTTATACAGTAATACCATGGTACAAGTAAATAAAATTTTTATATATTTATCTTTTTTGAATTTTAAATATGCGAAAACTTATTCTAAGCTTCTCAAGATCCTGTAGGCAATGTTACGAAAAGTTAGAAACCAATCCTAGGTACTGATTATGGATTTATTCACTTTAAATAATTTCAAGATAATATATATATATATATATATATTATATATAGGTTTTAGGCTTAAAGGCCGGGCCTTATTGGGTCCAATGCCTTTCTAATATACTCCTCTTATAGGTCACTGTTAAAAAAAGCTGCTCTGGCGGCGGTGAAAATTCACCCGGCTGAGCAGCAAAAATCCGCCGGCAGAAAAGGTGTTGTTAGCGGGTGAGGCGTCGGCGGAACGGTTCTGCCAACGAAGGAAGCGCTTCCTTCATTAGGATCAATGACATCAACACCTCTCTCTGGAATGAGAGTTTTCTTTTGAATTCCTGTTACATACCTCTTGTAGGCCTCTTCTGAAACGAATGTGAATTGGTCCCAATCTGCTCTGAAACGAAAGTACAGACATTTCTGCTTTCAGCATTAGCCCTGTTGATTTTCTTCTGCAGTTGCTTCATAGACTGCACTCTTAAGGGTTTCCGTTCCTCGCCAGAAACGAGTAACATCCCAAAAGAATTTCTTCTGTTTCCCAAATTAGTTAAAAAGGATACTGTCTCGGGAAGAGTGCTTTCCCATTAAGGTCGCAAACTACGCTTCATGGCGCCACTTCCATCCTATGTGATGCTACCTGTATGACATTCTGTAGTGCCAGCTTCCGGTGATGTGACGCCAGTGACGATAACGTATTTCTTCCCAATAATTGGGCTACTCAAACGACTTCCCTTTACTACACATTATTTGACAAAAGTTTACAAAGGTTGGGTTACCTCCCAAAAAGGGCTAAAATTATAGTCTATGGTAAGACTATTTCTTCAAACACTTCACTGTGCATCCAATGAATTAGACTACCAGTCCTTCCCACTTGTACCTTGACCACTTGGTGTAAATACAACACTGCAGCGTGTCATTTCCATCCCCTTCTTCTTCTCGTTTGGCTCTGTATCACTGGGTAGAGTTCCAAGCAGTCTTCCATTCATTGTCTTAGCTAGCTGCCCCATTTGTTTTTCAAGTTTTTTCGAGCTCACAGCATCGATTTGTATGAACTGCTGCACTAGATCTTCAATGCTTTGATTCTTCTTAGCCAGATATGGTGGCTGAGGTTGCTGCTAGTTGCCATAGCTTGGTGGGTTTCAATTTATGGGTGGAGCATTGCCATCATTCTTCCAACAAAAATTTTGATGATTTCTCCACCCTGTTAGTAAGTGCTTCAATATGGATTGTTCTGGCCCATCCTGTTACCTGAAAAATTAATGGTTTTGATCGAGGATGGACACACTTCAGTCTTGTGGCCTATTCCCCCATAGCTCTCGCACTTTGTAAAGGCTGACTGGATTTGTATGGATTCTACTTTCATAGACAAGGTTGCTAGCTGTGGTAAAATTCTTGAGGAAGTATCTACCTCATACACACCAACAAGTTTTCTCATCACCCCTCTCTCAGAATGCTATTGGTCATTGTTAAAAGCCATTCTCTCTATGAGCTCATATGCTTCTTTAAAGGATTTGTTCATCGAGGCACCTCTAACTGTAGCATCGATGATGGTTCTCAATTGGGGCTATAGGCCATTGTAAAACGTTTGCACTTGCATCCATTTAGGGAGAGCATGGTGCAGACAGTTCGTAAAAAGATCCTTAAACCTATCGCATGCCTCATAAAAGGGTTCACTCTCATGTTGTTTAAAAATAGCAATATCATTTCTCAGCTTAGCAGTCTTAGTAGGGGAAAGTGCTTGACCAGGAATTTCTTGGCCAGATCACTCCATGTTGCAATAGACCTTGCTGGTAGAGACTGCAACCAATGCTTTTCCTTCTCACTCAGAGAGAATGGAAATACCCTCAACCTTATAGCATCCTCTGAGACTCCATTGTGCTTGAAAGTGTCACAAATTTCTAAGAAATCATAGATATGAATTTGGGTCCTTATTCTAGTGACCACTGAAGTGTACTGAATTCTGAATGATTTGAACAATGGAGGGCTTGATTTCAAACGTATCAGCCTGGAAGGTTGACCTCTGGATGCTGGATTGGAGTCCCTCAACTTGAGGAACATCAAATTCCTTTAGCATTCTTGTTTCCATTTCATCTGCCATGTCCTTAGCAAGAGGAGTAAAATATAGTCTTCTTTGTTTGCGTAAACCCTTAATGTTCTTTCAATCTCAGGATCAAAGGGAAGTAAGGCTAATCCTCTCTCTTCTTGCCTAAACTGAACTTTGAGCTGGGAATCATAGATCACAAGCTCCTAACTAACTACACTAACTAAAAGAAAATGGTAGTACAATAGATTTAAAACAATTAAAAGTAAAAAAAAAAAAAAAACAGGGTTAGTATAACTACTCTAACAGAAATTTAACTACTAACAATACAAAAATTCTACAAACAAAAAAAAATCCTAGATATGTCTAGACTATAGGATTAAATATAATTATCAATATCACTCAAAATACCCCAGAAACGGTGCCAAAAATTTGAATGGGGTATGCGGTGTGGCAATTAAGATCAGAACCTCACAGTTCCAATGTCAAAATATAAAAAATACTCAATCAAAATTGCCCAAGTTGTGCAAGTGCACACATTGTCAAATAATAAATTTCTAGTAAGCCGGGGTAGATCCCATGAAGAATTGAATGAACTACAGAAATTACCCCTAATTCAAATACATAGAATGCAAATAATATGAGAAATAGTTGTTAGTTCCTCTCTAAATATTTGCTAACTACGAGAACAGAGAGAGTCAAAAGCTAGGAGTATTAATTCTGGAAGCAAGAGAGGGTGTGTATCGATGTGCTATACATCTTTACTTCGAATACAGCTCAAGCATTGACTGATCTCCAGTCGAGACTGGGGTAAACGTACCTGTAATCGACTATCGCTCGCATTACAACCATGTGTTCTTGCTTATTTCAGGTGTCATAAGATGCCCTGAGAGTAAGGATGCCCGACCTCTTGTACTCAGCCCTATGGACTACGTAAGGTAGCGACTCGCATTCAGTATACCCACCGATCCTCCTTTCTCGCCATTTGGACAAGGGGAACTTACGCTAGCTATTTTCTATCTACTCCCCTCTACTTTGTGGAAAGCGAGAGGAGTTCCTTGATAACACTCGGATTGTGATCAATCACCCGTGCACTCTTGAAGTCCAGCACTACCTACACTTACAATGACATACTAATGCTTGAACAAAGGCTGATCGAACTAAAAATGCATAGACACTTATAGTCAACACCTCCCTCCGGGGGGTTTAGCTAGACATTGAAAATAAAAAGAGACAATCCCACATTGCATTCAACAGTTCCATGTCTAGAACAAACAGTAAGGGAGATAGCTTCCAGAAGGTTCGATCCGGAAACGTCACGATTTCTCCTCCCTTTGAGGGGTTGATTTCACTTCTCCCCTTTTAGCTTCTACGCACTCTCCAGAAAATCCTTCAACCAAAAGATTTCCCTCAGAATCCTCACAACAGCCCTCGGATATTACTCAAGACTCCTAACACCAGCCCGATCTCTCCCAGTCTAAATTCTCTCTGGACTGTCTGAATGCTCAAACACTCTAACTCCTAAGCTTTCTCAACTCTGCCGACTCCCTTCCAAGTTCCCCTTCGTCTTCTTTTTTTATAGGAAGCATTGGGTGAACACTGACTTCTTCAACCTCTTGGAGCGTGGCGCAACTGAGGAGCTGTGGCACTTGGCGAATTTTCCTGTCAATGTGGCATGTGCAGACCAGCATCGACTTAATGAGCCAGGGGCCTTAATCCAGTGCAGTGGCTGCAAAGTGTCTAAGGCAGGGGCCTCAGATTGAGGTAGGGGCTTTGCGGCATTGAGACAGGGGCCTCAGATTGAGGCAGGAGTGCTGGCCTCGGATTGAGGCAGGAGTGCTGGCCTCGGATTGAGGCAGGAGCGCTGGCCTCGGATTGAGGCAGGAGCGCTGGCCTCGGATTGAGGCAGGAGGGCTGGCCTCGGATTGAGGCAGGAGCGCTGGCCTCGGATTGAGGCAAGAGCGCTGGCCTATATAAATTTTGAACTGGGCTCTTTTAGCGAGATTTTCTCTATCTTCCATCTTTGGGCATGTTTGGTGACTTGCAAAATGGGCTTAAACTGGCCAAACTCTCGAAAAGCACTGAAAATACATGGGTAAAAACTGAAATGAATTTGACTAATAAGTCTTCTACTAATCGTGCATACGTATTGTTCTGTATACAAATGAATATGGGATTAAAGAACACATAGTAGTACAATTAATCTATAACTCTTCATAACTCTCTTGTCTAAGATCTTTTGGTGATTTGATGGCGATCCCTTTCATGGCTCCACAAAAATCCAGTTAAAGGTTGGAAAATCTACTTATGGTTGATGGATTGTAACAGATTTGTTAACAAAATATTCTGACCCACAACTATAAGTTTCCAGGCCAAGAATTGGGTTTTTATTAGAACCCTGAAAGGTCTCTCCTCAGCACAATTAAGCTCGTAGATATATATCTATATGAAAAGTAATAGATTGTACAATATTTATTTATAGTCCGCCCCCTTAACCTCGGGCATCTACACAAGAAGCTATAATTCTTCAACTGCTATTGGTTCTACGCTACCCCTAGTGGTACTCGAATCCTGCAGCCTCATTGAAAGGGAGATGTCCTGAAAGACTAGAAGATAGGGGCATACCGACCCAATTGCCATCTTACTATATTCATTGTACTATATTCATAGTATGAGGCCAAAATCATTTTATTTGTTGTGGGGGATAAAACTGTACCATGCTTCCATCTCTGAAAAGTGTAATCAAATTAAGTTTTTTTTTTTTTTTTTGAATCATTTTCCTTGTAAAACAATTTGTTGGATTTTCATTTTCGTTGATTATACTAAGCCTCATCAAGGGAACGAATTAATGTTCTTGAGGTTAAGTAGAGTTTGTCAAGCCGGGATTAGGACCTCACTTGGGTCTATCAAAATTTATGTCAGTTCAGCTTGACTCTCATAGTCAACCTGAGTTGGGTTAGGTCAGACGTGCCTTGCCACATAATGGAGGAGGCGAACCAACTCCAGAATCCAACCCAGCCATGTCAAAATCTGGGTGGAGTACTCGACGGAGTCACCTGTCACTCACTTTGGCTAACCGATTAGGTGGCCATTCTAATTCATAAAGGCAATGATGAGGAGAAATTAAGGTTCAAAGAGGGAACAAGAGGAAGGAGAGAGAGAGAGAGAGAGAGAGAGAGAGAGAGAGAGAGAGAGAGAGAGAGAGAGAGAGAGAGAGAGAGAGATAGAGAGAGAGAGAGAGAGAGAGAGAGAGAGAGACAGAGATAGAGAGAGAGAGAGTTTTGAAGCAAAGAGAAAGGAGAAGAAAAAGTGGAAAAGTGAAAAGATGAGATTAGGAATTTGACATTAATTCTGTCCTAATCGGACCAGTGGGGAAGAGTTGTTATTTATAATGATCCAAAAATACACATTGGTAAATTTGTCCATTCCATCTTGAACTTACAAAATAGAACCCAATTAACTAACTATTATAAATTAACCCTAATCTAACCAAACCCAATATAAATGCCACTAAGGGCCCATATTATTAATGAACCAAACTATTTAGGTAACATTTCACCCGCCTTGAAATGAACCTTGTCCCTGAGGTTTGCAACAAAAGAACCCTCATGGACCAACAATTCAACCAGGAATATCTTTCTCATCTGTTTTGACACCAGTAACATATCTTCGTAATGTGAGGCCAAGTGAAGGGCATGAAACATGATATACGGTCGATGTGCACTAGTAGTTGGCAGCAATAAAAAATAGAGTGGTGATATGCTTACGGCCATGTTTTACTGCGAGGGTTTACGGTGTGATGTGGCATCCACCTTGGCAGTCCAGGTAAGAGATAGAATAGGATTATCTTCCTATTCAATAGGTAAGGTTAAACCCTAACCCTTATCTGAACTGCCAAGTGGGCTGCCAAGAAGACAGCCACGTCATTATGTAAAGCCTCACAGCAAAATCTGGAAGTATTGATATCATTTTTCTAAAAAATAAGTGTTTGAAAAATTTCTGACAAAGATGCTGGGATTGCTGAAATCAACCAAAAGTACAACAGCAGAAACTGCTTGACGAAGATCCATCTGGTAAAGATGGTAGATCCGACAATAGTGATGGCTCTGGTAAGGGCACAGGATCAGGCAAAGGTAGTGGATCTGGTGATGACGCTGGATCCAACAATAGTGATGGCACTGGATCCGACAATAGTGATGGCACTTGCAATGCGAGACTAGTGGTGATTCAAATCACATTGGCTTCTGGAAACCTGGATGATGTAGTCTGAATGAGCCATCAAACGAAAACACTTGATGGTCTTCATTTTAGATCCTGGAACCATGTTTGGAATAGTTAACTTTGGACGAGAAACTTTGGTTGACAAGTCAGGTGGGTTTGGTGATAAAAAATCGTCTTAAAGAGGTGGATCAACAATTAGAGCTGGAACAAGATCGTCCATGGGATCAGCTGGGAAAGTGATGGTATGGCTGGGAAAGTGGGTTGCACCAGGGGTTTGATCATTGATGATAAATGCAGA
>CM039667.1:21424094-21734094 GCA_022405105.1 Aristolochia contorta
AAGAAATAGCTGTTTGTCGTCTCCACTGAGAATCGTTGTCAAGAGCTTAAATGAGGCTTTGGTCCTCGACGAAAGCTCAATTTCTCGCCAAAATTTTGTTTCTTGGCTTCTCGGTTTCATGTCGAACTTGCCGAAGTTCTCCCTGCTGCTGCCTCCTCTATCACGCTGCCGCCTCCATCACGCTGCCGCCTTTGTCACGCTTCCGCACCCATCGTACTAACGCTGCTGCTGCTGCGATGCCTTGTCTGAGCAGCTGCTGAAACAACTTTTAGGGTTTCATTCCATAAGATTATTTGTCTTTAGTTAGCCCTACCAGCCCAACAGAATCGGTCGACTTCGCCGACTTGGACCGACCCGACATGGTTTTTAGAAAAAAAAAAAAAAAGAGTAGAGATGGCTGGCATTTAAATGAAGATAGTACCTTAAGAGCACAAGGAAGATTCATCTGGGAAGATCTCTGGTTAGAAATTCAACGACAAAAATTATCTTTTGTGGGCCCGAGCAGCAGAAATCCACATTGGAGCAAGAAAGAAATCCAAATTTATTTATGAAGAACCTCCTGAACGCCGAACAGAAGCTTGAAATGCTGATAACCAGATGGTCATGTCTGGATTTTGGTGAGTCTTGAGAGTCATATCACTCCATTGTTTATTTACCTTGACAATGCTTTTGAGATGTGGAACAAACTGCGAAATAGGTACTCTCAACAAAATAGCTTATCTAGAGTTTATGACTTATATGCAAAAATTTTCAGTCTTTAGCGTGAAGGAAAAGCCCTTGTGGACTTTACAGGAGAATTCGAGGCTGTCATTCAAGAAATCAATAAGTTGCATCATTTTACCTGTGACGAGACAATGATGAGAAGACAGAGAGAAGAGTTGATTATTGACCGCTTTCTTCATGCTCTAGGACTTGAATATGAGGCTATTTGAGCACAGACCCTTGCACGGACAGATAATCCCACATTTGAAGATGTGTATGGTTGTCTTATGAGAGCAGAACCAATAGTGCCAAACAACAGTTCTGTAAACCAATTAGAGTCATCCGCAATGGTTGTACAAGGAGGTAAGAAAAATACAATGAAAAGTTATGAGACAAGGGGAGGCCGTGAAAAAAACAAAGACCGCTTTAATCCATGCCCTCACTGTGGGTTGAGAAATCACCCTCCTGAACATTGTTGGAAGAAATATGGAAGAACTACCCGGGCTAAACAAAATGAATAGTCTACTAGGGCCAACCAAGCCACTCAGAATGACACTCAGACTATGTTGGAAACTCTGAAACTAGAGCTACAAAACTTGACGAACCGAGTTGGTCAGCTTGCATCTTCATCTTCATAACCTACAGCTACTCAATCCCATCTAGGTAATTCTGCACTACATGTTAAAAAGGGAACACCTACCAGGGTCGTAGACTCCGAAGCCTCTACACACATGACATGTACTCCTTCCTTGTTATCGTCAGTTCATTATCATTTACATCTTGGTTTTGTGTCCATTGCCAATGGTTCTCGGTCTCAGGTCACTGGAGTTGGTACCTTATCTTTTTCCAGTAGAATTGCTCTTAGTGGTTCTTGTTGTCTCATCATTTGCGGTCAATCTACTTTCCGTTAGCCAGTCAACAAAAAAATTAAATTGCAAAATATTATTCCTTTCTAACAGTTGTATTTTTCTAGACCTCAAGACGGTAGTGACGATTGATATGGGAATTGAAAAAGGTGGTGTGTACGTTTTGGAGCAGCCTCAAAATTCAGTTGCTTGTCTATCTCTCTCACCAATGGAGTGGCACACTCGTGTGGGTCACCCAAGTAAGGGTAAACTTCTTCATATGGTTCCTTCATTACCTAGAGGGTTTGAGATTAACTGTGAAGCATGCCAACTTGGTAAGCAACATAGAGTCTCTCATCCCTCAAGAGGCAAATATTTGCATCTTCTCCTTTTTAGTTAGTTCTTTCAGATGTTTGGGGTACTTGTCCAATTTCTAGTTTAAATGGTTATTGTTATTTTGTGTCTTTTATTGATGATTTTAGTTGTGTTTGTTGGGTCTACCTCATGAAGCAAAAATTTGAGGTCTGTAGTATTTTTCAGAAATTCTATGATTAAATAAAAACTCGGTTTAGTTGCTCTATTCAAATTTTACAAAGTGACAATGGTAAAGAGTATGTTTCCACCGAGCTTCTCTCTTTATGTGCTGAAAAAGGCATTCTCCATCAATTTTCATGTCCATATAAACCACAACAAAATGGAGTCACAGAACGCAAAATAGACTCTTGTTTGACACCATACAATCATTGTTATTCCATATTTCTGTTCCTCACTATCTATGGTGTGATGCATCACTAACAACAAGCATGCTCATCAATCGAATGTCATCTTTTACCTTAGAAGGACGAGTGCTACTCCAAGTCTTGTCTCCCAGATCTCCTATGTACTCGGTTGAACCACATGTGTTTGGATGTATATGTTATGTTTTGAACACATCACCAGAAAAACATAAGTTGTCACCTCGATCTATACGTTGTGTGTTTTAGGGTACTCGAGACAATCTAAAGGATATAGATGTTATCACCCATCGTCTCGTCGTTGGTTGACTTCTATTCATGTGTCCTTTTTCGATAATGTTCCCTATTTTGGCAGTGGGTCTGAGTCCCCCTCTATGTTCCTTCCCTACGGGTTGCAATGTCCATTGGAGCTTCCAACGATGGAGCGTGCACCAGCCTACTCTCCTGCACCGATTAAACTCCCAGACAGGTCAGAATCCTCTATATCTCTATCTTCTGAATCCATCCATTTACACTTATCTAATGCTGTTCGGAAAGGGGAGCGTTCTACTCAGCCCTCTATTTCTAATTTTGTTTCACTCTCACACGTATCGCCTCCATATAAGTTGTTTGCATCCACTGTCGACTCCACCATTGTTCCTTGCTCGGTGTCAGAGGCCCTATCTTGACCAGAGTGGCAGCAGGCTATGTTAGATGAGATGTGAGCACTTGAGGACCAACATACCTGGGATTTATGCAATACCCCACCAGGTGCAAAAATTGTTGGTTGCAGGTGGGTATACACAGTAAAATACAATGAAAAAGGAGAAGTTGCACGATTTAAAGCACACCTTGTGGCTAAAGGCTATACTCAGACTCTTGGGATCGACTGTGGTGAGACTTTCTCTCTTGCTACTCGTTTAAATTCTGTTCAGATCTTATTATTTGTTGCAGTTAATAGGAGATGGTCTCTTCAACTGTTGGATGTAGAGAATGCTTTCTTATATGGAGATCTCCATAAGGAGGTATATATGGAGCAACCTCCTGGGTTTGTTGCTCACTGGGAGGAAGACAAGGAGAGTAAATTGTGCAAGTCATTGTATGGATTAAAACAAAGTCCCAAAGCATGGTTCAAAAAGCTGAGACAGGTAATGCTCTCATTTGGTTTTCACCGTAGTGGATCTGATCAGTCGGTTTTTATTTTGATACGACAAAGGATTCTCCTGCACTAGACGATAAGGCGCGCTATAGAAGACTGGTTGGAAAGTTATTATACACAACAGTCACAATGTCAGATATTATGTTTGTTGTCAGTTTAGTGAGTAGATTCATGGAAGAACCACAAACAATTCACCTTGAAGCTGTTTTTAGAATTCTCAGGTATTAAAAGAAGTCACCAGGTAAAGGAATTCTATATCGCAAGAATGGGTATACAAATATAAGTGGAGCCTCGAATGCAGACTATGCAGGGTCCAAAACTGATAGATAATCAACCAGTGGTTATTGTGTGTTTGTGGGTGGAAATATTGTGACATGGATGAGCAAGAAACAGTTTGTTGTAGCAAGATCAAGTGTTGAAGCAGAATACCGACCTATGGCTCACATTACTTGTGAACTTATGTGGGTTGAGTCCATGGTCTCTGAGTTTGGCCAAAAGTAAAACTGCCTATGCCAATGGAGTGCAATAATAAAGTTGCAACCTTCATAGCCAGCAATCCAGTTTTTCAAGAGCAAACCACAGGTGATGTCTGGAACTATCTCTACACCGTTTGTGAGAAGCGAAGACCAAAAGGCTGATTTGTTTACCAAAGCTCTTGCAGGAATTAGATTTGAATCCTATGCAACAAGTTGGGACTACATGATACATACAGCCCCAACTTGAGGGGGAGTGTTGAGGCGTACAAGTAGTCATGGACAAGGAGAAGACATGTACAGCAACTCAACTGAGTTCTAGGTGTCCTAATGGGAGACTATGATGTAAATAGACTTAGAATTAGAGTAGAAGTTTAATATGTAACTCTATAAATACAATACATGTACAAATTTACATTACAGCGAAAAATTCAATAATTAATCTACATTCTTCTTCCTCTTCTCGTCCAAAATACTCTAATTCTACAATATATATTTTTTACCAGTTTATTGTATATTTTTTTGAACTGGACTAAAGTATTGTTTTATATAATACTTAAGGTGTAATATATATTATTTTGTCTGTATTTTTTGGATAAATTAGTTTTTAAAATGTATACATTTTATTTATACAGATAACAAGTAAATTAAAAAAAATTTAAAAACGTTTTTTTAAAATATAGTCCACCGGCAGTTGAACCGTTCGCCGAAAACAACCATTATAATGGTCACCAGCGGTGGTTGTCGCTGGCCGTCGGCGGATAACACCTCCACTGGCGGTAATCCACGTCGGTGGAATAGCGTTCAACCGACAAGTGTGATCCATCGGCGGAGTGAGACTCCACCGACGTTGATAAGCTGTCGGCCGAATGACTCTCCACGGACGTCTTGATGTAGTGGGCGGAACATCCTTATGCCAACAGAAGTGCTCTCTGCCGACGGAAGGTCATTCCGCCGACAAATTTAAGAATCAACTGCCGGTGGAGTGAAAAGAACCCGACCGACGGTTGTTTTCATTGGCGGAACCATTCCGCCAACGCTTCAAGGGTTGACGATGCGTCACCCGCCGGCAGAACGTCCGCCTGCAAATTCAACTGCCGGCGGAGCATTTTTGTTGTTGTCATGAATAGAAAAGAAAACAAAATCAGAAAATTTTGAAACAAACCCAACAACCTGGATTAGCAGGCCACCGTGGGAAGCATGGAAGGATTGGAAAGAATCACATCCATGGCAATACTGGCACTCGCAAGAAACTAATACGATATCAAAATTTTTTGCATGTGTCAGAATTGTTGTTGGTCTTAAGATGTGTTGAAGCTGAAGCACAACTAAATAAGTAATTGTTGTTGTTGTGTAAGCAGTCGAGAGTGCACTTAACTTGAGCTCAGCATAAGATAAAATGAGTCAGCTGCTAGATAGCACATGATGCAAGCCAAAGAATCATCTCTCGTCGGGACGTGGAGTGAGACCACTACATGTAAGACTTCAAGCTCCCAAGTGTCCAGTGCCTCTATTTAAATAGTAAGCTGGTTGGGCACAGTTGACACAATAAAAATTCTGCCTGAGCGTAAGTACGCGTGTCACACCAAATAATATACTGGAGAAGTCTGGATTGATCCCACTAGGACTATTACTACTTACTAGCTACTGAATTTTCTATAACTATATCTAACTACTGCAATTAAAGAGAATTGTCACAATTATCCTAATTTAAATACAACAAAAATATACTAATTAATTAATTATAGTACTTCCTAAAGTGATACACGATCAAACAAGAGACTAAGCAGATTAGGAGTTGGGGGAAGTGATTTCATGTAATTAAGTGTAGGGTTCGTGCACTTTATGTAAGCGTGCAATCTCTAGCTCATTAGTGAGTGTGGAATCCCCTATGCATAACCTTCTCTCGAGACGATATGACCTTGCCCCCTCCGTAGCCTGATTTGTCTCTCGAGGTCACAGGTCTAAATCAAGGGCCCATGTAGCTCAGGCCAAAGTAACTACGCGTGACCAGATTCTTCTCTAGAAGTCCACCGGCGCTGCCACTGATTGAACACATTCGATTAGGGGATCACATGCAGAGTGGTGGTATCCTTTCATATTCCTACTCAATCTTAAAGAAACGATAAGATGAAGTTGTGCAGGTCATCTATCACCTCATGTTAATAGCTCCCCAATGGCCACTCACACTAAATTAAAGATTGATTGCACTAGAAAGATTAAATAGCTGAAATTACAATCACATTACATCAATTACCCCCAAATGAAACTTAGCTACATATAGTTTGGATTAGGGAAGTGTTCCAATCCATTAACATTGAAGATATGGTAGATGAGATAAACACAAATAAATGAAGATAAAAGATAGACCAAGGGCAAAAGACCTCCCTTTTTGCTCTTGGACTCCTTCTTCCTCATTGAAGCTCAAAGTGTATCTCTGCTTCTCTCCTACCGCTAGCTCTGCCTTTGAGGAGTGGAGGCGTGATGTCCAAAGTGCGTTTATAATGGCGTCATGCAGCATAGGTCTCCTCCTACAGTGCCAAGTCTTGGCCCCAAGTGTGGTGCCATATGATTTCGTTTCTTCATTGCTCCAGTGCTGAGTTTGGACCCTGAGGTGCTTTACATGCGAGGATAAGCTCTCCGACGTTGGAACCTGTCGCCGGGGTGCTGCACCCAGAAACGTTTTGCTGCTTCCAGTGCTATTGCACTAATTCGGGCACTAAGGCGCTCGACACTTAGCTATTTTTCCATGCTTTCTGCCCTTGTTCACACGACGTCGCAGCTTCTCCTGGTGCATTTGTCATTGCTTCTGCATTTGTCATTCTGATGTTGTGGCTTTTGTTCTAGCGCCATGTGGTGTTACTTGCATTGCAGCTCCTCATCTTAGTGCCATGGTTTCCCATCAGACGCCTGGGGCCTCTATATTACTCCAAAATGGGTGTTTTTAGGCCCAAAACGTGAAAGTTGCCTCTTTTTTTTTCCATTTGGTGTTTTTTTAATATGGAGCACAATTCTATAAAATCAACATAAAAAGTTAGTGAAATTGCAATACAATCATATCAAAAGTTAGCCTAAAACGCAGCATAATTGCCGCTAACCAAATACCCCCAAACTTAAACCTTTCTTCATCCTCGAACAAAAGCCTTAATACAGAGATCCAAACAATCGATCTTGTTGATCACTGTGTAATCAGTAGATCATGCGACACTTATGTACAAAAGAAAAATGAAGATTCTGATTGATGGTACATTCCTCCTATAGTCTTTAGTGTTTGCTTGCCTAAGAATAACTTTCTATCTTTCCCCATTACTCAATTATTACTATAATGTGTCTCATTAGCTGCTCTTTCCATCAAACCACATTCTACACACTTTGAATTTTACGGCTAAAATTACATAGGCTAATTTCAAAGTCCACTCTCCACTAATCGTAGAGAAGTGATCCTATGATCTTTAGGATTTCATTAGGTTGTAATGCAGCTAGGGACATGGGTATGTCAAAAAGGTTAATTATAAACGTTTACACCATTCACTATGCTAGGCTTAACAAAGATTGATTAATAGATCCCCTCATAATCTAAAGCTACTCCCCAAACTTAAACTTCGGCTGATTGATAAACCATTTTTCACCTCACTCCTTGATTGAAAATTAGAAATTCTGGAAACTAGTTCAGTCATCTCTCAGATGTGTGACTGAGTATTTACACTAGCCTTCCCATGCAAGAGCTGTTTTTTTTTTTTTTTTTTATTTACATTTTCCACCACCATTTGCTTTCACGCATAGATCTCTGAGAATCTCAATCAAATTCTGATTTAGTTAAGCACTTTGAATGGATGTTCAAACAAGAAGAAAGTCAAAAACACAAACAGACTAAATGGGTGAGTTGAAAATTGGTTTTCTTGAAAAACTTGGTTAAGCATAGGCTCAAAGTTTGGATGAACTAGGGACTACGTCAATTCCTTGGAATCAAATCTCTATTCTATTTCACCTTGAGTTTCTTATGAAACTAGGTCAAGCATTCTTAGATTATATTCTAAGTGCATAATCATCAATCAAGCCTCAAATCGAGCATCAATGAGATAGTTAAATCCATAAATAGTGAGTGGCTTGAAAAAAAGAATCTAAGGTTTGTTAGAGTCTCTCATACCAACCACAAAACAATGCCCATAAAAGAGAATGCTTAATTTTAGTAATGTAAGAGAAAACATTACAAGCTATTTCATCATTTCACATTGACATAGAACTTGATAATGCAAGATAGAATAGGATCACTTAAGGCTGAACATGTTATTCCCTACTCCCAAAAATAAATAAAACATTGTCGTCATTGTTTAAATTTGAAAATTGAAATGGAGAGGATGGTGAGGGACTCCCTGGATGTGCCTGCTGATGGCTCTTCTTTGCTGTTCCAAGGGGTTCTCAGATTCTGATTTCATTGCGAAACCAAAAGGTTCATTACAGCATTTATTGAAAAGATAAAACTAACTAAGAAAATTATGACAAAATAAAATTTAGAGATACAAATATTTCATTCAAATTCATAAAGATCAAGTGACTACAATTTATACCAAAAGCCATTGTTATCAAAATGAATTAAGTTACATATAAACAATGACTCTTATGCAGAATGTTCGATCTAGTAATCACTATCATGTCTCCTCTATCTCTGTCTGTTCATCCTGCTGCTCGATTTCCATTTCTGGCGTATGGTGTACCGGGAATCCTCTCAAATGAGAGGAATGCTGCTCTGCACACCATTCATGCACTTCAGTGATATAATCCACGTTATCTTTACCAACCTGTGCAAGGTAGTTGAGCTGTTGCTGCTTTTTCTCCATCTGCTGTGCATAACAGATCTGAGGTGGCTGGCTCATATTCTGGGCAGGCTGCTGAGCTGAAGGATGTCTTATGTCATCCTGGTCACATAACCGATCGATGAGTTGCCTGTGGCGCATCAGAGGGATAGGGTAGTTGAGCTCACCTGTAAAATTCTGTGATTAATGAAGGGAAGTAAAGTCCTGACCTGAAAACCATTACACATCTGTTTATATCGATGTGGATCATCCTTCCGATGCCAATTGGCACATCTTTTAGGATGGCAGCTAACAGATATGCCCTGCCAATAGTAACATCAGAGGTGTGTGTCATGAAATCAAGTGGGTGCAGATGATGTAAAACCAAGCCGTTGCCTTCGACGAGAGTCCAGCCATCTGGAAGTGCAGGTATGTCCCATCTGCTGCCTGCACCCATTTTATCGGAACATCACAGATTGTGTCAATTACCTCCTCCACTGAGGTTTCTGTCTTGTCCGAGCCAACCCATCATCGATGTAGGTGTACCAAAGTAGGCATTTATCACTTCTCTACTATACGGCACTGATGTCCAGCGTACCTTGAACGCCTTGTGTTTTTCTCCTTCGAAGTTCTTTTCTTGTGTCTCTGCCACATTGGTGTAAAATTCCTGCACCAATTACAGGGTGAGTGCAGAAATACTCCAATCCCTGAGCCAAGATTGTTGTGGTGAACGTAGTATCGTTTCTTTCCATTATAAATCCTCTCTCCAGGATTAACGCCCTACATGATTCATTTTTCCTTCCCCTATTTGCTGTGGCGGCCGAGACGTATCAATTATCCACTTCTCCCATGGGCCTCTTCCCCTTGTTCTTGTAAGCGAGCTTCTTTTCTCTCACCATCATGGCTCTTCAACTCATAAGTAAACAATAGATGAAGCGAATAAGAATGCCTACCTCAAATATTACTTTCAATCTTGAAGAAGACTTTGGTCGAACCCATTGTTGCGAAAATTTCTCTTTTGGGCGTGGAAATCTTGAGATGGAAAACTGCACGACCTCAAGCGAGCTTAAATCTTCTTCCAAAAAATTGGCGTTGTGTGGTTTTACATAACCCACTTGAAGTATCAGCCTGGCACTATATGGTGCCAGAAACCTCCTCACAGCGTCACCCTGATGCCGGATAGCGCCAAATTGGCTGCCGCGACCCCACCCACTTCGATATGCAGATTTTCATATGTGACCTCATGGCTTGCTCTTCTCAAGCTGATCTTTTTCTATCTCCAGAGGGACTACTAAAAACATAAACTAACCAAGAAACCTCGTGATTCCTACTAACTATATGAAATTTGGACTCACACATGCTTCATACAAGCTGTGATTTAAAATTAAAGTATGCACTACCAAAATTGAGTCTTTCCTAACATTACAATGTTTAACCTTCTAATTTTTCAAAACTGCTATATACAAAACATGGGTTACCTCCCAAGAAGGACTAATTTTTAAAGTCTTTGGTAAGACTTTCCAACACCATTTCTTCAAATCTATCCAGGATCTTGATTTTGAAAGGACATTGTAACTTACAACTTGTCCCCTTTTACTCAAGTTCTTCCCCTTGACATTCTCCACAGGCTTGGAAGTGAAGGCTCTTTCTTCTTCATTTTCGATGGGGTACTTAATTCCTCTTCCACCAGCCTTCTCAGCTCCTTGAGGTTCTCCTTCTTGAGCTTATCATGCTAGACTAAGTATGGATCTGACCTTCCTCCAACTTTTCCAGTGGCTTTACACCACTCATCAATTTTTAACCACCTCTTATCCTCATTTGTGGAATTACCTTTGATCAAGCATGGGTCTAATCCATTAGATGGTTGTCTGCCTTTAAACACCTCTCTAGCCAGTTTCAAAAGGTACTTCACCCTTTGACTTTCCTTCTTACTACTCTTCATGGATAGAGGCATAAAGAACCTAACTTCTTTCCCACTAGCCAATCTCATGGTGAGGTTCCCCTCTTCTACATCGATGATTGCTTGAGTTGTAGCAAGGACGGGTTTTCCTAAGATGAAAATCATTTTTGTGCCATATTCCACATCAATCACATGAAAATCAGCTGGAAAGAAGAGTCCATTCACTCTCACCATCACATTCGCCAAAATTCCCCTTGGATGGCTGATGAAACTATCAGCTCACATGATATTCACTTCAGTGGGGGGGAGGTTCGCTGAGTCCCAGATCCTTGAATATGCCAAAAGGCTTGATATTCACACTAGCTCCCAAGTCACACAGAGTGTCTGTGATCGTGTAGGTCCCAATGGCATGGTATGGCAAAGCTCCCATGAACGTTTACCTTTAGGGAGCACCTCTCTCTCCAATTGTTGTACTCTTCTTCTTTACACATCTTCCAATCCAAATCACCAAACTTAAACTTCTCAGATTCTTCATAGGAGGGAATTTCAACTTGAAGCTTTTTGTAAGCTTTAGGGGGGTTATGTTTGACCCCATCTACTTCCCCAATCTCTCTTCCTTCATCATAGGGTGGTGGCCAAACCTTCTTTCCCCCCATTCGTTCTTACTTGACCAATTCACATAGTCTTCTTCTCCAGCTTCTAGAATGGGAAAAATTGGGTTTAACTATTCCAACTTGAAATTTTTCTATAGATTATCTTCAAGACTCCATATTGGTGTTGGTTGGGTCTCATAACCAATTCTTCCTCTTTTCCTTTTACTTCATATAGGTCAGTCTCATCAATATCCACCCATCAAAGGGAGATGCTTAAGATTGACTTGCCACATTCACTTCATCCAAAAAGGGTGTTTTGCTTTGTTCAATGGAGAGGGAATCATACACATTTTTTTTTCTTCCAGAGTGAACTCTTGATTCACTTCTTCCATCTCCATATGGGTTAGAGTCCCCCTAGCCAACACTGCATTGCAGCACCCTACATCTTCCTTATCTTCTTGCTTCGGATTCTCCAGCTTGTCACTGGGGAGAGATCCTTTCAACCTTTCATTAATGGCTTTCGCCAACTGTCCCATTCGGACTTTAATATTTCTCAAAGATGCATCATGGCTTTGCACCATCTTAAGTAGCAACTCGTGGTTAGAGTTTGGTCTCTCAGCTTGAGGCTGATTTTGAAACCTTGTCAGCTATCCAAAATTTTGAAAATTTCCTTGAGTTGGTGCTGGTGCATATCCTTGTTCATTTCTCCAACTAAATATTGGATGGTTTCGCCAACTGGGATTGTAGGTATTGGAGTACAGGTTGTTTATGTTTTGAGCATATTACATACCTCAGCTCCGTATCCACCACCACCAAATAACTTACAACATACAAATAGACTTTTGTGCAGGCTTTGCTTCCAAGGTTGCTATTTTTTGAAGTTATCCATCTAAATTCGGATGGCAGTGTTGGTGTCTACTTCGTAGACCCTAAATAACTTTATTGAACTTTGATTTTTCTCATGCAAGCTCCTTGGCCTTTCAGTGTTCCATTGGTAGCAGTTGACTGCCATATTTTCCAACAAGTCATATGCTTATTCTTTTGATTTCATAAGTGCACCACCTACTGCTGCATCAATAATTGTCCTTGTTTGATTCTGCAGCCCATTGTAGAATGTGTGCATTTGTGACCACTTAAAAATTGAATAATGAGGGCATTTCCTTAAAAAGTACTTAAAATGATTCCAAACATCATAGAGAGATTCGTGATCCATTAATGCGATTGGTGTAGTTAAGGCTACATATCTGTGCTGCAACAAAGACACCAATGCTGGAGTAAAAGGCTTTGACGATTTTTATCTACACCCGGACTCTCCAAAGAAAAGAAGAAAGAGGATGTTGCGACTGTGCTTTCGTCGTGATTTGATAAGCGTACAAAGGAAAAAAAAAATGCAGTTACAGAACCCAGGAGACCAAATCAAGTTGTTGAACCCAACCCAAAATACCAAACAGACAGTTATATAGTTAATTCGACACGTCATTAATGTGTAGTTATGAAAATGCATAACAGAAACACCTCCACGTATATATTTCTTACAAAAGCTAATGGAAAACATGTGTAATCAGTTATTTTCATCTTCCTCTTTCTCTTGTCCGTATCTTTCGCAGAAAACTATCGACTCTGGTTGGGACACATGGAATGAATGGGGAAAGAAATCCAAAATTTCTACGATACAGTCGGTTGAATGGAGAGTGGAATCCAGCAACACGACTGCAATATGCAGCGGCTCATGGAAGTCGTCCAAAAATCACAGGAAGCCGTTCAAAGCTGTGTGACTGAACGACCACCAGACGTACCTCAACCAGTCCATGAGGACTCCAAAGACGCACGAACGACAAGAGAGCCATCTTTTATCAAAATTCCCAAACCTTAAATTTCCCAAATTTTCTGGTGGAGACCCTACAAAGTGGCTAAACAAAGTCGATCAATCTTTTCAATATCAGAATGTTATCGAGCCTCAGAAAATATATCTCCCCGCATTCAACCTTCAGGGAGAGGCAAACTAGTGGTGGCGCCGAATGCAACGTACCTACGAAAAGTAAAATAAGGAGATTACTTGGCAAAAATTTTCAAAGAAGAATTCAATAAGATTCGGACCAACCGAATGCAAAGATTTTGATGAGTATCTCTCATGGTTAAACAAACCAGCACTCTGAGGGAGTATAAATAGGAGTTTGAAAGGCTCAGAAATAGAGTACGAGGATGGACTCAAAAAGTCTCTCATTGGCACGTTCATGGGGAGGAATTTAGCCATTTTTAACATATGGCATCAGAATGATCCGTCCAAAGACCTTACGAGAAGCTATTAATCATGCTTGCACAAAAGAAGAGCAAACCAGAAATCAGAAGAAAGTTTTTACTTCCACTCACCGGCCTTCTAGAAATAATTTCGTGAGCATCACTCCACAGGACAACTCCACGACCGCTACCCCAAAACACATAACAAACGAAGATATGGACAGAAAGCAGGCACAATTATTTTTTGTTGATGACAATTCCATACCAGAAGAAGGCGGAGAGCATTCCGACTCAGAAGTTCAACCAAACATTTTTTAAATGTACATACCGGCTGGACCACAACAACAACTAAGAGACTCCCAACCTGTAAATGCAGTCGCCAAATCATCGTTCTCATAGACAGTTGATCCTCTAATTTTTTACATCGAAAGCTCGCCACCTTTTTAAAATTTCCTTTTGTTTCATCAGAGGCCTTCACAGTCAATGTTGCCAACGCTCAACCACTGCAGACATGTAAATATCAAGGGACAGATTCAAAGACTTCTATTTTCAGTCACTATATATGCTTTACCTTTGGTGGGACTCGACGTGGTTCTAGGCATCCAATGACTTTAGCAGTTAGGCCCAGTGACATGCGCTTGAGAGGCACTCACTGTGTTTGACGGGGAAAACAACCAGAACAAATTAGTAGGAATAAAAACAATAACACCTGCTATTCTGTCACTTGAACAATTTTGGAGAGAAGCTGGATGGAAAAAAAAGTCAACTCCTTGCTTTATACATAATGTCAGACAGGATGAGACGTCCGACCCTCCGGCAGACCTCCAACCATTGCTGGCCTACTTCTCTGACATTTATTAGACTCCAGAACCTCATCAAATTCAGCATTATATTATTCTTAACGAAGGATCAGACCCAATCAATGTCCGGCCCTACCGCTATGCTTATGATAAAAAAACAGAAATCGAAAACCAAGTTCAGAATATGCTGACTTACGGATCAATCAGAGACAGCACCAGTCCCTATTCATCGCCCTTCCTTTTAGACAAAAAAAAAGAAGATAGAACCTGGAGATTCAGCACTGACTACAGAGCTCTCAATGCCATCACAATCAGCGACTGTTTTCCCATCTCTTCAGTCAAAGACATATTAGATGAATTGCTCGGTTCCAAATTTTTTGCAAAGCTCGACCTAACTACCGGTTATCACCAGATCAGAATTCATCTGGAAAATATTCATAAAACAATATTTCACACCCATAATGGGCACTATGAGTACCTGGCGATGTTGTTCGGATTGTGCAAAGCTCGATCGTTTTCTTAATCCACCATGAACTACTTTTTTCAAGCCCAATTACGTAAGTTTGTCCTGGTCTTCTTTGATGTTATTGTAATGAGTAGTACGACTTGATAGGAACACCTTTAGCACATCAAAACAATACTTCCAATCGTGCAGCAAAATCCGTTTTTTGTCAACAACAAGAAATGTCAGTTTGGCTTACAAGAAATCAAGTAACCGGGGCATATAATATCATCAGATTGGGTGAGAGTTGATCAAACCGACATCAATTACAGAATTGTGAGCTTTCCTCAGCCTCACAGGCTATTATTAGAAATATGTCAAAAATTATGGCCTCGTAGCCTTTAATAGATTTATTAAAGGAAAATATTTTTCGATGGACAGCAGAATCAGAGACAGCATTCACATCACTCAAGCAGGCCAAGATTACAACGCCCACGCACGCGTTGCCACTCTTCAACGCTTCTTTTGTAATTCAAACCAATGTCTCTGGCAAAGGCATAGTGTAACGACCCCCAAAATGGCCCAAGAAATGCCAAGACACGACATAGCCCAAGATGCACAACAAACCATAGAAGCAGCATGGGACGCTTCTATAGGGTCAAAGGGAGCTGGCTATGAAGCCAATAAAAAGAGCTACTCAAATGGCCTGGAACCCCAAATGCCCGTGGAGAGGCTTGAGAGGGTCGGCCAAGATAGCTTAGCGCATCCGCACCCAACGACAAACTAAAATGTGCGCATAGGCACGCAAGAGCAAAATGCGAAGGTAACCAGGGTTGCCGATGCACAGCATGCACATGAAGCCGCGCCAGCATGCATGCACACGCAGGGAGACGCGCGCGCCTACCCACCAATAGGCGCCAATGAACCTGCGTGGGGCTGCAGGCAACAGCCCGCGCACGCGCTAAGGCTGCAGGCAACAGCCCGCGCACGCGCTAAGGCTGCAGGCGACAGCCTGCGCGCGCTAAGGCTGCAGGTACAGCCCCGGGCGCTAAGGCGCGGCCTTGCGTGCACCCACGCATATGGCCCATCCGACTAAGTCGGGAAGCGGAGTTTCGACCCAACCTATTCGGTGTGCCCCACTGCGACCTACAATGTGCCTAAACAAGGCATGTGATATACCATTGGAAAGTTTATTGAAGGAGATATATAACTGTATATAATTTGGCCTTCGTTAAGAAGGTAATTTCCGAGTTCTCCTGGGTTAAAGAGGACTCAAGTGCAAGTAAGACCAGGAAAGGAAAGTCCTAATTCTAGAAGGAGGTGAGCGAAATCTATGAAGACTCCAAGATGCAGAGGACTCACAGATGGATCAGGGAAGCACCTCCAACAGATAAGGCAAGCCCAGCTGGCTGGCGTACATGTAAATCAAGATAAGGAGCCGAAAATCCAGAATCACCTACAAATCAGGGATTGAGAGGATCAAGGGCTCTTATGGAGGATTTTCTTGATCAAATGGGAGTCTTTCTCAGCTAAGAAACTTCCCAAGTTGATCAACGCGTCTCCTAGTCTCGCTAGGAGTTGTTTTAGGATTTTTTTGTACGTAGGAAAAATTATAAATTAGGGACGGGTTCACCATGTAAAGGGGGTCACGCTCTAAGTCAATGTGAGACTTTAAAGGCTATTGCGGGAGTAGTTTCTCTTTGTTTATCAGTGTTTGGGCGAGCAAAAGCTCTGCATGTATGTTTATTTGTTTCCTATGAGGTAATACTACAGAATTTTTCCCTCTCTCTCTTTGTACTTGCGTATATTGTTTTGTTTCTCCTTTCTTTATCTTCTTTCTCTAGCTTTCTCTTCATAAGCCGAGTCTAAGGGTAAAATACCCACTTGGCTGAGGTGCTAGTTGTGACATTTGCTGTCGGTTATCGATCCTCGGGCGAAGGCTTATCTCAGTTCCTCCTCCCTAGAGGCTTGAAGGAGTTGTAGCCGAGAGACACACGGTGTGAGGTTGGGGCAAGAATCCAACCCCGTGACACATAGGACCAGTCCACAAGTAGAATGACGGGCTGCTAGCATTCATGAGTGGAGTTTTAGGTTCGACCAACAAGAACTGGTCCACCTATGCACAAGAAGTGTTAGTGATAGTCATTGTGAAACAAACAATGCGACCTTACATTCTAGGGTGCGGGTTCATCATCCGGACAGATCAACACAATCTACTGTACCTTTTGGAGCAAAGAATTCTCACTCCCAATCTGCAAAAATGAGTCTCCAAACTCCTCGACTACAATAATGATTTCACCAATAAACAAGAAATGGACAACTCATACTCTCAAGGATGCCCAACACTCCACTATTATATGATATTTTTCTCATGCGACCTTACCTTTGGGAAACTTTCAGGAAGGATATCACCGAAGATCTACATTACCAAAAGTTTTGAAATCAAGCTGAAGCTAATCCAGTCAATCCTTATCCCTACAGAGATGGATTATTATATTACAAAAATCTGATAATTATTCCTTCCAATTCCACCCTTTTCAAGGACTTATTACAGAATTTCCATGACTCACCTTCTTGAAGACACTCTGGCATCAAATGGACTCACAATCGGATCAGGCAGCACTTTTACTGGCTTCTATGTTTAAAAGCGTCCAAAATTAAGTCTCTGTGTGCGACACCTGCCAGAGAGTCAAAGCCAACTCCTTATCTCCTATAGGATTATTGCAACCTCTACCAGTCCCCATGTAGATATGGGATAATATTTCACTCGATTTCATTGTGGGTTTATCACATTCTAATGGAGAAGACTCTATGTTAGTCATCGTGGATCGCCTTACAAAGTCTGTCCATTTCAATGCCTTATCTCACCCATTTTCAACCAAGACTATCTCTATCAAATTCATTGACATTGTCGTGAAGCTCCACGGCATTACATGCTTCATAATCACCAATCAAGATACTATATTCCTTAATCATTTCTGGAAGGAATTTCATTATCTCTTCGTAACGCTACTCAAAATGAGCTCATCCTACCATCCACTAATCGGCAGTCAGACAGAAGGTACAAACCAGTGCCTCGAACAATATTTGCTTTGTTATGTACATCACCATCCTCAACTCTGGAACACTATCTCCCTTGGATGGATTTCTGGTACAACACCTCATATCATTCCTCTATCTGAATCTCCATTTCAAGCAATATACGGTCGACCGCCACCCTCTGTTCCACACTACACAATCGGATCATCCAAAGTTAATGAAGAGGATTCTCAACTCATAGAACAGAATAAAGAATTACAACAGCTAAAAACCACATTTAGGTAGCCAAGTCCAAAATGAAGCTACTGGCTGACACACGACGCAGAGATATTAGCTTTAATGTGGGTGATTGGACTTCGTCCACCTACAACTATATCGTCAACAGTCAATCTATCAAAGAGCTATTCACAAATTAGCATACAATTATGGCCCTTTTCAGATTGAAAGTTAAATTGGAGAAGTCACATACAAGGTAACACTTCCTGTTGACTCCAACATTTTCCTATTTTTTCATGTGTCCTTACTTCGACAGAAATTGGGTCTTCACATTCAACACACTACTGAGCTTCCAAAAATGTCCTCTGATATAACTCTACCTTCAATGCTAATTTAAATTCTGGATCACAGATGGCGGAATAGTTGAATCATTTTGTCAAAGAAGCTCTTATTCTTTGGTAAGGTCTAACTTCAGAGGAAGCCATGTGGGAAGAAGTTGTACAAATTCACAAGAGCTTTTCGAACATTGAGGACAAGGTAGTCAGAGAAGGGGTATGTATTGATGTGTGTATGAAGGACGAAAATACAGTTACGGAACCCAGGAGATCAAATCGAGTTGTTAAACCCAACCCAAAATACCAAACAGACATTTAATAGAGTTACTTTGACACAACTGTAATTTGCACTTATGAAACTTTGTACTAGAAGCACGATGTATATATTTCTTTCTCTTGTTTGTATCTTCCACGGAGACTATCGACTCTGGTTGGGACTTATCATGATTCCTCTTGCAACATTGTTCTACACATGCTGCACATAACCACAATGTTCTAATAGGTTCTTGTTCTTTCTAATTTGAATTGTTATAGAAGGATATTATTTTCAACGACTCCAGTAGGGAACACACTTCGGATGACTGAATTAAAGGTAGTAATTTGATGCTTTACTATGATATTCAGCTCCACAAATTGATTACCGCAACAAGCTCAAGACCTACTGATGGTTGAGTTGAATTTTTAATTTCTGCCCTGCGCTATTGCTAGTACGAAGCAGTATAAAGGTGCAACACAGGTTGATTGTCTGGCAGCAAAATGGCTCCACGTATGATGCTCTTGTAGGAGTTCCATAAAAAATATTTGTGCAACAAAGAAGAACTTATAAAACGAAATAAAATGTACCAGACATGCTTGCCGATGCAAAATATGTTCCCCAAAAAATCAGATGAGTTTTTTTATACCTAAACATAGATGTCTCTTTTATTGAGAATACCATGAGAATTTTTTCCACCAAAAATAAATATGAAGCATAGCTGAGAATTAGACTGTTGTAAGAATTTGTGCAAATTAGTCATGATATCATTGTGAAACTTGAAAAATTTTGGAGCATGAATCCTGGAGCTTCGCAAGTGCTTTGACTCCAGACAAAGAAACAGTCATGCTCCAACCCCATCACGATCACACAGCAAATATGAGAGAGGAAAAATGAGGAAAAATTAGGTTTCAAAAGAGGGAAAACAAGAAGAAGACAAAACTATGGTTTTCAAGAAAGAGAGGGAAAGAAGAAGAGGAAAAGGAAAAGATCAGATTAGGGTTTAGATCTTTAACTCTGGCCTAATCAATCCAACGGGGGGGAGACCTCTTTTTGTATCAGTAGTGCTAGACGCACCTAGCGGATGCACTTATCCGACGTACATGTTAATCTAAGCCCTTAAAAGAATAAAAATATTTTTTTATAAAATCCTATTATCTAGATGATAAACCCTGGGCATCAATGGTTTAGATTAACAAGTGTGTGGGATAGGTATGTGGGCTAAGTGCAACTAGCATTATTCTATTTGTAATGATCAAAAGATACATAATTTTAAATTAGTCAATATCAACATTGACTTACAAAATAGAATAATTAACTAATAACTATAAATTAACCCTTAATTTAATCAAACCCAATATAAAGCACACTAATGACCAACAATGCTAACTAACCCTAATGTATCTATAACAACAATCCACTTTCCCATAGGTTTTTATATGGAAATCCATTTGGGTATATGCTTTGCACCACCAATACATTGGTGCGTCATTTTCATTATAAATCAGACTGCAGGGACCCTTCCATTTGTTAAGGTGTTTCCTCTTCCACTACTTGTAAATGAACTCGTTTTGATTTGCCCATCTAAGTACGAAAATCTTCCTTTCTTCTTCTTTCTTTGTTCTCCTTCTGTTATATAACTTATTGTTCTTATATAATTATTATAAACTTTTACTTCCAGGTACTTAGATGCTTGACTGAAGATCCACGTGTTCTCCCTCGAACCTGCTTCTTCATTAATAAGATGCAGGAGAAGGCCCCGTCATCTTTTGCTCCTACCAACACAAAAACCTAGTTTACTGAGGTGGATGAGCTTTCTCGGGCAAGACAAAATCTGCAACCCTGAAATTGGATTCTGTAGATCAGAAGAGGCTTTAAAGATTGTTGCTTGTCAAGAAATAGATTCGAACAACTGTAACACACGTAGAACAGATTTGGATAACCGTCGAGAACTGCAATATTTCAAGCTGAACAGTAACATTCATTCTATAATTTCATGTACCACATAAGAATAACCAATTATATATACATGTTAGCCTATTGTTTTCATTTAGTTCTGTAGATTGGTGAAAAGTTGATTTTAAAATTTGTTCTTGCATTTCTTACTCCAATAAAAATATGATACAGTAATACTATACGGCCATCATAAAAAGTTTTTATTTTTATCTTTTTGTAAATTTTTAAAATGGGCCAGAAAATTAATTCTAACCTTCTCAAGATCTTGAAGTCAATGTTATGGAAAGTTGAAAACCAACCCTAGCCACTCACTTGAAGATCTCCATCTCACTCACAACCATATCAAGGTCATCCTTATGGTAATCCTTATATGTAATAAACTGGTCGTTTCTCTCCAATTCCAATTTTGTTGAAAGAAAAAGAAAATGCATAGATAGCGTATGGATATTTAATTTCCTGTGATAGGATGTGATGATTGTAGGCACAAGGCTTCATTGCTCTTTTATAGGCCACGACCAAGCTCATGAGAAACCCTCTCAATGAATAAATCTCAGTCTGAAGTAAAAAGAGTAGTTGGGAGGAAAAGAAAGGTTGAAGAAAGTGATATCCAACGACTCGAATCTTCCACTTGACACCTATCGTAATGATAAACGGCTCGTCTCGCCGTCACCTTATCTTGGATTCTCAAGACTTCTGTCGCTCCATCCCCACTGTGGCAGAGACAGGATATGCTTAAGGAGACTCTAAGATTGCACCCACCGGCTCTATTACTACTCCCTTGAGAAACCATGCAACATTGCAACATCGATGGCTATAGATCAACTCATTCCCTATAGGTCAAGATCGTGGGTCTTGGGAAAACCCAGATATATTTTACCTAGAAAAGTTTGAAAAAGAATTGATAGATTACAAAGGGAAGGATTTTCAGCTCGTCTCATTTGGATCTGACTGAAGAGGGTGCTCGGGTATGTACTTCGGCATGGTGACAGTGGATTTAGCCCTGGCAAACCTCCTCTACTGTTTTAACTAGGAGTTGCCTGATGAGATGTGCAGAGACAAAATCGACATGAACAAATCTTTTGAGATTTTGGCAGGAAAGAAGACTCCCCTCCACCTTGTCCCTGTAAACGTTGGGGATAAATAACTGGCTTGGTGATGTTTCTTGGTTTGTTGATAAGTACCTTGTATGTTTGAATATTAATAAGAGTGATGATAACCATGCTGCCAAATTTTACAGTGAGGCGTTTACAGCGTAACTTGTGTCCTTCTTGGCAAACCAGATAAGAGATAAAGTAGGAACTATCTACCTATTCTATAGGTAAGCCTAAACCCTAGACCTTATCTGGACTACCAACTAGGCTGCCAGCAGGATAGCCACAAAAGGATGTAAAAAGTCACAGTAAAGCCTCACAGTACTGAATACATTTTTCTATTAATAAATGGGTTATGTTTGTTAATTTATCAAGGATATAAATCAGTGTAGATTTTTTATTTTTCTAGTTCTAACTTTTGAAAATTGAAAAAAAAAATAACCCCCACTGTGATAAAATCTTCAAAAAACTATTATTTCATTCCGCCAAATGATTCAACTTGTCCAACTCACGCTATTGATCTTACACTAGAATCTCCTTATAAACTTTTTCTTCATTAACTGGCATTAGCAGCCTTTTTGCAATGGGGGCTTCTGGATCTAAATCGTGTACATAGTTTCAAAGGAAGACATATGAGTAATTTATTTCACTTGTTACGATGAACATTATACCCCAGAGGATTTATAACCGAATCAAACGAGTAGCTCAATAGACATTTCATATGATCTGATTTGCTTAACGCATCATATACTTTAATATTAATTCTGAATCATGATTTTCATAGTTGAGCTCGAACAAACCTGAAGCTAGATGTAGCCATAATAATTTGGAAAGCACATGGCATGTTCAATGCAGCTCGACCCGATTAGTACTAAAGTGGGTCTGGTTGGTTTATTGACATTTTCATTCTTAGACAAGCCTTAGTGTGTACTTACCAGCAAGCGGTTTTGTTTGCCACTGAGTTTTAATTAGACCCCTTTCATTAGTAATGGATATTAGCCACAAATGGTTAGTCTTAAGGTTCATTGTGGCAGAAGAGATTGCATTGTTGTTGTTTTGTGCCTCCACAATGAGGCACGAAAGACTATTCTCAAGGAGCAAGGATGGAACTTCTGAACTCTTCAACATAGCCGAGACTGCACCTATTGGAGAAGGTTAATGCACATTGTATATGTGCTTTTAAAGAAGTTAAATAACTCAAATTTATCATATTTCTGCTCTATGAGTACATGTTAAAAGCATTTTTGTAAAGCAAAAATGCTTCTGAACACTTACAAATCATATATACCAACGAATTTTTATTATTTACAAAGTTTCATGCACTAGTAGAAAAATGGGATGTCATGATGGTTGAAAACCATCTACCAAAGGCTGGAAATCGAATGGCATCTAATTTTAGCTCTTTCAAATTATAGCTAAGTATATGCGTAAGTTTAGAGAGTTCTTTCCGGAATACGAATCCCCTGAGAGCCACTCTTCAAGTAAATTTGTAGTATAATAGTCTTATTGCAATGCGTTATTTAAATTGCGTTCTAACTTGCAATTTGGCAGGACCGATCCCCATGGAAGATATGGAAACACAAAGATCCGAATAGGCAGATACAAAAGATGTTGATGAGCCATCACAACCGTGCATGAAGTGGAAAGTTAAAGCGTCTTCGTTTCTGCCAGATAAGCCATGGATGATACAATCAAAGATGGGTAGATGATTTCAGAATGACAGGGTTCATTGTCCTTTCTCATGGGGACGGTTGTTCAAGCAGACCACTACTTTCCGTTGTATCTCCAGTGGCGTGACTATCCCTCCCATGAGCTGCAAACGTGGTTTAACTTTATCAAAGTAAATCGTGTTTGCTAATGTTTTATTTTCAGCCTTGGGACGTTCGAACTAAATCTTTGTTTTTTAGCAAGAAAAGTATAACTTTGTGGATCAGGAGGGCGCTGCAGTCACAGAGCAAGTGGCCACGGAGGCAATCAAACCGGTGCTTCAGAAAATCATCAGAGACAACAAAGCTGCATATAAGAAAGACCACTATGATGGGAAGATTGCAAAACAACTTAAGACTTGTCCCATACATGGTATGAACCAAGAGGACTAGATTCTCCTCATTAAGTATTGGGACAATGTCAGGAGCATGTGTATCAATGAGCAGAATAGTCGTAATCGACAAAAGTTGAAGACAACGCATACCCTTGGGTCGAAGTCTCTTCCCCAATTCTTAGAAGAACAGGTACTTATATATTTTAGTAGTAGGAACTAAACTGACTTTTCATTTTCAGCCTAGATTACTTACTATAGACATTAGTTACAGCCTACAGCCAATCCTGATGGCTACACCTTCCTAATGGCATACCTCAAAGCTCACCAGAGGAAAGATGGGACTTATCCAGATGAAATAACAGCTGAACACTGTGTAAGTTATCGAATGCTTTATGAGTGTTGAATGGTACTCCTTGATTATTATTTAAATTTATTATTTTCTTGTGCAAAAAGTAGTTCGTCGACAAGCCCTAGAAAGTAATGTCGCTACCTCCAAGGATCCCAGAGACGTGACACCCGTATTGGATACAGTGTTTGGGGGCCACAAAGGTGGTTATGAGAGAGGAGTTGGAACAGGTGCTCGACTGCGTAGAGGTGCCTCTTCAAGCTCTCGTAGTTATGTAGCCCTGTCTGATCAATTGGAGAGGGAGAGACGAGATAAGGAGGCTTTGTCCCAGAAGGTAGACGCCATGAGCCAACGCATGGAGAGGTTAGAAATGTTACTTCTTGCACATTCACAACAAGGTAAGTATTGTTTTCAGTCTTCTGAATTATTTTAAATTGATGAGCACAAATGTATGTCTCTAATGTTGATGTATTAACCTTCTGTAGGATCTTCTGGCCACAGTGTAGACGCACCTCTACTCCTCGGAGGATATCTTTCATCCGATGCGTTTCGGTCCGTCATCGGATGATCTTATCTGCCAATGGATCTCGGCATCGGCCGACAAGTTTAGTTCGCGTGACGGTTGGTTTTGTCACGCGACGGGGTTCCTATGTCTGTAGAGCAGTCCGCCGACGCACATTCCGACGACGTTGTACAACCCGTCGTCAAAATATCCGCCGACAGTTATTCTTGTTCCGCCGACGCCTTTTGCCAGCAGACGGACGGAGGTTTTTTACCAGTGATCGTGTAATGACTGGGTCGTGAACAGGATATCCCGATGGTAAACAACCGTTAGCACAAGGGCCATGGGGTTATATCATCTTGACTGTTTCATACCATGGGGTTAGTTGAGAAAGCAACTTGGTGGTTGTTCTGGCGGTTGTTCTGGCGGTTGAATCAGTTTCAAACTCACGACGGTTGAGACCGGTTGGCATAGGTTTCAAACTCTCAACGGGTTAAAGCCGTTGGCCCCAGTTACAATAACCTGGCGGTTTAAAGCCTTCGGCATGGATTTCTATTACCCAACAGTGAAACCTGTCGTCAAAGGTTTCGACCACCCGGCGGTTACAAACCTTCACCATGGGGAAGTAAGCCTGACAGTTGGGACTTAATTATAATAACATATTTGTTTTTACTGCCATATATGACGAAACACATCTGTTGGGCTAATGAATTCCATGTGGACGGATTTTTGTCGTCAACTAAACAAATTTTAAAATAAATTTTGTCGCCAGCTAAACAAATTTAAAATAAATTTTGTCGCCGACGGTGCATATCCTTTGGTAGAGAGATCTTTTTGCTGACGGATTGATCTCGTTGGTAAATGTCACCATCAATGTCATTGGTGACCCTTTCGCCAACGGTTACTAAATGTCAGAAAAAATATTAAGTTATTTTCAAATTTATTATTTCTTAATTTTAATATACCTGTTTAAATTTTTTTCAACATCTAATTAAGCACCTGCTTCACAGAATTCAACTTTTCTCAGAATATGGAAAACACCTGTTTCACAAAATTAAAAATAAAATAATTTGTTTTCATAATATAAAGGAAATTGTTCCACATGATTTTCATAAAAATCATTAACATAACAATACACAATAAGAACGTCTTACACTCTTAAATTCATACAAAACAAATGTATATGAAGTAAAAAAAAAAATGGATAATAGAGCCATCAATATCTTGATAACCCCGCTGACGTTGACCTGGTGATCCTACGATAATAATTCGGTACGTACTTTAGTGAGAAGAATCGGAAAGTTAATGCAATTGAATTTTGATTAGCAAAAATATTAAAACCTTGAGGTGACCCCATAGTTGCTCACCATTGTGATTCCAAGCACTTGTTCCTTCAACATTTCCATTTCTTCCATTATTTCTTCTGTATCTTCTTTTCATTCTTTTTCTTTCTGCAGTGCCACTGTCATTGCAGAAATCCTTGACTCATTATTTATCTTTTCTGCCTCCAACTTTCTTCTGAGGGCGGTAATATCAACTATGTTCATAGCAGTAGATGCATAGGCACTCCTCCGTGGGGCAGCACCAGTCCCAAACCCTCACTCATAGCCACCGTGGTGGCCTCCAAACACCTTTTCCAGTGCAGCTATCGCCTCTGCGAGATCCTTGGATTAGTGCACTTCTTTTTCTATAGCAACCTACTCAACCTGGGTCTATATATAAAAATATATTAGTACAGAGCTTGCCACTATTATTAGTCTTACAAGAATAAAAAAAAAGAGATATATAACTTGTGAAACACAAATTTACCTCCTCCTTATAAAAAGTGCATAGGGACTTTAACTGCAGTATGTGTGTTGATTTCATCTGTGTCCAGTCGACCTTATTCAGTATGGACATCTTCTGGATTTTCTCATTATCCCAATAGGCAAGAAGTTCATTCCATTTATTGGAACTATATGTGGAGAGGGGATTTCACCGAAGTTGTTCGTCTAACCATCGTCGTGCAACTTCTTAAATGACGACCGTTTATCTCTAATTATCTTTTGAAGAACCGGCTTGATGGTTGTCATGGTGACATGTCGAATCACCTCCTCAACGAATTTGTATTTTTCTTGTGAAACAAATATGTCAATCAGTTCCCTAACGAAGAAAATAATTTTAAATAACAAACAAATAACTTACATTGATATAGGTGAACCAGTTTGAGTATTCGTCATCATCATAATCTCATCACTGTAGGTGGAGGGGGCTATATATGCAAATGTGCCCATCAACTTGGATAGACAGCTTTGACATTTCGTACTCATCTGCCTATTCTTTATGGGGACAGTCCAAATACCTTTTTTCAGGCAGACATTAAGATGCCCTAGTTGGGCCTCCACTCCTCTGTCTCACGGGTGGCACAGGTAGTCACTTTCCAGAACTACCTATCTATACCTGAGCTACCTCGTGTTCTTCCGTACCCTCCTCTGAGAGAGAGAGAGAGAGAGAGAGAGAGAGAGAGAGAGACAGAGAGACAGAGAGAGAGAGAGAGAGAGAGAGAGAGACAGAGAGATTCTTGACTAATGAGAAAAAGAGGTTAAATTAGGAGTTTCATAATGGGAAAACAGGTAACATCAGAAGTTCAAAATGTAAAACAGGTGAGATGTGTGAAAACCTTTTTACTTATATAGTCAAGGGATAACAAAACAGTTTTTATTTAAACCACATGGCTAAAGTGTCAAATAGAGAAGACAACCTGCCAATACAATTTTAAAATACAAAGCCACACCACAATGTATATTCATCATCTATGAAGCCAAAAATTACTACAAGCATATAATAAACTAAAAATAAATATCTTTGTTCTGAAATGCATGCCATTTATTGTGGTTAAAATGGCCCTACAAAGAAGAAACCTATAAGAGAATTTATTCCATATGATGATATAATTATCTTACTCCTACAAGATCGATCAGGCAGACCAAGAGCATTCAGTGACATAAAATAAGAGATGAAACTCAACCTAAGCTAATCAACGATAACCATATTAGCAGACGATGTCAAATTGTCAAACTTATACAACTATCAAACCTTCAATCTTACACAATTGTGGAACTGCCAAACTGTCAAACTTTTAAAACTGTCAAACCCTACATCGAAATAAGCAACAAAGAAAAATCAGTCACGTGAGTGATCACTCCCATGTTGGTTTGAAGGCCCTGCACATTAACATAGGTTTAAACATTGTACTGATAAATATAATATTGTAATTGAATTATAATTCGAATATAATACTAACCTGTAGAGGACTGAAGCATGGCTCGCCACTGTTTCACTTCTCGCAACTCTTTCCTCATCAACGGCATCTCCTCCCTCATTAAATCCTTATCTTGTTTTTCCTTTTCCAATTGTTCTTGTAGGGCTAATATTCAGGTGTTGTTGTAGAGGCACCCCTACACAGTGAAGGACCATTCCCAAGCTCTCTCTCACAACCCCCGTGGTGACCCCCAAAGACCATATCTATAATAGGTGTCACATCCTTGGGGTCCACTGAGTTCTCGACCTGCTATTTAGTGGCCCACCGGCGAACATCCACCTGCATAAGAAAATAAATTGATTAAAACATGCACTTGGTATGAATTTCAGTTGTTATGAACTTGATAACTTACACATAGTCATGTTGTTTCTTGGTCTGGATATGTTTCATCCTTCTTCTGGTGCGTCTTGAGGTAAGATCTCAAAAAGGCATAATTCTTACCATCGGCCTGACATTGTATATAATTTAAATGACCAGTATAAGAATTGTGCTAATCTTGAAAATGGAAAAATCAATGACCAACAAAATATTAAATCATGTAAGTACATACGATCTTTAGTAGAACCAGTTTAATTGTGCTCATCGTTACTTCTTCAGTCACTGATTCATTCTTCTCATTAATGAACTTGCACTTTTGCTGTAGAGAACAAATGATTTGGCTAGTACTTGTCACCATAGCAA
Organism: Aristolochia contorta; assembly: GCA_022405105.1. NCBI lineage: Eukaryota > Viridiplantae > Streptophyta > Magnoliopsida > Piperales > Aristolochiaceae > Aristolochia > Aristolochia contorta. The sequence goes on from CM039667.1 coordinate 21,452,514, forward strand.
AAACAATCATCTTCTTCTATGTCTTACGTTGATAACCATAAACCAGTTTTTGAATGCATTTTGAGGGATGTTACACCACTAGAGATGAAGGGGGAAATACAATTCAGCCTGAACTTGTGTTCCCATGAGATATGACAATGCAAGCTGCTTCTCGGAGATCATCTGCCCATTCTTTATTTGGATCGTCCACTCTTTCTCTGGCATGAATAAAGTCGCTCTCACCTTCTGCTTGACATGTGGTTCTTGTGGCTAGGACTCAATATCATTAACACCCCAATCAGGGGTCTAAGTCTCCATGTCTTCAATGGGGATTGGGCCTATCAAAATGCATGTTGGGTCACGATGAAAAACACATTTCATTAAGCCATATCAATTAAAATTTATCTGAATTCTGGCTCTCAAGGGATTGATAACTCGGGAAGAAGTCTCAAAATTTATGCATATATTCAATTAAAATTAAATAAGATCATATCAGATTAGGGAAAATCACATTAACTAAAATCATATCCGCTAACATTAAATAAAGTTGAAGAAGATTTGTCATTATTGAATCTATTCAAGTACATATAGGAATAGAGTCTGATGAACTCGGGGCTGATGAAGACATAGCTAATGGAGCAGGGACCGATAGCGAGGGAGCTGTTGGAGCTTGGGCCGATAGCGAGGGAGCTGCTGGAGCTGGGTCCAATGGAGATGGGGCTGCTGGAGCTGAGGCCAATGAAGAAGGGGCAGAAGATATCGTCGCCCAATGGCATTTGTGCCTTCCTTGCACGATCTTACCTTGGGTAGCATAATTATCTTCCAAATTAAAAGGATTAGGGGATTGTTAGCTTGATGAAGAAAAATTAAATTAACTATTACATATATAACACATTTACAATGATAAATCATCTAAACTTACATTATGTTACATTCAGAACCGCACTATTAACCCTCAGCTTATGACCAATGTTTCTACTCACCTACAAAACATTATTTTCATCGTTGAACTTTGTCATATCTCTGACCCATGGATCATGTGTCAACAACAAAGTCTTATCTTCTTGAGCCCTAACGTTGGAATTACCTAAGGGGATGTCATATGTGTGTCTTGCTCTCCAATAACCATAGTATGCAGTATTTATACGAAACTGCCGATATGGGCGGATACGAATCCATATCTTTAATTAAGGAAACAAAAAACACAGGGAGTTTCCATTTACAGGAAACAAAAGCCCGTATCCTTATGTATCCGTTTGTTTCCGCTAGTTTCCTTATGTATTGAGGAAACAAAGGTCGATACATACGATACTATACAGATACATATTTGAACAACTATAAATATATCAAAGGAACCCATGAAACTCTTTTCTCATGTTGAAAACATCACAGATTAAGGTAAATCTACAATAGAATTTATCATTGGACATTGCAAGAATCAAAGGGATAGTGGCTTAGATTAAATGTAGGTTGTGAGTTATTAGTTGCCTCCAAAAAGTACTAAACACGCACTTCCTTGTTGTATGTAGTCTGTCTTTTACAATTATTGTGGAGATGGACTATTTTACTGACAAGAAATGGATGTATGAGTACAAGTCCAAAGCCAACTCAGTGTCATCCAAGATTTGTGGGTGGAGTCGGTTTTTTTATAGATTATGCAAAAGAGCAACTGGGGTGCAGGGAAATGGTGTTATGAGTTGTCCACGTTGGAAATGTGAAAACAATAAGTTTCTTGAATGCGAGACATCAGGGCCCACATTGTCTTACATGGATTTGTCCCAATGAATGAAACTTGGAGACATTACAGAGAACTGCCCCAACATTTTGAAATCGACATTGCTATGGAAGTGCTCAAATCGATGGAGTAACAAATCATTTTTGGTTCTTCTTTCACTTCTAAAAGAAGTCCTTCCATCGGATAATTTGCTTCCACACAATTGGTATGAGTTAAAGAAAATGATGGGTGACTTGGGTTTGAATTATTTAAAAATTCATGAATGTCTGAACGATTGTTTACTATTTAGAAATAAATACAAATATTTAGATGCGTGCCCAAGATGTGGTGAGTCGAGATGATCAATCAAAAAAAGGGAAACGTGTGACTAATGCAAATCCGACGAAGATCCTTAGACATTGTCCTCTGATTCCGAGGTTGCAACGGTTGTTCATGTCTACTAAAACATCTGAGTTTATGTCGTGGCATGGTTTAGCTCCACCAACTGAAAAAGGAAAAATGATTCACCGTAGGGATTCAATCACCCGGAAACACTTTGATTCAGTGTATCCCCCATTCAGTTCAGATATACGGAATGTAAGACTTGGACTTGCGAGTGACGTTTCAGTCCATTCAAGATTGGGTTTGGATCAAGCTGCAGAACGTGGCCAATTACTATTACATTCTATACCCTTCCCCCCTTTGTTGGCAATGAAGCATAGCTATTTCATGATGACCCATCTTAATGATGGTCTGAAGTCGCCGGAAATGATATAGATGTATTCTTGCAGCCGTTGATTGATGAGTTAAAGGTTTTATGGGAATCTGGTGTGAAGACTTATGATGCACAGACCAAGAGAGTTTTTCAAATGGGCGCAGCAGTTCTGTAGACTATATTAAACTTCCTTGCGTATGCCATGTTATCTGGCTGGAGTATGAAAGGTTGCAAACCTTGTCCTACTTATCATGTAAACACTGCTTCGTCATATCTGCCACAAAGTCGAAAATGTGTTTACATGCATCATCGAAGGTTTCTACCAGAGGGTCACCCATTCTAGGCAGATAAAACATAGTTTGATGGGACTGAGGAACATGATAGTACACCCACAAGATTGTCAAGTGATGACATTGTGAACTTATGGGAAGGACATGAAAATGTGTGTTTGGAAAAAGGTCAACGCGCAGAAACGCGGTATTTACTTGAAAGGAGGAAGAAGAAGAGTATTTTTTTGAGCTTCCATACTGGAGTACTCTACTCATCCGCATAACTTTGAAGTCCTACACATCGAGAAAAAGGTATGTAAAAGTATTTTGAATACAATTTTGGAAAAGGATGCGAAGTGAAAAGATAATATAAAATTGTGGTTGGATATGAAGAGTCTCAATGAGACCACTCCACCCCAAACCTTCAAAAAGGTTGATGGTAAGGTAATCATTCTTCATTCTTCATACAATTTGACAAAGGAAGAAAAAACAGGGTTCTTCCGTGTTTTGAAGGAATGGAAACTCCCAACGAGGTTTTCAGCAAAAATATCAAGTCAAGTACAAGTCAAAGCGAGGAAAGTGATTGGTCTTAAGAGCCATGATTATCATGTTTTCATGCTATAGGTTTTTCCATTGGAGTTGAGGAAATCAATGTCTAAGCCCATTGCCAAAGTAATAAATGAATTGTGTGCTTATTTCGGGGAATTATGTTCTACGGTGGTTGATGTGAAAAAGATAGAGGACACAAAGTCTTCTATTCCATACATCTTGTGTAAACTAGAGAGGATTTTCCTACCAGCGTTCTTTAACATCATGATTTAAATGACACTACACTTGGCATCGGAGGTAAGATTGGCAGGACCGATTCATTACCAATTGAATGCCAATTTCTTACATTGAATAATTACATTTGTAATAAGAATCGGTCAGAAGTCTCTTTTGCAGAGAGATACTTGATGGAAGAAGTAACAACATTTTGCGCATGTTATATTGATGGGTTGGAATCAAAAGTTACAAGGCCAATAAGATACGAGGATGGACCTTAGGGGGATTTTTCATCCGTATATGCTAACCACTGAAGAGGCACAATAGCTACATCGTTTTATATTGTTCAATACTCTAAAGACTCAGTTTTACCTATTGTAAGTATAATCAATTATTTTTTATCAAATATGTCTTATTTAAAAATTGAATGTGTCTTCATGAAAATATTTGGATTATTTGAAGGGAACATAAAGAGCATTTAAGATGGTTACACCCCCAGTGGAGTGAGCATCGAATACAAACAGAGCAACAAAACAAATTTGTACAATGGTTTCGAAAAACGAGTAATTTTTTACCCTCGTCATAGGAGTGATGGTATTACATTTCTATCGAATGTCCCTCCTTTGTCGACCTTGTAGCTAATTTTATGGCGTAGGTAACCAATTTGTTGATAGATGAGGAGGACACGAATACAGAGGATTTAACGTACCTTGCATGTGGCCCATCTCGCAACGCTATGTCGTATGAAGCTTATTTTGGCAATGGTAACAAGTTTGAGACAGAGGTTGTTGACCTGAATTGGACCCCACAAAATAGTAGCATTGCTACAGTGGGCATAGGGGATGAGATATTTTATGGTGTCCTACAGTTAGTTATAGAAGTTTATATTGGAACATTGACGCCAATGCACCTATTCAATTGCGAATGGTACGATATGAAAAGGGGAACAGGTTGTTCATTGACGGGCTTGATTTCACGTTGGTAAAGACAACAAAACATGCATATGAAGATGAGTCTTTCATCTATCCAAGTCAAGCACAATGAGTATTTCATTCGAAAGATCCGATTGAGCCATGTTGGAGTGTTACCAATTTTTCACCTCTAGACAAAGTAAATAATTGTTCATACAAATTATAAATACGATCAAAATTCTTTCTCTGAGAAAACATATCAGCAAGGGTGTCCCATAGATCTTTAGTCGTAAGACAACTCATAACTTATTTAGCGATATCATCGTCAATACTTCCAGTGATCCAAGTCTGAACCTGCAAATCCTCAACCCTCCAAACCATAGTAATTTTCTCTGGGGGAAGTTCGAGAATATAATTCTCTTTCATCTTAGCCCCCAAATACTTTTTAACAGAAGAGGCCCACAACAAATAATTTTCTCCAATAAGTTTTGATGCAGTGATCTGAATAATATTTTTAGCAAGTATTATAACTCCACCCGACAGAATCACAAGTTTCACTAGTTGACATGATAGCAATCAAGCAAACACTGAATATGCAGTAAGTAACTCACAACGTACCGCAAGATAGAATCACATCAAACACACTAATATACCGAACAACACAATTGCACAAAATAGTCTAGAGAATACCAGCGGAAGAGACAACCAGAATTCAAGGAAGAAATAACCAGCAGAAGAAAATTGCTAATGTCAGCCCTAAAAAGATGATGTTAGCCCTAACTTGATGGTGTCGGCCTTAAAATTGGAAATAACACACCTGAGTACTGCGAATTGTGTATATATATATATCTTGAACAATCTGACGACGTCAACAACAATAGCAGTTGCAATTCCCTTTCCAAGATTGATTTTCCACTAAAATAGTACCGGCACGATTCTCGATGACCTTCAGAAAATTACGACGTCAACAGTAGTAGCAGCAGTAGCACGAGCCTATAGCTCAAAAATAGTAAATAATCCTTTTTGGAAGTACGAAATGCATAATGCACTCAAACAGCAGCACAAACCATAGCTTATAGCTATGCAGGAGAAAAAGAAAAAAAAGAAAAACGATTTTTTTTTCAATCACCCAACAACAGAAAATTTAATTCAGCAACTTAAACTTGAAAATCCACTGACAAAATACATCTACAAAGCTGAAATCAAAGTCCCCGCTCTGATACCATGTTAAATTTAGTTAAGGGAGATAGGAGATGAGAGAAGGTGAGTATATAGGTAGAAGGGGAAGAGAGAAGGAGAGAAAGAGGTAGTAAGGTCTTAATGACCTACAACCCTAAACCATGTATTAAAAGAATCCGAAAATACAAAATTACAATAATGCCATTCATGGCTTGAGGACAAGTAAGCTACTTAAACACAATAAACAAATAATAACTAACAAAAGTTTAGTAAAATTACTAAACTACCCCTAACTCATGACAGTTATATTCTTATAATTAATTAGGATAAAATATCGACTATTTTACTAACTTACCCACAGGAATCATGAATTGGAATATAGTTTGGTAGGTTTATCATTCAAGATAGATAATGTACCCACTATATGAATATTTATCATATAGAAATTATGGATCTACTTGAGTAAATATTTAGCCCACATGCAATTTTAACAACTTTAGATCAACCTTTAGGGCATGTTTTAAATTGGTAATACATGCCATTAAGCGTTGTACACCTCATATTCTAACATAAGTTTTTGGACTTTCTACAGTTACTCAACCTGCTAGTTACTCTGATATGCATCTAGAAATTCCTGAACTTAGTGGTGATAGTTATAGAGTTTGGTAAGTAGGATTATTCTTCATTTAGGGTGGATGGACATGGATTATCGTATAAGGAAAGATGAATTGCCGATTGTAACTGATCAAAGCACTCCTGAAGTTGTGCTATATGAGCGATGGGAGAGATCCGATCAGCTCATAGTAATATTCATTAAGACTAAAATTACAACTAGTATTAAACCGCGTACCAACCAAGGTTGTCCCAAAGACACCTTCTTAACTCTTTAAAGTTTGGAACCGAGTATGCAACATACGCATGTTTGGGAATGTCCGTCTAAAGAGAGAATATATAACCCACAAGAAACAAAGCTGGACCTAAGGACCATTAGTGGCTTTTTCATTGGTTATACTGAAAATTCTAAGGGTTATAGATTTTAATTCCTTACAACTAGGATTGTGGAATCAAGAAACACTGAGTTTCTTGAAAATGACATGACCAATGGAAGGGATCAATTCAGGGATTTAATTCCTGCTCATGATCATACAGAGGTTCAATCGTTCAAATTGTCAGATAGATTAGTTATTATTTATAATAGTCCTCGTGTTATGAAAGTTCAATCGAGTACTGCACTACCAATCACAGAAGTTCCAAAAGTTGTTGAAAACCCTCAAGTTGATCAACCAATTGAATCACAAGCTCGTCAAAGAGAAGGTTGTCCAAAATTAAGACAATCTACTCGAGAACGTCAATCAGCAATTCCTTGTGATTATGTTGTGCATCTACAAGAATCTAACATAGGAGTTAAAAGTTATCCTGAAACGTTTTTCACAAGCCATGAGTTGTACACAATCAGATTTATGGTATGATGCAATGAAGGAAGAGATGAATTCCATGAAGAGCAATGAAGTCTGGGACCTTGTAGAGTTGCTTAATGGGGCGAAGGCCATTTGTTATGCATTCAGATTTTGTCTCATATTCATATGTACAACTATATTTTGAGAAAGCATATTTTATTGAACCAAGAATAAACATAGGGTTTATTCATGAAATTAAGTTACTATATAAGGAACTTCAAAGGCAAAATACATTGTAATGCATAGTAGATATTACTTGTCTTTAGAGGACATACCTCTATGATTCATGTGTTTTCTTTCATATTAAAGTTGTGTCATCAAGTGGGAGCATGTAACATTTTCATTTATTAAAAACGTTTTTCATAAACGTTTTTCATTAACGTTTTTCATTAACGTTTTTCATTAAAGAAAAACGTTCAGAAAATGTTCTTTTAACATAAAATATTATTATAATTAATAAAATATTTTCCTATTTATGATGCATAACAGTTATTATTTTAATTCTATATTAATTAGATTTAATATATGTGATAACAGTTTTGGTATATTTCCTATAAACATGGAAAAAGGTATTTAAACATATTTTCCATGTTTATATTAAATCCATGTTTCATATAAATTATAAACAAGATTTAATTAGAAATTTCATGAATTAATGTAGAAATTTCTTACATTAGCTACATGGAGGCATCAGAAAATTCTCTTCCAAAACAATCCTCGTCTTGTAAAAATATACTAGGAAAAATCACAAAGTTATGATATACTTGGAAAATTAATTACCTTATACCTTTTCTCTGGATTATGCCTTGTGTTTTGTCTCCAGAAGACACATCCACCTCATGTTCAACATATATCACTGCATCCACTTCAGATTCAACATTTTTGACTGCATCTACATCGGGCTCAACGTATTTCACTGCATCTACTTCAGATTTAATATATTTCACAGCATCAATTTCAGATTCAACACGTCACTGATTTAAATAGAGTGGAATTATCTTACAAAATATGAAACAGAGGAAAAAGAAGAAGAAGAAGAAGAAGAAGAAGAAGAAGAAGAAGAAGAAGAAGAAGAAGAAGAAGAAGAAGAAGAAGAAGAAGAAGAAGAAGAAGAAGAAGAAGAAGAAGAAGAAGAAGAAGAAGAAGAAGAAGAAGAAGAAGAAGAAGAAGAAGAAGAAGAAGAAGAAGAAGAAGAAGAAGAAGAAGAAGAAGAATGTTATAAAACTTTGGGCATTTCAACTTATAAGTGAGTCAACAATATAAATGGAAAATGCATGCCTTGCAGTTTGACTATGTACGTAACATGTTGTTTTCCAGTCTTATTTAACTATATAAATACACTTAGAATTGAGCATCCCTTTTGTTGAAATTCATAGACATATCATCCTACACCATGTCTTAATTAAAATTCAAATTAGAGATTGACAATAATTAACATGATCTATCTTCCCAAATAGATAATTAAATAGTATCTAATAGTTTGTAAAATTATATTCTTTTCCATTAATGAATCTGTAAATATAAATTATAAATTTTATGTTTGGCCAAAGTTGATTGAATTATAAAGGATTATGCAGAAAAGAAAAGTGCTATTAGAGAATAGAAGAAACTAGTGGAGAGTAAAAAAAAGTCACATATTATATATGAGAATTATATTGTTTATCTAAGTAAGCATACTTGAAGTTATATCATACCAGCAGGAATTCTGAAAAATTTTATAATTTATATAGTTTATCTAAGTAAGCATACTTGAAGTAATAACATACCAGCTGGTGCGTCCAATCATATGACGTTTGATTCATCGGTTTTTGTTTCTATGTCTTCTTCCTCTATTTCTTCTTCTATTTATACTGCTAACGGTTCTAAACTTTTTGTTCACTCTACTAGTCCAGTTTGTACCTCTTCTGGTCTTTGTTTCTCTAATTTTCTCTATGTTCCTCGTTTATCAATAAATTTTTTATTTGTTGGTTGGTTATGTAATCTTGGGTTTCATGTTCCTTTTTCTTCTTCTAGATGTCAGGTACAAGACCCGTCAACGGGGAACGTTCTTGGGACAGGGCGTAAAGTTGGTCGATTGTTTGAATTTGTTGACTTAAACATGCAATTTTTGTTCCATTTTTGTTAAATTGTAGTTTGCTTGCTAATTCTAGTTCTCATTTTGCACTTTGGCATAGACGTTTGGTTCATGTATCACCCACAACTCTCAATAAATTAGTTAATACTGGTCAATTGGGGCAAGTCTCTTCAAAGTTATTGCATTGTGTTATTTGTAAGCTTGGCAAATTAACTGTTTTACCATTTAATACAAGTGATGTGTGTTCTTTAGCTCCGTTTAATATTGTTCATTCTGATATTTGGGGACCGTCTTTGGTTCCAACGATGGGCAGATCTAGCTATTAGGTTGTGTTTATTGATGATTATTCCCGTTTTTTTGAGGATTTATCTGTTATGATCTCGTTCCGCTTTTTACTACACTTATGTTGAATTCTCCACGATAGTTTGCACTCAATTTTCTAAAACTACTAAACGTTTTTGCTCTGATTCTGGGGGAGAATAGATATCACATAAGTTTCATATGTTGTTTAAATCTCATGGTTCTCTGCAACAACTTTCTTGTCTACATACTACACAACAAAATGGGGTTGTTGAACACAAACACAGGCACATCATTAAAACTTCACGTACTCTTCTTTTGTCATCTTTAGTGCAGAAAAAGTTTTGGGGTGAGGTAGCTTTGACCTCTGCTTATCTTATTAATTGATTGTCATCTGTTGCTCTAAAGGGTTTCACGCCTTTCACTTGATTTTATGGTACATTTCCTGATTATTCTTCTCTTCGAGTCTTTGGTTGCACATGCTTTATCTTACTTCCTGCTCGTGAACACGATAAGTTATTTGCTAAATTTGTGATGTGTGTCTTTTTGGGTTATGGTATTGAGCAAAAAGGTTTTCACTGTTATGATCCTCAAGCTAACAAATTGCGAATTTCCTGTCATGTTACATTCTTCGGAACAATACTGTTTTACTCTTTACCTTCTTTTAAACCATAGTCTGATATTTCCCCCACTATTTTTTTTATTTGTTTCCAGGATGACTTGCCTTCTGTGTTTTTTATGTCTAACTCTATTACAGGTTCATCGGCTGACACCTCCCTGTCCCCTGCACCCTCTCCTACAGATGACCATGTGCTTTCTTCGGACTTTTCTCCTACCTCCTCTACCAATGATTCACCAGAGGATCCTGCAGGTCAGTCTCGTTATCCATCTCATCATCATCAACCTCCAGTACGTCTATCTGATTATCATTGTTATAATTCTGCTCTCATTTCTCTTCATGAACCCTCTTCCTATAAGGAAGCTTCCTCTAATCCTCTTTGCCAGCAAGCAATGTTAGAGGAGTTATAGGCTTTAACCAAGGCTCGTACTTGGGATCTTGTTACTCCTCTTCTTGGTAAGTCTCCAATTGGTTGCAGGTGGATTTATAAAATTAAGACTAAGGCTGATGGTTTTGTTGATCAATATAAAGTTCGTTTGGTGGCTAAGGGTTATACACAGGAGTATGGTATTGATTATGAGGAGACGTTTGCTCCTATTGCCTGGTTAACTTATGTTCGTTTGTTAATTACCATTGCCTCAGTTTGACATTGGGACTTATTTCAGATGAATGTAAAAAATAATTTTTTTGAATGGCGACTTGTTTGAAGACGTTTATATGTTGCCCCCACCAGGATTTCCGCATCCATCAGGGCAAGCATGTAAACTTCGTCGTGCACTATATGGTTAAAAACAAACGTCTTGTGCTTGGTTTTCTACCTTTTGTTCGAAGATTGTGGAGTATGGTTATTGTCAGAGTTCTCATGATTCTCCCTTGTTCACTCAACAATCTTCTCGGGGTATTTGTTGCTTCTGCTTTATGTTGATGATATAGTTATTACTGGTGATGATTTTCAAGGCGTTTCTGATCTTAAGAATTATCTCGGTTCCTGTTTTGAGATTAAAGATCTTAGTCGTTTGCGTTATTTCCTTGGGTTGGAAGCTCTCCCTTTATCTGATGGCTATGGTCTTTCTCAAGTCAATTATGCTTTTGATTTGCTCAATCGGGCTGGTTTGACGGATAATAAGATTTGTGATACTCCCTTAGAGCCTAATGTTAAGCTCTGAGGCTCAAATGGCGAGTTACTTTCTAATCATACTCTTTATCAACAATTAGTGGGTGGCTTGATTTATTTAACAATTACCCGTCAGGATATCAGTTATACCATTTATGTTGTCAGTCAGTTCATGTCTGCTCCTCGTTCTATTCACAATGCAGCATTGTTGCGTATATTGCATTATATTCAAGGGAGTTTATATAGGGGCTTGTTTTTGTCGTCTGCTTCCCATCTTACCTTGTCTGCTTACTCTGATGCTGATTGGGCAGGTGATGTTACCGATCGATGGTCCACTACAGGCTATTCTGTTTTCTTAGGTGACTCATTGATTTCCTAGCGTAGCAAGAAGCAGTGTACTGTCTCTCGTTCTAATATTGAGGCCAAATACTGAGCACTTGATGACATTACTTCTGAACTTATTTGGCTTCGTTGGTTACTCTAGGATATGTGGGTTTCTTTGGATTCTACTACTCCACTTCATTGTGACAATAAGAGTGTTTTTCAGATTGCTCACATTGATGTGTTTCATGAGAGGACCAAAAATATTGAGGTTGATTGTAGTATATACCCTCTTAATTTCAGACTGCTGATTTATCTACAAAGTCACTTACTTCATCGCGATTTTGGTATTCATGTTCCAAACTCCAGATGTGCTCTTTTGATACATCTTGAGTTTGAAGGGTGGGGGGAGATGTTAGTATTTTATTTGGGCATATTTGTAATTTTATCCTTCAAGGGTATGCCATTTTTATAGTGTATTATAAATACCGCAAATGTTTACAAGAAATCAACCCATTTTTTATCTGATTTCGTCAATTTATCATCACCCACCTCACTGCCTCAGGCCAGACAGATTTGGGTACCTTTTTTGCTAAAAGCATAGACCGGACAAGGTTCATAACAATCTGAATTTTTCGTTCGGCGACACCATTCTGGTAAGGACTATAGTTAGTAGGTAACTGTTTTCGAATACCATGATATTGACAAAAATCATTAAATTCAACTGAATTAAACTTGCCGCTTCTATCTGTTTGAAGACACTTAAGAAGCAACCCAATTTCTTTTTCAACCATCTTTTTGAAACATTTAAAAAATGAAATTCCTCTTATTTCTCTAATAGGAAGTATCCCTATGCCTTTCGAGAAAAATTATCTATAAAGCATAAGACATATCTTTTCTTGCTATTAGACTCTAGAGAAACTGGAGCGTAGATGTTAGCATGAATCAATTGCAATTGGTGTTTTGTCCTCCATAGACTTCTTTTTGGAATACGGTGTTGCTTCTCTTTCATACAATCCGAATAAACAATTGGAGAATTTGATTAGTTAGGAAGCCTACTAACCATCCTTTTCGAATAAAGTAATTGTAAGCCTTTGTGGCTCAGATGAGCATATCGGCAATGCTAGATGTGTGTGGATTATTGCGTAGAAACATTGAAACAAGAATCAAGTAGAAATTGAACAGCTAACACAAACATTCGATTGGCAGTCATGTTTGTCTGAAGACTAAGACCCTAATTAGGATGATAAACACGACACGTACCTGATCGAATAGTAATAGTCAAACCTCACTCCTCTAGTTCCTGATACTTGAAAGATTATTGCGAAGATCAGGGATGAAATAAACATCAGTCACTGCATGGACCACGCCATTCACTTTGAACTTGGCAGTTCCCTTACCACACACTGGCATCTCTGTGTTGTTGCCGAGTTTCACTACATGACTAAAGGAGTGATCCAACTCGCTAAATACAGATTTATCACCACTCATGTGATTTGAGCATCCGAAATCTAGAAACCAGAATTGTTGTTGTGGTTTTATAATTGGTTCCTCATATGACATCGATAATAATTCTTCTTGATAATCAAACTCAGCATAGTTTGCTTCTTTACTCCATAGAGGACACTCGAACCTATAATGGCCGAATTTATGGCAGTGGAACATTCCACTTTGCTTTTGTCTAGGTTCGGTCTTCCTCATCCATGTCCTCGAAATGAACTTTTGTTTTGCCCTCATATATTATTTGGCTCAGAATGGATTGCTAGAGCATGTTCCTCACCTTCCTTTTTCCTAAACTTCTCTTCATGCACAAGCAAAGAGCTTTGCAATTCATCTATAGTTAGAGCATCTATATCTTTTGATTCTTTAATGAAGCATACAATATAATTGAATTTCTCCGTTAAGGTTTGTAAATTTTTCTCAACAATCTTAACATCCAACATATCTTCTCCAAAATTTCTCATGTTATTAGCAACAACCATTAAGCGAGAAAAGTAATCAAAAATAGATTCACCAACCTTCTTTTCTAATACCTCAAAATCTCACAAGAGAATCTATAGTTGCGCTCGCTTCACTTGTGCCTTTCCTTGAAACTTCTCTTTCATCAACTCCCATATATGCTTAGACGTATCCTTTTTAAGAAAAGTCTTTACGATGGATTTATCGATGCATTGGAATAGGTAGTTCTTGGGCTTAAGATCTTTCAACCTAAGTATTTTAAACGATTTGCTCTAGGCTCCCGTTAAAATTTCTCTTACAACTGGCTCAAATTAGCCAGTTTCAATGAGAGGTCTGTATTCCTTTGATCTCAACAAATTTTCCATCAACATACTCTAGTGCTCGTAGTCGTCATCAAATTTGGGGATAATGGCTGAAGCGAATGCTATGCTTTCTTCATTTGAAGTCATTCTGCAATCTATTTCTTCCTTCTTTTACATTTCCTTGTCAAGACATTGCAGATCCTATTCTTCGCCCTAGATCTCTCCTCGCTCTAATATCAGATAAATAGAATAGAACAGATACTACCAAGAACAATCAATTAATAGAGAGAGAAATTAATATCAAATAAAGATCCTAAAGACTATATGCAAGAGGCAAATCTGAAAGACGGGGTCAAACATCCCAACAATTCGTGGGTCTACTTTCGAGAGTTATTTTTTTTATGAATAATACTATAGGCGGCGGTGCTCAGCCATGGTCCCCTCACATAGGAAATAATATTATTTTTTGTGCACAAAATCCAACGTGCAATATTTTATTTCATGTGACGGGGTGTGCTTGAGCCCCGCCGCCATGTGCGTAACATTACTCTTCTTTTACTTAAGAAAAATGTATGCACTTTACTGTGCATTCACTTTGTGCACTCCCGTGCAGTAGGACCCACACCGGGAAGTAAGGAGAAAGTGCATATAACATTACTCTTTACTTAATAGTTCTAAGTTTCTTTATTTCTAACCACTACACGCTGCCGTATATTTGCAGGGACTCGGGGTGGGTATTTGACTCGATTACCCATTCAACTCACCGGGTTCACGCGGACCGTTTCAGGCTGTACCACGGAGGTTTCCAGTTTCGACCATCGAAGAAAAGCAGCTTTCCGGCTTTCTCCAAACCGAAGGCTTTCCTGTCTCGCCGACCCGCCACCACCTCTTCTTCGCACATTCTCTTCTTCAGTATTATCTTCTGACAGGTATGCTCGCCCCTGCGACTAGTCGTCGTCTTCGTCTTTAGGAGTATGTGTTTATGGGCATCTGCAGTCCATTTATCTACTTTCATTTGACATCATACTCCCCTTGAGGAGCTGTGGAGCCTTAAGTTCATTGGTAGCATCCAAAAAAATGGTGGACAGGGTTCTAGTTACTCGAAGAGCGAGTGAGCTAAAAATAAAAAGAAGTGTGCAGCTGCTTGGGTGTTTGAGATCGGTGAATGGGAAGAGCTCCCTCGTGTTTGTGAGCAAGCTGCAGTTTTTCATGAGAACAAGAAAACATCAGCTTCAGTTCTTGAAGTTTTTATTTTATTTTCATTTTGCCGCTCTCTGTTTTGTCTAAAATTTGCAAATTTTTACGTAGAAGACCTCTGGAAATTTGTCTGGCTACCCAACGATGCAAACAGCCAAATATCATTGTTTGGTTTGTATCAAGATGCTTCATATTTGATATTCAGTGACAGGTTCTGATTGCTAACTCGTTCCAATCATCGATAGTTTAAGCAAAAGGGAACTCAGACACCAAGATGATATCAGTTTGCACTGTGTCCATGGCCATACCACCCTTTCTGTCTTTCTCTCGAAGTGATTCCAGGATTTGCTGTCCGTCATTCTATAGTACTAAACAGTGTCACCAATGGAATCCGATGCAGGCTTTTTAAAATAAGGCAATACGTAATTGTTTATTCTTCTGTATTTCTAGGTATATACCCCTGCCAGTGTATTCGTTGGTTTAGTGGCATAATATCCAATTTCTAATGGATCTGTTTGACATCCACCCCTATTGCTTTTCAATGGCTGGTGTCATATCTTTTTATCTGTGTTCTACAAGTAATGTGCTTTGGTACTTTTTTGGCGTCGTTAGTGTACAATCTTGCAATGCCAGATTGTCCCTGTCACTTCAAGAGCTCATGTGAGTTCTGAAGTGGATGTGCCCCTCAAAGCTTCAGTAGGTTAGTATTCTGCTGGTTCTTGCAGTCTTGAAGTTTCTGTACCTCCTCCTGTGTTAAGCACGAACATTATGCTGCCTCTCCCCTTAACTTTTTGTTGTCAGACTTCGTCCTTTTTCAAAATCACAAGCCAAGGCTTCATTGTAAAGTGTACCATCTCTGTTTATTTAATTCAATTTTCTCTATTGACAACATATAGTTCTGCCATCAAAATGTTCATCTGGAGTGGTGGATAATGTATTGTCTCCATCAATGGGAAAGAGTAGTTCTTAGAGTTGATTAGGACTTTGCTTCTGCAATCATTGCAGCAGAATAAAAGCAGTATAAACTTTACTTCACTCAAAAAATTGTGACTTTCCTACCTAATTCTTTGTCAATTTTAATAAAATCTTGTCTTGTATTCATCTGGCAGCATGACATTCTGCATAAAGTGGTTTGTCAGTCAAGCTTTTAATTAAGTGAATGAAGTCACTGAAAGAATTGGTTCTTTGAAGGAGTGATTATCTTTGATGAAAGCAGTTAGTCGGATCTTAGGGAACTGGCTAATGAACAACTATTTAATCAGTGGTTGGGGTATCTTTAGGATCTCCTCACTGTTTACCTTTATTCTTTCCATGCATTTTTGCATATTTGTTGGAGTGGAAATTGTATATTAAGAGTGGCTATTGATTAGGTTCAACCATCTGGTGAGTAGTAAACTTTGTTTTCCTTTTTACCCGTTTTATCGGGGAAATGAGATTTAAATAAATGGTGTAAAGGAAACTGAATTTAGAGGCCTTTGAGTTGTCTGTTTTGTATGAAGGGGTATTACAGGTTCTGGTATCCATTGAAATTAAAAAGTATGAAGGTATCACAATTTGAGCTGTAAATTGTTTTCATTTGACCCATAAAATAATGCAGAAGGAAAATGGAAGAACAACAGCATCTGGACACTGATTTCTAAGGTCACTCTGCACAGAAAGGAATTGACTTAAAACTTCAAAAGCAGACTTAACGTACCACAGGAAGTTGCAAGCAAGTCGAAGGTACAAACCATATATTTAAGCATAGGAAATCTGAAAAGGCATTGAAAACATAAGGACAAGATAAGGAGATGACCTTCCAATTATATTTAAGGGTTTAAAGATTTTCATGGAAATATTTACCAAATAATAAAAAAAAAAAGTTTCTCACTACAATGTTAAAGTTCTAAGTTGTGCTTTTGAGGTTCAAGAAGTTAAAATTGCTTATGGTGGACATTTAGAAGTTCCTGTTGTAATTGGAAGGAGATGACCTTCCAATTACACAGTTAAGATGATCAAATCATTGGATGATTGTTTCAACAAAAGTTCTATTTTAGGAAGTGTTGTGGTAGTGTATCCATGTAGAAGTATGGGTTATACAAGACCACATTGCGCCTTTCCATCATGAATTTTTGAAGGATGGACGCTTGATTTATTTTTTGTTCTCCTTGTAGGATTGAAGCTTGAAACGCAAGAAATGGTGACTCGCATCTCTTCTGCTTGGAGAACTGGTATTTATGATGCATAATAGTTACTTATATTTTGTTATATTTTATGAGGATTGCCTTGCGTGTAGCTAAATATCATGTGAAGAGCGTGAAGGGCGGAGGTCTAAGACAAAGCATGGCAATGTCATTTGACATGGTGGTGTTATTGGTGAACATGATATAACATAATCACGCAAATATAATGGACTTCAGCAGAAACGTAAAACCCTTTGACTTGTGTGGATGTTAATTAAATTGTGAACTGTTTACCAGAATAATTAACAAGTGTATCTTGATAATGGAATAGTCATCTTTGCATGAAAGGCTTAGTTCTTAGTCTTGTCAGCATTTTTATATGATTCTCTGGATAGCAATTAATTTAGCTGTAAGACATTGCTGTCCACACCCCAATAGAATGACTAAATGTAAAAACATGGAACCACAGTGTCTAGGGAGGGAGGGAGGGAGGGAGGGAGGGAGGGAGGGAGGAAAACTCAAGGAGAACGTCAAGAAAGGGTCATGTTAGTTTTTGCATAAATTTTATTGATGAATTCCCTTTTGGAATCGCTTCCAGTGCCCCACACTGCCAGATTCAGATGCCCAATCTATATGGTTATCCTCTATTTCTAAAACACTTATTATTTCTATGCGTAAATATACTGTATGTTGCAGAACATGCAAATGGTTGGCATTATCCATCTTTTTCATTTTATTGCAGTTGGTAATTCGCTGTTGGACACGGTTGGCAATAATTTGGCAGGCCTGCTAAGAACACCACGCAATTTGGTGGCTGGAACAGGATGTGGAACTTTTCTTGCCCAGGTATTCTATGGCATATTTTTCAGTTTTTCTGCTCATTTTAGTTATAAAAATGTATATCATCCCAGTTATGGCTGCCCAATTACATTTAGTCTGAAGAACTTAACGACTGGTTTTAACAACAGTACAGAAACTTCATCCAAATGAGGACAAACCTCAAAGTGGTAGATAACTCGGGTGCCAAGCGGATAATGTGTATACAAGCCCTCAAGGGAAAGAAGGGTGCTCGTCTAGGAGATACAATAATAGCTTCTGTGAAAGAAGTTCAGCCTTTGAGAGTGACAAAAGGAGGGAAGACCCAATCTGCCAAGGAGAAAGTCAAGAAAGGAGATGTGGTGTATGCAGTGGTTGTGCGTGCTGCCATGCAGCGAGGGCGTTGTGATGGTAGTGAAATCAAGTTTGATGACAATGCTGCAGTTCTTGTCAACAAGCAAGGTGAACCGATTGGAACTCGAATTTTTGGCCCTGTTCCTCATGAACTGAGGGTGAAGAAACATGGCAAAATTTTGTCTTTGGCGGAGCATATAGTATAGGCTTTTTCTTTAGTAAGATCATATGGTCTTTTTGGAAGACTGCTTTTTACAAGTTTAGACTATCAAGGCCAGTGCGGTTTGCTCTCTTTCTTTTGTCAAAAGACACAATAGTTTGGATTGTTAAATAGCCAAGACTTTATATTTATGACTTGTATTCAGTATACAGATTCCGTCAGCCCTGCAAAATTCGTTTTCTGATGGGTGGGATTTCAAAAGTGTGTTGTTTTTTTGTATGTATATGCCAATTTCAGTCCAGTGAGTAGGTTTCGTTTGCTCATTGGAAGAACTGGTTATCATTGAAGTGATACAAGAACTAACACGAAGCTACAAATCACTAATATGAGGAAGCTTAAGCTTTTGTCATTTGAGTAATGCTATGAGTACCGAGGCTGTACTCACTTTTGAGTACAGCCTCCCTCACTGTAGCAGTGGGACCCACAAAGGAAATATTTTAATACACATTGCTACAGTGAGGGAGGCTGTACTCAAAAGTGAGTACAGCCTCGGTACTCATAGCATTATTCTTGTCATTTTGAGACTTGTGAACGAGCGTCTTTATGGCAAATGATGAGTTGAGTAAGCTTGTTTGCCGATCTCCGCCTTTATTCGTTCAACTAAAGCTTACGTTATATTCTTACAAGCATATACTCAAAGACTCTGTAACTAATCTAAACGTTGTTATATATGTCTAGTCCTCGTGATTTAAGCTTCCAATTATAATTTATTCACAGTGAACGGGTCGATTAGCTCTGGTCAATGACACTTATTTTAGGTCTTCAATTTGGTGCAAAATATATCAATTGAATCATGTAAAATTGAAATGGTTTGGTTAAAATTTGATAATATATGATAATATATAAATTTATAAATTTTAATTAAATGTGAAAATTTATTATTTTTCTCTAGAGAAGTAGGGGTGTAAACGGTATCCGATTATCCGCTCTACCATTCGACCAATTACCGCTTTACCGTCTCTAAACAATAAATAATATTATCTATTTACAGTTTTACTGATTACTGTTCTACCGTTTAATAAATGGGACGAAAACGGAAATAGTTCTTTCGTATCCGTTCTACCGTTCTACCTTTAGAGTTTTATACATAACAATTGTCAAAATAACATATTTGCTATATGAGTTAAGTTTCTATTATGGTTTTTATTATGCAATAATTAATATTTTTTTGTAACAATTAGAATATGCAAATATTTATTAAATCAACCAAATTTCTTAAATTTACTTACACAAATTATTATATTATTTTAATTTAATGAAAATTATTAAACTTATTATTGACTATACAATTACCTCATTAAACAATAGTTAATACCTATCTATGTACTTAATTAAATCAAATAAACATTTAATAAGTAATCTTATTGGCTTAGAATTTTAATTTAGTATGAGCTATATCTTATATGAGTTGTTGAATATAACGACTCATTGCCCATTGGCTTAGAGATTTTAGAGTTTTATACATAAGAATTGTCAAAATGACATATTTGCAATACGAGTTAAGCTTCTATTATGGTCTTTATTATGCAATAATTAATACTTTTTTGTATCATATAGAATATATGAATATTTATTAAATCAACCAAATTTCTTAAATTTACTTACCTGAATTATTATATTACTATAATTGAATGAAAATTATTAAACTTATTATTGACTAGACAATTACCTCATTAAGCAATAGTTAATACTTGTCTATGTCCTTAATTAAATCAAATAAACATTTAATAAACAATCTTCCACATTTTTACTTATACATCAACCAAAATAAAACTTACAAGTATTATATGCCATTGATTTATTTATTAGAATACATATGATTTTTTTTTCAATGACCATAGGTCTATGAGTCCATTATCAAGAACCACATATTAAATAAAGTATCACTTTCATAACACCCAAAAATTTCAAATTTTAAGATTGTTTATCATATATTTAAAAAAAAAAAATATCACCGTTCTATTACTCCAAAGTTCTAAAAAGCAAAGATCCAATTAATAATTTCTAACATATTCTAAAAATAAATCCCTAAAATCTACCGTATTATAAACTTATTAAAGGCACAGTCTTCAATCTATTAATCTAATGAATCCAGGCGAGACGGAGAGGCGAGTCAGGCGACCATCGAGCTACCGGCGTACCGCTCATCTCTGGGCAAACTCTGTCTAAAGCCGAGGTATTTTTCGTCTTCCCTCTGGTTCCTCTCTTTTTCGTCTGATTCCTCTCTTTTTCGTCTGATTCATCTCTCTTTTCCGTCTGTTTCATTCTCTTTTCCCTCTGATTTCTGTAATTCCTGATTCAGTGATTCCATTCTCACCAGTCTCGTTTCCATTTGTCTGTTCTCAGAGTCTTCACACCGTCGTTACATCGACGCGCGTCCTCCTCCTTCCGTTTGTCCTCGCTATTGCAGAAGTGGTCGTCTCTCGTCGAAATCCTTTCCAAGTACTCTCTCTTCTCCTCCCTATTTCTCCCTCTCTTTTGCCCTTCAATTTTTCACTTTTCTTGTTTTATGGCTAAATTTTTTGTTTTCATTTTTCTCTTTTATCCTCCCTATTTTTTCTGTTTTGCTATTCATCCTCTTTGCTGTCGATATTTTTCCCTTCGAGTCTGTTTTACTATAGCTACTATTCTGTCTTCGCTCTTTTTCTCTTATTATTTTCTCTGCTGTCTATTTCACATCTCTTATAGTTCGTTGTTTATTTTCTCATTCATTCGGGATTATTATCTCTTAATCCACAAATTGATCTATGTGTTCTAATGGTTAATCTCAGCCTCTTAACCAATAGAAAGGGTTTGTCTGGTCGACTTGTACCAAGAAATCCAAGAAATGGTACTACCGAACGTATCAGGAAGTTTCCCAATAGGAAATGGCCAAGCCCTATGAGTGACAATTGCCGATTGTGTTGTTGGCATGTCATTGAAGTTGCAACTTCTCTCCATCTTTTTCTGATATATTCAATTGAGTGCATTTTCATATTTTCTTTGGTTAGATTCCTCTTTTGAATTGATAGGCATGTTGCTGTGGATGAAAGAACAGTCTCCAAACAGAATTAGTTATTTACTTAGAATTACTGCATCAATGTGACCAACTTTTATCAGATTTTATCATTTCTCACTCTGAATCTAAAATTATTCTTCTTTTTACAATTTTGGCATAATTCACGTATAGTGCTTCATGCATGCTACCACTACTTGCTTGGTCCCTAACCACTGAGTCTCAATATCAATTGAATGCATTTCGATCTAGAAAAAGGGTAAGGAACTGACAAGATGCTTGTATGTTTTTCTTTTCAGACGCCTCTACAAACACCAATACCAACACCTTTACCCGTTGAACCTGTTTCTTATGAGAACTTCCCTCCTGCTTCCAGTGAATATGGTGCTGTGTTTGATAATGGCATTGGTACAGATGCAAAGGGTGGGAGACCTCCTGTTTTCCTGGTTCTAAGGAAATATATATGGTATTTCTATTTACCTGGTCATGAATAAACCAGGGTATTTTCATTTTCCAGATGTATGGATATGGCATTCTAGAATTGTGAAATTTGTTTCCTGTGCTGCAGCAGCAGCCAACTCCTTCTCCATCTCTATCTCCATCTCCATCAACATGGACGAATCAAAGACCTCTAGGTGTTGATGTAAATGTTGGTAGGTGAACGTACTTATTTTGTAATATCATGTGTACACGAACTTATTTACCAATCAATTAATCTCTCTATCGATTTCAGCTTGTGATGAAGCAAGAGAAGAGGAAAGAAGGGGAGTATCTCAGCCACCAACAAAGGTTGTTTTAGCAAATTACCAAGTTCCATTCCTTTCTCATGTGCTTATGTTTTGTGTATCACTTTATCTGTGTTTTGTGTGTGTTAGTTACTGTGGTCTACTGTCATATTGCACGTGTTATGTTATTGATCATTAGTCTTTGAATCAACATATTCATGTTTGACTATGAGCGATTCATAGCTTAACCATCCCTCTAACTGTTTCATGCCTTATTAGCATTCATAATCTTCTCTTATCTTTCAGGAAAAAAGAAGGTTACTGTTTTCTGTTCATATATACTACATTATCTGCAGCTAGGTATTGTTTAGCAAGTTAAAAATATCCTTTTGATGTTTAACTAGTATTCAACTAGTAAGATTATATTGTTTCTTACTTGAATTTGAGGTACTCCCTATGCACAGATTGTGTTAAGCTGTATTATAGGGAAGGGTTTTTGATCTGTGACAATTTTTAGGATAAAATCTCTTCCGGCATGCCAGGTTTGCTGGGAGATATTGGCACTTGAACCTTATAGAGACACAGTAAAGAAGGGGGATCGACTTAAAGAAGAGAGGCTCATCAAAAAAAGGAGGGAGGGGTGGTTTTTTTATTAAAGACTTACTTTGATTAAATTTTATTAAACTACTGTTTAAACAATTTTTTTTGAATAGAAATATGTATGGAGATTTATTTAGTATAGGTTATGTAAGTAATTGTTTGTTTTAAGGGACCTTCTAATTTTGTGTGTTTTATTTTTTTGAATCAATTTTGTTTTCAATTTTTTTCGATTTAAAACAATTTTTTAACTATATTTATAATTTATTTGGTTTTTAAAATTATTTTTAATTACTATCCGAATAAATCTAAATTAATCTGACGAAATAATTGGGTGGAACGAAATTAACGAAAATAGAACGAAAATAAACGGGCGTAAGAAAAGTCATTTATTTATCGGATTAAACGAAACTAATTGGGCGAAATCGGGAGAAGCGTATTTGCCTGATTATTAATCGGACGAAAACGGCTAAAAATAAAGCGAAAATAGTTGGGCGAAAACAGTTACAGTAAAAGATTTCATAAACGGATACGGTAAACGAAAATGGTATTTTCGTTACCGTTTAGTTCTGTTTACACCCCTATGGAGAAGCCTCATTTGGTAGTAACTTCAACAAATAGCAAATAACTCTCCACGAACAAAAGAGGATTTTTTTTCGCTGGTATTCTTGAACAAACTACAAACATCTTTTCAATGGTGTTGCAATCAAAGTAGGTAAAAGTGTTATTCTTCCAAATAACTCTCATGTGACTGGTTCTGCTAGTGGACGACACTTTGTTCAACCTTCATTGTGCTCGTACAGGTTCTGGCTTCTCTAATTTTTCCCTTCTGGCTACGATCTCATTTTGTCTTTTCCCCAAAATTTAAATTACCATGACTACCATGCGACCTGCAGTCTTTTGTTATTTATTTATTTATTTTTTTGCCTATGTAGTTTTGATTATTAAATTTTATCAACAAGCTCCGGACCACAATTTTTGGTATCTTGTTTGCCGGAAGCTTTGAGGAGAATTCTATTCTTCTTCAATCGATAGTTTCAGCTGACGAGGGGTTTTGCCTCTTTGAAGTAAGCAAACTTTTATGATTTTTTTTACCTGTTTATGTTTGTTTTTCTAACATTACGAGGACAAAAACTTGGATGATGTTGATGATATTGGCTTTCCATCTGCGGTTATGACTCTTGGCTGCCATCTTATCTTCTTGGGTTCAAATCTCTTCAGAGTCATGGGTGTTAGATTAGAATGAAAAATACTAACTTTCAAAAAAAAAAAAAAGAAAAAGATTGTTTACATAGCGTCCTCGTGGGCTCAAAACTCTATCCAAGTCAAGTGTTTGAACTTGCAACGAGGTCGGAGTTTGTGTCTAAAGCCAAGGAATTCTTTCGTTGTTCTCTTGACGGTCGAGCAATGGTACAAGCAATGGAGGGTGCACTGTATTATTTTTTCTTTATTCGACCGAGTTTATATTACTAATCTTTAGCCACTTACACTACTAGCTAATTCAATTGAAAATTTTCTTAAAACATCTTTGAAAGATGGGCTTTGAGGAATCGTACAAGCAATGGAGGGTGCACTATATTATTTTTTCTTTATTCGGCCTAGTTTATATTATTAATCTTGAGCCACTTACTCTACTAGCTAATTCAATTGAAAATTTTCTTAAAACATCTTTGAAAGAGGGCTTTGAGGAACCTTATGCAAAACATTCATCTGCTTTTTTATTTTAAGTAATAACAAAAGGTCTGATATACATTGTCATCAATTATTATATCTATGATGTAACAGGCAAAACATTGATTCTTTTCATACCCTTTAGTCTTTTGCCTCACCTAGCAGATAGATGAATGTCAGAACCAAATAGATGTTAGTATCAACATATCAAGTCATTCTGGATTGAATCCTTGCCTGGTTTAGTCATGATCCGATTAGCTAGTTTGTTTACTTTTCCATCAAATAAGAATTATAAAACTGAGATGTTTGTTTACATTGATATTGAAATATGAAGTACCTTATATAGTTCTTTTTTGTTGATGTTCCTCTGCTCTTATTTGGAAGTTTAAAAGTAAAAAATGGTAATCCTAAATGTTTTCTTTTTGGATGATGAGCTTGACTGATCTCCTGCCTCACTGCTTGACTGGTGTGGTACAGATTTTCTTTTTTCCCGTGGATGCATTTAAACAAAGAAAACTATACTTGTCTTCTTCTCCCCTATCTTCTTCCTTCTATCAAGTAAAAACAGAAGAAATTGTGCACAGCTTATTTTTCTTACCCCTTTTTTTATCTGTTTTTTCTTGTGGTCTCTTTGCTTTCACCTTCTATAAATCAGGGTCTTAGCAAGCCTCAAATTCAACTCTCTTTTTACCTTTTCTTTAGTTAAATATGTAGCTTGAGCTTCAGATGCAGGTCATTTACTGCAGAGTGCGTTAGTCACCCAAACTAGCTCAGACTTTTGATTTTGGTCGGTTGTGAAGATTAAAAGATCTTGCTACCTGACAATAAGACCTCTTTGCCATCTCTGCTACTGAGTGAACGAAAGCATCCAGCACCTGCTCCTCCACTCTGTCATCTTTTGGAAGGTTGGAGTTCTTCAGATTCTATTTGAGTATGCTGCTTTGGTTGATCTTATCCTTAGCGTCCTGAAGCTCCCTCGCCCATAGCTTTTCCTTGGCACCTTGGGGGAGCGCAACCTTATTGTTTATTCAAAGCTCTTAATCTTTTTAAAACTCTGTCATGGATTGCTCTATAGATGAATAGAAGAGTGTCTATAGAGGTCTATTTGTCATAGCTGGACTTTTGATCCCAGCTCGCATTAATGCGTTTGTTTAGGGCAACCTATCATCTGGCTACCCCTTCGATTGGGGACCATCTAGATAATTTGATGGTTCTCCTGCCCCCTTGGGTTATGGTGGAGTATGTAGAACTTTTGTGGTGAAAGAGCTTGCTTTCTATGCTGATCCTCGTGGAGTTTCTCTGATTCTATCATTGCTGAGATCCAAGCCCTCTGCTTCCATGGCAGATGAGTTTGTGGCTGGACGTTGTGAGTTTCCATTGTTTCAGTCCATTTACGAGAGGGTTAAGGTGTCATTATTGTAGGAGTCTAGGAGACTATATGTAACTGCTTATTTATGCTATGTACCCTGAAAACGACGTTTGGTTTCAACATCCCTTCTAACAAATTTGATCTTTGTCAGGCCCTTTCTTCATGGCATTGCTGATTTGTGAAAGATATTGTGAGTCTAACATCTTCATTTGTCTTATGCCCTGCTCTTAATCGAATATAGATAATGGAAGCTTGCAATTTGAGCTTTAAAAGTTGTATGACTTATTGCTGCACATGAGAAAAATACTATGAAAGGATAATCGTTCAGAGAATTCGATCTATCAGTTGAAAAATTTGATTGAGAAATCAACTTTTATATAATAATGGCGACCTTTAAGATATATTGATCAGGATTTGTGCAGTTCTACCACGTAGTCTCCCTTGGGTTGTTAAAAGCAGCCTAAAAGAAGCAGACTAGAGTTCCCTCTAACAGAGGTTTCGCAAGAGTTTTGAGGTGATATACATGAGGATGACCGAGCTGGAGATTTCTTCTTATGCCTCCAATGTTCACCACAGAACAGTGTCAAACGTGGGCATACACCTTGTTCTTTTGTTGTCCTTGCATGCGCAAATTCTGGTGAAAACTTTAAAGTTGTGCCAGATTATGTGAAGCTAGAAATTGATATTGATGATTTAAGTGCATACTTTAATCTGGTCATACCTTCATTAGTAGCTTCTAGATAGGTTAGAAGCAGATCCTTTTCCCTATGTTTTTGAGCGGCGACCTCTTCAAGAAACTAATTTCTCTTACTGTCATTTATTTTGGTTGGTAGTTAGAATATCTTTATTGATGTTTCTTGCCTTCCAGGAATGAGATTGCATAGTTGTCTGGAGGTCTGGAAAATGGGACGTGTGAACTACTTGGATGCACTAAAACTTCAAGAGAAGCTTGTTGCAGATAGAAAATTGGGCAACATTCCAGACATTTGTTCTTGCAGCACCCACCCTCATACACTCTTGGAAAAAGGTGAACATTTCATTATTTACTGGTACTTGAGTCTGCTCTTCAATCTTTGGGTGCTGACCTACATTATACAGAGAGAGGAGGCAACATAACATTTCATGGTCCACACCAAGCCATTCTATACCCAATAATATCCCTGAAGGAAGTTAGTTTGGGTGCTCAAAAGTATGTTGAGAATGTTGAAATAGCCATGATTAACTTGGCATCTCTATATAGTGATCGAGCAGAAGCAGGAAACCCAGGCCAGACAGCAATTTGGGTTGAAGACAGAAAGATTGGTGCCATTGGTATTCAAATTTCATCAGGATTCAGTTCCCATGGATTGGATTTTAACATTAATTTAAATTTGAGCTATTTAAGGCACGTTGTTCCTTGTGGGATTGCCGATAAAGGAGTGAAATCATTGAGAAAAGAGGCAGATGAAGAACTGCCTGCAGATGGTGTGATTCATGAGCAGTTGGTTGTTTGTTTTGCTGATTATTTTGGGTTCAGTAATCTTTCTTGGAAATATGTACAAACATTGTGACTGAAAAGAGAAGTTAATTGAAATGAATACCTGCTCTCATCTTTTGACCTTGTTGCAGAGGATGTGATGCATGAACAATTGGTTCTTTGGCAAAAGCATTCGCAGGACGTAGTCAATGTGGAAGCTGTTCTAAATTTGTGACTGAAGAAGAATTAAATTATAAGGCTAATAGTTTTCAATTTATTTTTCTAGTTTCTATTCTCTCTCAGTTCTTTGTTGTTATAGAAATCTGTCTTCATGTACTACGGAGTTTTATTTCAAGTATACGTGTCAACAGAGTTTATGAAGCAACAGATGCATAGAGCTCCAAATACGAAGGCACCACCTGACATTAGCATGCTGGTCCATGGCATGCATTCCTCTCTTTCTTGTGGATTGTCCTGTTATAGCTTAGTGGATTTGAGATGTCCAATTACAGTATACTGATTCAATGGTTAAGGAAATTGTAGGCCATGAATCAATGGTTTATCTTTTGCATGTTTATCTGAGGAACAAAGTGTTGGATTGGAAGCACCCGTCTCCCTAGAGGAAATCGAACATGTCATTACCTCTATGCCAAAGGATAAACCACCTGGACCAGATGGTTTCAATGGTGAGTTCTTTAGATAAGCATGACCTTTTATGAAAGGATACTTTGTGAAACTGTTTGAGGACTTCCACTTGAATGGCATTTCTCACCACTCAATTGGGGCATCCATAATAGCATTAGTACCAAAAAAGAAAGGAGTGGAACAAGTTAAAGACTTTAGACTCATCAACTTAGTCTTTGGGGTCTACAAAGTCATTGCTTGCACCCTAGCAGCAAGGCTTAAAAGTGTCATCAATACAGTAATCAGCAGATAACAAAGTGCTTTCATTAAGTCCAGATAAATCCTGGATTCGGCCATGCTAGTACACGAGGCGGTTGATATGTTCATGAAGCAAGGAGAACCTAAGTTCCTTTTGAAGTTTGATTTAGAAAAAGCATTTAACAGGGTAAATTGGAGACACCTTGACCTCATTATGAAAGCTTATGGGGTTCGGGTTGAGATGGAGAAGATGGATCCACTCTTGCATTTTGTCAGCCAAGTTCTCTGTTTCCATTAATGGAGGGATCTCTGGATACTTTCAAAGCTCTAGAGAAATACAGCAAGGCGACCCCTTATCCCCCTTACTTTTTAACATTGTAGGGGAAGGATTGACTGCGCTATTCTGCCATATTGAAACGGGGCGCGACTTCCCTATACCAAAATGTGCGATATGCATGGAACACTGACATGCGACAAGGGCGGACGCACACACAAATGCGCATGGACAACCAACCGACAAAGAGGTGCAAGACCAACTATCATCCGATGACGAGGCAGATGACATGGCACTTGTATGACGCGGCACATGAGGTGGCTCATGACTAGGCAAGTGAGGTGGCATGCATGAGTTGGCAATGAGTTGGCAAACACAAGGAGGGAGTGCTTGCTAGTTGGAATCTATGGGTTGGCATGAGTTGGCATTGGTTGGCAAGCACCTAGAGAAGTGCTTGCAAGGTGTCACCAACCAAGGGAGGTTTTGTAATCTATAAATAGCCATGTACAAAGGCTTGTAAGTCATTCATTCAATAGAAGCAATCTTTCCTCCCAAATCAGGAGTCCTCTTTTGTGCTTGTGTTTAGAGAGTGTTCTAGCACCAAGTGTTCTTGTGCTAAACTTCTTCCGAGAAGTTGACTAGCATTTAGACGGACTTGGAGGTTAGGCCGCACGCTACTAAAGATCACGATTGTGCCTTACATTATCTAGCGGCGTGACATATATGGTGTTAGCAGATTGGATTCACACTCCCTTCCCTGATGGAGCACCCCCCATAGTCCAGTTTGCAGATGATAGATGATCTTCTGTGAGGGAACCCAGTTCTAGGTGCAAAGGCTGAAAGCTGGCCTAGCTTTACTGGAAGGCTAGTCCTCCAATCTTGCCTAGGCTCCTAGAAAGGTAAGCGCCTCTCAAAAGCAAGAAGGCTAGTCCTCCAATCTTGTGTATATGGCATCCCATCTTACATGCTCTCATTCTTGCAATGCCCAAACGGTTGCCAATGAGATGGAAAAGATGATGAGGCATTTCCTTCGGAGAGGAAATAGTAATGAGTTCAAACATCATCCGGTTAAGTGGGAAGAGGTATGCACGCCAAGAACTTATGGAGGGCTGGGCATAAGGAGGATCATTCCCTTAAACCAAGCCGTATTGTTGAAATGGTGTTGGAGAATAAATCAACCCAACCCGCCCTTATGGGCATCTTTCATGAGAAGTAAACATAACATCCCAAGCTTAGATTGGATACTCGGATAGCACCCAAGTCACTCCCTTTCCCCAATCTGGAAGCAAATCCACTAGCATTGGGAACTATTTCGAAATGTGTAGATTCCTCCCGAGTAAAGGTGATAGGAGCGAATTCTGGTCAGACACTTGGCTTAATGATAGACCCCTCAAAGCTTGTTATCTGAGGCTATTTAGATTGATTAGATCCCCTGGGGTAAAAATTGAGGAGATTCTACAGTCAAGGAATGGTAGAAATGTTGACTAGAGTAGGCACTACTGAAGAGAGCTAAGAGATGAAGAAGCAACGGAACTGAGTCAGCTTGATCATCTCGTGTGTAGCTATTTTTTTTGACACACAATAAGGACAGAATCATCTGGAAGCATAACCCTAGTGGAGACTTTACAGTAAAATCACTTGTCTTTAGAAAATCAGGGGCTTAGAGAGGAACACAAAGCACGATGGGCTTGGAAATTGCAAGGCCCCCCTAAAGCGAAGTTCTTTTTATGGACTGCCCTACACCAAAGGTTGATGACAAGAGAAAACCTGACAAGGAGAGGGATGACTCTTCCGACCACTCTCTGTCCTTTTTGCAGCTATGCCAAGGAAACATGCGATCATGTCCTTATACAATGAACATATGCTCAACACATTTGGAGTTTCTTCTAGTCTAAATTTCACTTCAATACCC
This sequence comes from Aristolochia contorta, assembly GCA_022405105.1. NCBI lineage: Eukaryota > Viridiplantae > Streptophyta > Magnoliopsida > Piperales > Aristolochiaceae > Aristolochia > Aristolochia contorta. Next base: position 21,482,822 of record CM039667.1, read on the forward strand.
CAACTTTTCATAACCTCTCAGGTTTTATCGAGCTGTGGCGCAACTCTCAACTCACCCAAAAAGGGAAAACCATGCTGGGAGTTTGTATAATTTTCATTCCCTGGTGTATTTGGGAGGAGAGGAGTAGACATATCTTCTCTAACAAGGAGATGAGCTTGAATGAACTCCGCGAGCTCATTCTTAGAGAACCATTATTTGGTTGTGTGCAACACTAGAAATGAAGGATCTGGATGGCTCTTGTGTAAGAGCCTATGGGCAAGTTTTGTCTAATTACCCTCTCCACGACCTGAAGTACAGATTACCCCATGGACCCCACCTCCATTGGGTGTAATAAAACTCAATGTTGATGGATCCTCTAGACGCAACCCAGGGCTTGCTGACATTGTGGTACTCTTCAGAGATCACAATGGCGATACCCTACTCTCCTTTGTTGGCCCTCTTACCTAACACAGACTTGGTTGATGCTGAGCCTATGGCCTTGCTCCAAGGCCTGAAACTCTGCAGAAAGATTAGAGGGGAGTTTGGCGGTGGAAGGGGATTGTTTGAATGTAATTAATTGGTGCAAAAAATCTACCCAACCACCTTGGAGACTCATTGTACCACAGAGAAATATGGAGTCTAGGAAATTCTTTGAACTGTCAATGCCATGTACCTAGATCAGCTAACTCTCATGCTGATGCCTTAGCTCGTGAAGGTGTGTATCTCCCTCACTTGGAGATGAAAGACCCACCTTAGACTGGAAATGTAATGGCAATACTGTAATTTGGAGTTCAACAATCAATGAAATAGAAAAACCAATCTCCTTTAAAAAACAAAACAAAACAGTATACTGATTCAATAATAAGGTTTGTGAGAATTAAGGTTAAGCAGCTTTATGACGTTCTTACTGCGTCTCAAGTCCTTATTCCTAGCATAATTTGACCATCATAGTTAATGATGGTCTTAATTGTCCATCCTTAAGCCTAGACCTGTTCAAACTGTTTTTTAATGTCCTGCTGAATCTGTTAACGTTCGGAAATTTGTTATGCAAGAGTTCTTTTTTTTTTTTTTTTTGAGAAGATTGATGCTTTTATTAATAAAGGAAGTAGTGCATAGTACAAGCAGAAAAAATTGAGAATACAAGTAGAATACACTAGGGTTACAATGTGAAGCTATGGCTTCCGTTTGGGGTCAGCACTAGATTAACTCCACAATGGAGTAGTGACAGCAAGACCCATCTTTTGGACACCAGCCTTTGCTAACTTGTCTGTCACAGAGTTGGCTGAGCGAGGTGCAGCCAACCAAGCTATTCACAAGTCCTCGATTAAGTCACTCAGCTCGTCGAAGATGCTCTTTAGAGACCAGGGGGTAGAGTTGCATTTTGTATCCCAGCCAATGACTAGCTGTGAATCTCCTTCAGTTTCTAAGGCTGAAGTTTCTGTTATTTTCAATGGTGCTGCCAAGGACTTGAGCGACTGTACACCTGCTGTGAACGCTTAGGTTGTAGATCTGAGGGAAGGCCACCGAGAGGGGTTGGCTTCCAATCCATACATCCTTCCAAAAATTCACTTTTCTTTCTTTTCTCCCATGAAACCTGAGGAGATCTCTCATTTCAGATTCCTGTTTGAGTATTCCTTTCCATAAACATGATACCTTGCTACTGGGCAATTCTTTGGCATCCAACCATGGTCCCCCGTACCATATTTCTCATCTGTAATTGCCCTCCATGATGCTGTCTTCTTTGTGGCATCTCCAAAGCCATTTTGCAAGAAAAGCTGAGTTTAATTTTTTTATATGTCGAATACCAAGTCCTCCATGTTCCTTGGGTCTATACATTGTTTCCCATTTAACTAGTGGGTATTTGAACTGATTTCCTGTGCCACACCAAAGAAACTTCCTCTGTAAAGCCTCAAGTCTACTTACAATACTGGCTGGGCATTCCATCAGAGATAAGTAATAGTTCGGAATTCCTGTTAGGGTGAATTTGATCAGCATTGCTCTCCCAACCTTACTTAGGAATTGTCCTTTCCAACAATCTAGCCTCTTTTGATATCTTTCTAATACCAAGTTCCATAGTAGCTTGTTGGACTTGCCTTGATACAAAGGAAGCCCAACACAAGTGCTGGGCAGATCATTGCTCTTGCATCCCTCGATTCTTTTGCCAGAAATCTGGATGGCATTTTTTGCAATATGCAAGAGCAAACAGCTGATCACTTGTCCATTATACCTTTCAAACCTACAATTTGGTGGGTTGTGACAGTGAACAGAATTTGCCATTCTGGTGGGGTTTATGCCTGCATCCAATGGTGTGTTATGTGAATAAATATTTATCTGCTTATTTCAAAATCTTGAGTTCCATAGAAAATTGCCCTTACTGCAATTCCATCAAACCTTTGGGGTGGAGGAATTGTGGGAGATTTCAAGCCAAATCAAGCTCTTGTAAAATCATAAATTGAATATATTATTAGTCTTTTGGAGAGGCAAACTGTTTTAGAAGCTTTTAACAGTTGCATGGGTTATTTTTTTGAGGAAATTGGTGTCTATTTCATTCAGAACTCTTTTTACATGGTTAATGCACATTCATCAGAGCCTAGGGCGGCTCTCTCACTTCAAATGGGGATAGTGACACTCCTTCTCTAGCCAAAGTGTTAGCCAACGCATTGGCTGATCTTGGGACATGACTCCATTGGCAGCTATTGTTGTTTCCTAAGGCCCATATTTCCCTAAAGTGACAATGAGTCTCCAGGGGAGCAGTCCTTTACACCAATTAATCACATTTAGGCAATCTCCTTCCACTTGGTTGTGGGGGGGGATGCTATGGGGTGCTTTGTACTTCTGAAGATTAGCTCATTGAGCTCAGCTGGGTTCATTTCCTTGCTGGAGAATATACATCTGTTTCTTTCTTCCCATAAGCACCAAGGAATGAATATAATGCAGGCCCCTAGCATGACTCTGCCTTTCCTAGTAAGCCGCGTGCTGTGCCATTGATGGATTGAAGGCTCTGCCCTGTTGGGGCATTAAGTTGAAACTTTGTCCAGAAGAATAACCAGATTTGCTTTGCAGGAACAATGGATCAATATGTGATCACAAGTTTCCAATCCACTACTACAAAGAGGGCACTCGGTTGTTGCCAATGACATTCCTCTTTTTTCAAGGTGTTCTCTGGTCATTAGCCTCTGGTGCAATGCTGTCCACATGAAAATTTTTGCCTTGGGGGGTCTTGCTAGCTTTCAAGCCCCCACCCGGCGAGGTGTTCCTCCCTCTGTTTTAGGTTGCTTATGATTAGGTAGGCTGACTTCACCGTGAAGTCTCGACTTAGGCTGTCCTTCCATATGATTTTATCTTCTGAGTAGTTATCGAAGAAGTAGTTTGTCAGGATTTGATCAGGCTGGCCTCCTCATCCCTTAATTTGCTTCTGTAGTGGCTGCTCCTGTCAATATTTCTTCCATGTTTAGCTTGGAAAATATTGCTGATTCTTGCTTTTGGGTCTCTTGTCCCTCTTGCCTGCCTTGGAAAACCTACTTTGAGGGGTCTATCACCAATCCATGTGTCAGTCCAGAATTCGATTCTATCTCCCTTAGCTTGGAGAAATCTGATCATGCTGCTGAATAGCTCCCAGTGTTTCTGTATGTCTCCCAATTGGAGATAGAGTATTGCTTGGATGCCATCCTAATATCCAGTCCGTGTCTAGAATACCCACCTTATGTCTAAAAAAGGATGCCCACAAGGGTGGGTTAGGTTGGTTTAGTTTCCAGCACCATCTCAGCATTAGTGCTTGATTAAAGGATCTGATTTTCCTGATTCCCAATCCCCCAACTGTTTTTGGAGTGTAGACCTCATCCCATTTGATTGGGTGGTGTTTGAACCGGTTGCTAGGTCCTGTCTATAGGAATTTGCGCATCATCTTTTCCATTTCGTTCGCCACTCCGTTGGGGCACTGAGTGTAGGAGAGCATATATGATGGTATGCCATAAAGGCGTGATTGGAGGAGGACTAGTCTTCCTACTTTAGAGAGATGTCTCCCTTTCCAAGATGCTAGCCTGCTTTGCATTTTTTCGAGTGTGGTATCCCGGACTTGCTTATGGATTCACCCTTGGAGTACAGGAAGTCCTAGGTGGGTTAGGGGTAGGCTTCCAATGCTGCAGCCCAGTTCCCTTGCTGTATCTTCTAGAAGGTCTGGAGTGGTATTTATTCCTACCAAGGATGACTTTCTCCAATTTATCTTCTGTCCGGTTGTTATCTCCATCTAGACCAGGCCTGCTTTTAATTTCTGAATTTGTGTTAGGTTCCCCTCTCAGAATACCATCATGTAATCTGCAAATTGCACTAAAGGTGTTGTTCCCCATCATTAAGGGGAGAGTGAATCCATCCTAGTAGCATCAGTTGACGAAATACGGCAGTTATCCCCTCTCCAACTATGTTGAACAACAACGGTGACAGGGGGTCACCTTGTCTAATCCCTCTCAAACTCTGGAAGTAGCCAAAGATACCTCCATTTATGGATACGGAGAAACGAGTTGAAGAGATACAGGAGTAGATCCATCGTCTCTATCTAATGCCAAATCCCATCTCCTTCAAGACGAGGTCTAGGTGCCTCCAATTAACTTTGTCAAACGCTTTCTCGAGATCTAATTTAAGAAGGAATTTTGGCTCTCCTTTCCTTGCAAAGGAATCCACTACTTCATGCACTAACATGGCTGAATCAAGTATGTGTCTGGATTTAATGAATGCACTTTACTGATTATTGAGTTCATAACATTTTTCAGCCTTGCCACTAACACCCGTGCAATGATTTTGTAGACCCCAAAGACTACGTTGTTGCGTGGGTTATTTTGATTTCTAATTGTTTCCTCTTCTGGAAGCAAACCTAAAATGTTATGCTTCCTGGATCTCTCAACCTTGTAATATTTTAACACAAACTTGATGAGAATTCTAAAGGTAATTTATTTCATACGAAGCTCCAAGCATTTGGGCAAATTTAGAAGGGAAGATAAAATTTTAGAAGTAGAGATTTTGGAGAAAAAAAGGTTAGGTTTTAAAGGGAGAAATGCGAGGGAGGTGGCAACCAAGAAGATGCTGAGAGGAAAGAAGAGTGAGAAAGGGAGATAAAAGTCATGGTTTGGATGTCTAGTTTTGGCTCCTTCAATTTCTACGTTTTATAATTTTGAGCGGTAAAAGTTACACTTCAGAGCTGATTCAAGGTCCCTATACATCATTTACTCAATCCTAATGATCATTCTCAATCTTTCTTTTTTCCTAACGACATTTGGTTCTTAGCTTCTTAGAAGAACAACCCCCTTACCTGAAAACTGAATAAACTCTAACATGATTAAGCAAACTAAATATTACTCTTACACGAAAATTAAATGAATACCACTGAGTAAACTATATTGCAGATTCGGTGGTTAGCATATGGTGAATTGTTATATTTTTATAAGGCCTAAACTTGGATATGGGTATGCGGTTAGGCTAACCTTATGAAATAAGATAAAGTTCTAGTTTATGTCCATGACACTTGTTATTTTAAATCTTGAAACGAGGGACCTAAGAAAAGAGTTAGTGGGAATCATCACAAAAGGTGTACGGGGTTGCTTGGTTTGGAGTGAAAAACTCAACATGTTTGATGGATTGTAATGGTCTTGTGAGGTCCAACCAATAGTATGGGTACCGAGTTGGGCTAACCTATCACAAGAATGGTTTAAGAACTTAGTTTTGTGTTTGATTAGTTCTAAAGTTTTTAATATATTCTCTAGGTACTTGACATTTGTATCAAAGCAATCACCATATCACTTGTTCTTATATTAGACGTGACCTATGACAAGGTTCACCTGGTATTACATCGGTCACTGTCGTGGATAAACATATGTTGTTGATGTGAAAGGAAATGAAGAGTACGACTCTTTTCATGTGGCTGAGGTGAACCAGAAGCTGGTTGCAACAAAAAACAAGTGTCCGAAAACGTGCTGACCGATAGGGTGGGTCAGCTCAAATCAACACAAACGACGATTGTGGAAGCTTCCTGGTGAAGAACTAGTGGCGGTGGATCCTGTAAAGACGGTGGATCCTGTAAAGGCAATGGATCCGGCAATGGTGATGGCTCTAGTAAGAGGGGAGTATCCAACAACAACCGTGGCTTAGGTGAGGGTGTAAGATCCGGCAAAGTGTCGGCTCAGGGAGAGAAGGTGACACTAGCAGCTGTGGTACGACAACTGGTGTTAGTGGGGATGGAGGATGAAAGCCTGGACAATGTGGTCGAAAAGAGCCATCAAAAGAGTACTTGTTTATGGTCTTCAGTTCAAGGTTGAGCCCGCTTCTATCCCAAAAAACTAGCTTATTTAGGAGGCATATTGCCCAATCTTATAACTCGATATCGTTGCTTAAACTTTTACAATGTAGGATTATTCCCACTCAACATCGTCCTTGAAGAAATCGAGACCATATCAAGAATTGTTAACTCCAAGTGAGGCATTGTTACCGACAAGTCAGGTTGGTCAGGTGATGGAGAATCGTCTGACAGAGGTGGATCGACAACTAGAGCTGGAAAAGGATCATCCATGGGATCACATTGCAGCGCCAACACTAGATTGTTCAAGTGGACGCGCCAATAATGGAAGTCGTTAGATTTAGTAAAGGAAGATAGAGGATGAGAGAAAAGTGAAGAGATAGGAAGAAGGGGAAGAGAGAAGGAGAGAAAGAGGTCGTAAGGTCATAATAACTTGCAACCCTAAACCATGTATTATTAGAATCCGAAAATACAAAATTACAATAATGCTATTCATGGCTTGAGAAGCAAGTAAATCAAATTACTTGACTTGCAACCCTAAACCATGTATTATTAAAATTACTTAACTACCCCGGAGTTGTAACACTCCCCCCTCAAGCTAGAGCATAGATATCATGAAGGCCCATCTTGGAGAGAAGATACTCAAATTCTTTTCTTCCAAGACCTTTAGTGAGCAGTTCAGCCAATTGGTCCTCAGAGTTAGCATATGGAGTGACTACCTTGCCTTGTAGGAGCGCATCCCAAATAAAGTGACAATCCACCTTTATGTACTTCGGACTCTCAAGAAACATATTCATAACATACATTCTTTGCTATAGAACCACTGATCTCCCTTACTTGGGGCAACTTCAATGCCCAAGAAGTACCGAAAGAGATCAAGACCTTTCATTCTTTGCCCTCGAATAATCAAGGAAGTCCACACCAAATAATATTGACCATTCAATTTAGATGCAGCAATCAGACTGGTATCCTTAGCAAGTATGGTAACACCGACAGAGGCACTAAAGTCGACAATCTCACCAGTAGACATGATAACAAACCACCAAAGAATAACTCACAAGTCCAAAATAGATATCCAGTTAGCACTAAACTACTTTCAGGATCACCAAATCAATGTGTGGTAAACCAAAAATCTCAATTTTGAGCACTATAACTGATGACGTCAGCACACCATAAATTTACACCTAGAAACCTTAATTCGTGCACAAATCACATATAATATGCCTCAAAAATACTAGCTAACCAATCACAACACAACTTTTGAAGCTTGCTGATGTTAGCATGAGCAATGATGATGTCAGCATAGAAAAATACGGCATTTGCATACCTGGCTGTCCCAAAAAAGTTTAGAACTACCTGGATTTGTAGAATAGTGATTTTTGCAGGCTCAGATAATATGTAGAGAGATTGCACGAATCCTGAGGAAGTGAAATAAAAGCTAACACTTTAGTAGTGGTAGTAGAAAGAGGGTTTTACGAATCCAGTAGTAGCAGAAAGAGAGTTTTACGAACCCAACGATAGCAATAGGAAAAAGTGGATTTTACGAACTCAATAACAGCAAAATAACTCCTCTTTGGAACAGAACCAAGCTTGTAAAACACTTAAAAAACAATAATAACGATCACCTTTTCTGCAGTAAAAACTAGACATCCAAATCTTTCTCCAGAGTATGAAATTCACAGCTGAAAAGTTACCACATCAGCCCTAAGTATGACGATGTAAGCACAACCCAAAGTTCGAAAGATCAAGCCTTTATGTTTAAACCCTAGAGAAGCCTCTGACGCCCAAAAAACCCCTTTTGACAGCCTTTGGTGAGCTAAAACAGCCTAGCACGATTATCGGGGCAGAAAAAATTGAGTCTTTTTGCGCTGCAGTATGAGTCCAACGACTCAGCAGTAGCAGAAAACCCTTTTTAAGGGCAATAGGTTGTGCATCTACCACTTACACATGAATTTAAATCATTAACCTTCCGACAATGGCAGAAGAAAGAAAAAATTGAATCTTTAGCTTCTGACCACACTACAAGTAACGTCAGCAACATGGTTCCAGCGATTCAGCAGTAGTAAAAAACCATTTTTGAGGGCACAAAGATATGCATCTAGCGCTTAAACACTAGTACAACCCATAGTTTACAGCCATGGCAAAGAAAAAGAAAAAAAAATTTCTTATTCACCCAGCTACAGAAATTTATTCCAGCCCTCTAACTTGTGGAACAAGCTTCGAGGAAGAATATCCCATCTTCTTCCCTTCTATCTCGCTTTCTTCCTCTTTGTCTCTCTTCTCCTTCTTTTCTCTTTGCCCTGTATCAGTTCCCCATGGAGACTTGAACTCAGGATGCGTTTGACCTGTCTGAGTAGCTTGCTGTTGACTTCTTAGCTTCCTTTGCTTACAAAAGAGGGATTTTCTTGGCTACATCTGGAAGTTGCTTGGTAAAATCTGGTTTTCATTTATCCCCCTCTTTTGTGGCTTCTTGAACCTTCCATAGGGGATTGTCATCTCCTATCTAATATTTTTTTTCTCTTAGTATTACTTTTCAAAAGAAGAACAGGAAAAACTGTTATGGCCTTGGTAAATATTCAGATTCTTTTTTTCAAACAGAAGAACGTTTTCTTTTTTCTTCTTACTCCTGATGAGATTTCTAGTTTTGCTCAGATGGCCACAGATGTAGGAAAAGATTCAACTTTTACTTCACCTTTCATGGAGCTTGCCTTGGAACAGGTGACATATTTACTAGCTTGAATTTTTGATAAACATTCAAGCTATTTTTTTTAGCCAAGATTGAGGCATTACAAGGGTCAGAAATGTGTTTTGTATTTAGTGAAATGAGTCGGTGTTTTAGCGTCTTAGTCTGACTTTTGCTGTTTGTTGCCTTATCCAATATATTTTTCTTCTCTATTTTCTTAAATGAATTTATAATAATGCCAGTTTAGCATTGGGCTGTCAGTTCAGTTTAGGGATTGAACATGCACATTAGTTTTGTTTTGTATTTACGGAAGTTTACTAATAGATAGTGAATTGACTTTGTTACTTCAGGAATTCTGACCTTCTAAGGTTGTAGGAATTGGTAATATATCTCATAATTTTATCCATTTTTTTTGGAAATTTTATTTTTAATCATTCATTCTTCTTTTAGCAGGCAAAGTTTGCCTTGGAGAATCTAGAAGTTCCAGTTGGGTACGTTGGACTCCATTTCTCATTCAGTGTTTCTGTTAAGTTCAGTGTTTCTATTATGCACATGGCTAGAGGTAGATATATTGATGGAAATGGAAGTTCTAATGTTGTTAATTTTCAATTTGCTGTAGTCATTCTTGTTTGCCTTTTGTGGCAGATAAACCTTTTTATCTTTATTATTGTGCACCTGTGGTCGTATTATGTCTATGGAGATTCTTTGGTGAATGTCTCCATTCTATTTCAACCATTTCAAAAATAACCTCTCCTCATGATAGGTATCCTCGTCAAATTGTCTGTTTACAAGGAGTATATAGTTAATGATTGTCAACTGATTTCAGGACAATAATACCGTCTTAAATTTTAATTACTGAATTTCTTCCTGTTATATAACATGTCCACTCCTAATTGAAAGTTAAATCAACTCCAGTTGTTGCTTAAATTGTCAAACATCTTTGCAAGTGAGCACTCTTAACTCTTATTGCATGTGTATTTATTTAATTTAAAGAATTAGAACTTCCTTGGAGCTGCAGAGGGAAAGGAGCCATTGACCAGAAGAAAATATTTGGTGGTTTATTGTCCATGCATGTTTATGAAATACATTTGATACTCTTTTTCTATTTGTTTTTACAGTATTTAATCTATATTTTATTTGCAATATTCTTTCTGTGTGTGATTATACATAGAATAGTTTTGCTGTTATTACTTATGCCTCTCAATTATCTTACCAGTTGTGTAATCGTGGAGGATGGAAAGGTTATTTCATCAGGCAGCAATCGTACTACTGAGACACGAAACGTATGGACTTAAATATAGTTTCCTTTTCCAGTAAATAAAAGTTTCAGTTAACTACACATATTTACCCACCAGGCTCTACTTATGAGCTCTATCACCTGTCTTTCTCTTTACAGGCTACGAGACATGCTGAGTTGGAAGCAATTGATGTTCTACTTAAACAGTGGCTAAGTATGGGTTTTCACCACTAGAAGTGGCAGAGAAGTTCTCTAGATGTGAGCTTTATGTCACATGTGAACCATGTATTATGTGTGCATCTGCATTATTAATTCTAGGTTTGATCATTCACCTTACGTCCTTTTGTGAGGCCCTTAATTAATCGGTTTTACAATATTCTGTACTCATTTTACATAAATTAGAGGTGTTTATTGTTGCTGAGTTTTACAGATCTGTTTTCTTTTTTCGTAGGACTTAGAGCTGTTTATTATGGCTGTGCTAATGATAAATTTGGGGGATGTGGATCCATCTTGTCTCTTCATGAGGGCAGTCCTGATCAATTACCCAGGTTTGTCTGAAAATATTCTTTTACTAATAATCTAAGATGCTCTGATTGATATTTCCCCTTTATTACTCGCAATTGTTGGTGTCTCCCTCAGATGTTTTGCATCTTGGGATTTTTCGTGATATGATATACATATCTGCAATGTATTTTAATTGTTATTTAAATAAATATTTTATCCCAAGACAGGATGTCACTGTCAAGGATACAATAAGTATCGTCTTAGATGTCCAGAATCTTTAACTGAGAAATCTTGGAAAAATGCAACATTCCCTGATTCCTAGAGCAACTTTCTTACACATAAATTGATAAAGCAAATAAAAAAAATAATAACAGAAAACCTCTTTGAATACAATAAACAGTTTCTGTTAATGCAGCATTTGAAATGAATTCATTGGAAACATTCATGAAGATGGTGTGTTAGATAAAGCTAGTCTTAAAAGCAGAGATATACTTATTTCCTATCCTTGAACTCCTATCCTCGAGCAGTTGCCTAAAGTTGTCTTCTTGACAGTTGTAAAGGTCATGGACAAAAGGGGTTTACATGCACTGGAGGCATAATGGCATCAGAAGCTGTTTCTCTTCTACGGAGTTTCTATGAACAAGGAAACCCCAATGGTATTCGTAGTTTTATCAGGGTATCTCTTTGACTGTATCTGTTTTTATTAGCTTTCTTATTTATTACTTTTTAATTTTGTCAGCTCCAAAGCCTCATAGACCAGTTCAGATCTCTCAATGAGAAAGTGTAAGGGCTGAAACTTCAATTTTTTCTCTGGTCTCTCAATGATTTGATTTGCATTCTATTTGTTTCTCTGTGAACATTTTGTTATTTTTCTGGTTGTATTAAATAGACAGAAGATTCCCTAAAAGTATGAGATTTGGATAAACCAGACCTGTTTGTGGTTTTGTTTTTGAGACATTTTGAGTTTCTGTTGGATCACCCTTGCTTGCATGGTTGTGACTCCTGGAGTGGGTCAGTCAATCTGCTTATGCGCTTCTGTTGGATCACCCTTGTCTGCATGGAGATCTCATTCCAGGACTCACAAGCATAAAAAAATAGGAAACCACAAAAAGCAGATTATGGGAAGGCTCTGGTATGGCCACTTCCCCTCGCTAGACGATTGAAACTTTCCAACAATATCTTTGTTAATGGTGCCTTGCTGATAACGGTCCCTGCTTAGCTGGAATGCAACATGTGGCAGCCCACCCTGCTTTGCTGTCTGCATTAAAAAAACATTGCTTTCATTTTTTGTTGAAAAACGTTTTTCATATAATCTTACAAAGTGTCCACTTTGTACAATATATTCAGTTGGTTGTCAATATAAGCTCAAAACTACTAAGTTTTTCCATTTTCAGAGAGTTTATGCTCAACACCATGCCACCGTTTTCTTGTGTACTGATAATAGGCTAAAGAATGCCTTGTGTACTTAAGGCTGTCCTTAGTGTAAAAATGCCTGAAATTGGACAAATTTTTTAAAGGGGCCCCCTATCAAAGCTGATTCCACAACAGATTTAGCATCTCTCGGAATGGAACACCAGTTCCAAACAATATCTAACATCTTCTAAAAGTAAACCACCTAGTGGAGGTCTTGCGAGGAACACCAGTTGATGATGTTGCAAGGGTCCCCTTCCACCTTAAGAGGCACCATGAAAGATACGCAAACCTGGAAAGACCACCATAATCTCCACCGAGATAGACAAGAAACCCCCCCAAGCACCTGTTAAACAAGTGGGTATGCATCCCAAATGACTCACATTACTAAAATGGCCCAAGTTCTTGAAGTAGGCTCCTGGGGGTAAATACTGCTTCAACCAATGAGCGGCCCTGAATGCTATAGCTGAGGGATGCCACCTCTGCCAGCGATAGCAATAAGAACAAAGTCAAGAGCAGCAAAATCAGACCGAAAGATAAGCAAATTAAGAATATGGTCCCTGATTCCTAGAGCCTCATCTACCCACATTCTCCTCCTGGATTGAAAAAGTTATTTGGAATATTACAATAAAAATCTAGAGTCAGTTCATTTTGTGATAGATGGAAATATATTACGAGATTTAAGTAAACCTCATTACTATAGCTTGCTGATAGAATCCAAAAATCAAATTGGGGAAGCAAAATTAAATTTTATTAATAAAAACAGAATTACAAATAGTTTGACTTGCTTTCCAGAAGAAACTGACTCTCCCAAATTACTTTAATCGACTATTGTAATAATTACCCACTTGGAAGAGGAGAAACATTGTTTCAAATCAACCTTAGAGTTTTAATTACCATTAATAAAACTCAAGTGGGTCATTACATATTGTTGAACGCAGTTTGGACTCTTATTTAAGATGCTTTTGGGCATCAACTTCTAGAGTAAGTGACATTGCTATGTAAATATGGATGAATGAGTTCTATATTCGCATTGTGAAGTTCAAAACTGAGACTTTCACTTCTCTACGATGTATGTCTTGTGCTACTCATTTTAGCCTTACTTCTATCTGAGCCTAAGATCTTCACAGGTATGTTTACAATGCACTAATGGTACTCTAGCAAGAATGTGTTTTTTTAGACAAATGATTGAGATTGGTTTTGGGTGGTTACAATTGTTTAAAAGTATGTATATTTTCCTTTTCATTATAGTTTTCTTCCTTAAGATTGATAGAGTTCAAAGATCTTGGTCTCTCTGTTTTTTGCTTGCACAGGACTGAGAGGATTGAAGCGATGTTGTTTGGTAGTCTTCAATAGCAGATTCGAGACCCCCGGTCAGAAATGTCAGCAACCTCACTAGCCCATAACACTGGGCTCTCCTACCTCAAGGAAAACATAAGATTTTTAGATTCTCTAATAGTGCACTATTCTTGTAATCATTTAAAGAGGAAGATGTTAAATTGTGCTTTGGAATTGTACGAAGTGAACACGTTTCTGGTTCTTTCATGGGATGTCTCGTGTTTTTATGTAAGTGTTGTTTTTTCTTGTTTGCTTGTTTGTCATTGATGAATTTTTTGGAACTTGTCATACGAGGCCCGACTTGTCTATGCCAACAAGCGCAATGTCTATGCAATGCAGACATGCATCAACGCACAATGGGGTTGGACGTACACATACATGTGCACAGACAACCAACCCACCAACCAACCAACATGCGCACAGGAATGCATGCACATGGACAACTTGCATATCCGCATGAGTGCACAGGGCCGCACACGCATCCTGCCAATCCGGATGCACACTCGAGGCAGCATGCACAGGCCTAATTGTGGGTTGCAATTTCGTAACCTCACTCATTCAGCCACAAAGAAGCAGTCATGCACAGTTCAAGCATCAATGCTCATAGAGGCATCTAGGTGCGAGCCAAACCACATGGAGCAACTTAAAAAAAAGGAGCATACTTACAATGGGTCTGACGAGCCAACAATGATGTGGTGATTGACATGTATTTGCACGAGGTGGAACATTATATAGCATGCATGAGGTGCCACATGATGTGGTATGTATGGGGTGGCAAAGCACATGGAGCATATGCTTAATAGGAGGCGCGATTTAGTTGAGCTTTGAATCTAAAATAATGCCAATCAAATATATTTGAATGGGTTAGCATAATTCTAGGAGGTTTTAGCATGATATTCCCACTCATAACATATGTAGGAAGTTGTAGCCTATAAGTAGGCTTGTAAATCAACTTATAAAACACTTTATTCATTTGAGTAGCGAAACTTTTCTTCCTAAAATTCGTATGAGCTCTTGTCATTGGCTTTAGAGCGAGTTTTAATGCTTACAACAATGTTCCTATGCTAACTCTTATGCGGGAGGCTGACTAGCAACCAAAAGGACTTTGAGGATAGGCCACATGGTACAAAAGATCAAGTTAGACTCTTGGTCAATCAATCTAATGACAACATTCGAAACATAGGTATCTCCAACCAAAAGTAAGGAAAGAATTACCAAGCCTGAACTTCGTTTTTCATCTCTTGAGGACAGAATGGATAAGGTGGAGTGTGTTGTTCCAGATAAGAAGAATAGGTATGTGGAAACATAAATTCTGGGAACGAGAGTCCAGCAGTTATTCAAATTTTAAAGGGAAAATGTTCGTAGTGCCATGACAGTGTTCCAGACAGATATAGACGAGCTTGGGAATGAGATGGAATGAGACTTGCCTTGCTAGAATATGTTGTAGTAAACGGATGTGCAAACATGAATGAAGCAGCAACCAAGATAGTGTATGAACCCGTCTTTCAACTGAGTAAGAGCAAAATCATTGAAACTTTCTTATGGCATGTAGAGCAATACTTCTTGGCCTTACGAAGTGCAAAAGGTACACACTGCTTCTTCTATGTTCCTTGTTGATGATGTTGTACTCTGGTGGAGGAGAATAACTGCTAATGGGGAATCGAGACCCCCTACCGTAAGGATGTGGGAAGATTTCAAGCAAGAATTGAAGTCATAATTCTTTCTGGTGGACACTGATTACCAGGCTCAAAAGAAGTTCAAAGCCTTAAAACAAGAAGGTAATATTAGAGAGTACACACAAAAATTTACTTCTTTAATGTTGTACATTTCTAATATGTCTAATTAGGACAAATTATTTTTTTTCTTACTGGTTCAAAACTTTGGCCGGAGCAAGAGCTTGGGAAGCAAGGAAGTGAAGACTTTGGCCTCAACATTGTCCACAACTGAGAGGCTAACTAAGTATGAACGAAAGACCAAGGAGGGACTTTTAAAAACTCCAATGACACCAAAGACTAGATGGATTAAGAAAAGAAACGGAAGTTTGAGAATAAAGCCGAGAAGGACAAACTTCAAAGTTGATGACAAGAAAAAGGAATAAAAATACCTCTATTAAGCTAGTAGGAATAAAAATACCTCTATTTTGTAACTAGTAAAAGCCAAACTATTACAAAACTCCAAATGTCTTAGTTGATCCCCACACAGCCTTGCTAATATGAAATAAAGTATTTAAAAGCTGAACCTAAATTCTGTTTTCAAAAATAATATAGTAAATAAAAATACATTAAACGACACTTGGAACATAGAAATTATGTCGTAGTTGTAAATAATAAAACGAAGATCTGATGAAAATAAAAAAATCCATTTAACAATTAAGCATAAAATATAATGTTATGTATCAATATCAGACTTAATTTGGATCGGCCTAAACAAAAAACCCATTACCAGAATCTAAAGTTTCAAAACTTTTTTAACTTTTTATGATTTCTAAGACCAATCTAGTTCTGAGAAAATAAAATATGAAAGAAAAAACCAAGTTCACCTATGTGCAGTACCTATCCCACATATATGTTAATCTAAGCCCTAAATAATATAAAAAAATAATTTTTATTTTATAAAATCCTATATTCTAGAGGATAAACCCTAGGCATCAATGGATTAACTTAACATGTACCTGAGATAGGTGCAGCTAGCATTTTCCTTTTAGAAAATTCGTGCCTGAAGTCCTCGATCCATTGAAACACATAGGGCAGGGTCTCCAACTCTCCAACTATGACGAAACAAAAGAAAAAAGAAAACAAATATGATTGTCAGATAAAACACACTTTGCTACCAATTATGGCTGCATACAATGGTACATATTAGACTTGCCTAGATAATAAAAATTGAAAAAATCATTTCCAGGATCTCCATAGGCTACTTTGAATGCAATCATGAACGAAAACTTAAAGCCAGAGTATTAAAAATTGTCTTTTCCTTCTTTCAACTTACTGCCACTAAATCCCCGCAGAAATCAAGCTCAATATAGAACAGCAAGAGTCTATCACTCTACCCCTGCGCAAAAGGTAAACTCGGACGTTAAGTACATACAGCGTTATAAATATCTCAACTAACACCTTCAAATTATTATTCTAAAGCATCTAAATCATGGGCATGCTGAGATGGACCGGACTATAGCAAGGTATCCTTAAATTTGTAATAATAAATTTGTCTAAACAAACCATAACTGAAGCACTAATGTATCTTGTCTTTTATTCTTCCTTCTCTCACATTTGGTGCCCCAAGAGCCAATTTAGATTACTTCGCCCATAAGAATAAAATTTGTAGCATACTGATTAAAATCTCGTTTCCGTAAATTTTGATTTTGGTCAAAATTTCCCGCCCTATAGTTATCTACCCATGAATTATTTATTAGTGTAAGTTGATATTTGGCTTATGAATGAATCATGCAATCATTTTATTTTCTTTTGAATGGTTTTGTTTGTTGAGCCTGAGGTTAGGCTTAATTAATCAAGCCTTTAAGTTATGTTAATCATATTGAATTTAGAGCATTAATCATTTCACCTATTCATGTGATACATGAAAGATATACGAGAGTAGAAATAGTGGATGGAAATATTTAGATAATCATTGGGTGGATAATGTATAATATTTGTCTAGTATTTCATCTATATTGATAATCAATTTTAAAATTATATAAATTGGAATTCCTTTAGATGTAAAACTGAAACTTTTTATGATTTTTAAAAGGACGTCGGTTCGTGTTTAGTCAACTTATAAATTGCTTGATTCAAGATCTGGTCTAGGTAACACATCCACCTCAAGTACTTTTCATAAGATTTTATGTGATAATGATGAACAAATCATTATATGGTTATTATGGAACTTATGTATCCAGATATAATTATGGAAACGTTTTCCCTCCCATCTAGGTGTAACCTAGCTATCTTGCGAGCTCATGAACTAATTCTCACGGACTTGAGTGAGCAAGCAAAACCCTGCAAGGACACACTTGAGCCTAGCTTGAGTTATTCATAAATAGGGTTTGTTCGATGGCCTCAACCCAAGAGTGATAAGGGAAGACTAAGAAGGAAATAGAATGGTTGAAGTGATGTAAAATACATGTTCTCTTTGTGTAAAATAGATTACAAGCAAAACCAATAGCAAATCAATTCAAAGTTGCTCATAGCACATTAATCACAAGAGCAATGAAGCATATATCAACCACAAATTGGGACTCGAAAATTTTTCATGTGGACAACCAATATGAGAAAAACCACAATGACCATTATGGTCGACGTGATGAACCTCCACTATCTTAATCAAGTATTGGGTTTACAAACGATTTTGTTTAAAACGCCCATATGCTCCCAACAACATCAAAGACAATTTTCTTTACTCAGCAACTTCAAATTAACCACAAGTTAGTTATTCTATCAATCCCGAAGAATATAGCCAATCCAAACAACAATAGAAGAAAAAAAAAAAGGTAACAAAACTGAGCAATAGAGATGTATTCTCCTTTTTGTATAGTTTCTACAGATTTGCATGAGCTACTGGACATTGTTGTTCTCTTCTCAGCTCCTTCATATCTCTCTCTTTATTTTTGGAAATAGACCCTTCTTTTAGGTCTTCGAGTTCTTCTTCTTAGCAGGATCCTTCTTGGGTTTCTTCTTACTAGGATTCCCCTTCTAGAGTTTCTTCTCTACTTCCCTCTACTCGATCGGATTTTCCTTCTTCTTCATGTCACCGCCAAGGTAGCAGAGATCCGACACCCTCTCTCTCTCTCTCTCTCTCTCTCTCTCTCTCTCTTGTTGTTCTCTTCTTGCTACTTATTTTCCCTTGTCTTCTCCTTTTGTTGTTGTTGTTGTTGTTTTAATAACTTGTGCATGTGCCCATATTCTGGTCATAACCCACAAGATGGATAGAAAATCTGCTCCTTTGTTTCATTTTGTGGGCTCCATAAGCTCGCTCTTTACCTATAAATATCAAGTTTCTCTTTGGACAAAGGTCATGGTCATATTGTTTGATCTATTCTCACCCATGTGCACCTTTTCTATGTCGAACTCCATCTCAAACTCATCATGAATATAATGATATCTGACATCAATACGCTTAGATCTTGAATAGAAAGTTGAATTCTTAGATAAATGAATAACACTTTGATTATCACATGATACAAGATATTTTTCTTGTTGCAGGCCTTACTCTTGTAGAAAATTTTTCATCCACAACACTTCCTTCCAAACCTTAATCATTGTTATGTATGCTCCCCTTGCAAAAGTCATCCAGAACTTTAAAGTGGACTTCCTAGAATATCCACTTCACTGCTACCCAATGTTCTTTTTTAGGATTAGAGAGAAATCAATTGACAACTCTAAATGCATATGCAATACCTAGCCTTTGTACAGACCATGGCTTACATCAACTACCAACAACTTATTCAAAATGTATGCTCCCCTTCCAAAAGTCATCCAGTACTTTAAAGTGGCCTTCCTATAATATCCAATGTTCTTTTTTAGGATTAGAGAGAAATCAATTGACAACTCTAACTGCATGTGCAATACCAAGCCTTGTACAAACCATGGCTTACATCAAACTACCAACAACTTATGCAAAATCTACTTTGGTCATCTCTTCCTTTTCTTTCTCACTTGTAGGACTTTGCTGAGAAGTGAGTTTGAAATAACTTGCAAGTGCAGAAACCAACTGGTTTGGACTTACTAATGTTAAATATCTAACTCAAGAACTCTTCTAATGTAGGATGATTGATATAATTAAAATTTCTTATATTTTCTATCATTGGAGATCTTCATGCCAAGTATTTATGTTGACCCCAAGCCTTTCAACGCAAAAGACTTAATTCCTTTCCAACTTGTTTATCTTTTTTGCATCATGGCTCACGATCAACTTATCAACATTTAGCTTAAAATAACGTAATCATCCTCTAAAATTTATTCAGTAAACACATAATATAAGATGTGATCTCTCTAGCACTCATGAAGAAATCAAACTTATTGTAACATTGTCTAGGTGTTTGTTTAGTCAATGCAGTTTTTTTCTTTTTTGCATTTTCACACAAAATCTTCTTTTCATTTGCTTTAAATCCTTCTAGCTGCTCCATGTAAATTTCTTTTTATAAGTCACCATGAAGAAATACAGTTTTCACATAAAGTTATTCAATCCCCAAATCCAAATGAGCAGTTTGACCAATTACCAATTTGATAGAAGATATTTTCATTATAGGAGAGAAATTTCTTTAAAGTCAACACCTTTCTTCTAATTGGGTTCTTCACTACTAATCTTGCCTTATATATTTGTTGTGAGTTGTTATTTTCAATCTTAATTTTGTAAACCCATTTATTCTTGAAAGCTTACTTTCAATAAATAACTTTACCAAGTTATAAGTTTCGTTCAAAATCTTTCTTATTCAATATTTTCCAATAATCTTCACAAATCATTTTGACTTCTCCTTTCTCAAAGAAGGCATTAAAAAATCTTCATAGTAAAGCATATCTTGCCTTTTTCTCTTCCAAATAAAATAATTTGATCAGGTTAATTTCATCATCCCAAATGAATTTTGTCCATCCATATTGACACAAAATAATTTTTCCCAAGCCCAACTTGAGGCTTTGATACCACTTCTTTGTGAAGAATACTAGAATAAACAACCACCTTCATTGTGTACAAAGAGTAATACTATGAGGGTGACCGTTTCGTCAACCTCCCCCTTTGATGTGGGTGGACCCACATCAGAAATCGAGGTGTCATAAATGCACCAACATAAGGGGGAGGTGGATGAAATGAGCACCCTTGAGGGTGCGCATAGCATCACTCATGTACAATATAGGGTCTCTCATGCAAAACCAACAACCAATCAATTCAAAGCCTCGAATAGCAGATTAATTATAATATCAAAGCGATAAAGAATATATCAACCCCAAATTTGGACGCGAAAATTTTTTACGTAGAAACCCAATATGGGCTCAACTCATAATCAAAATTTCCAAAAGATTCTCTATATAACAAGTAGAGCTTTGCAACAACACCAAAAACAATTTTCTTCACTCAAAAACATAAAATTCACCAAAAGTCACCTATTTCATTAAGTATAATGCTAGCTGCACCTACTGTGCAGTACCTATCCGACGTACCTGACATAACCGATCAATAGGAAAAAACTTAAAAAAAATAATTCAAAATTTTTAAAGCTAAACACTAGGCAACTATGTTTCAGATTGGCTGGTTACGTCATGTGCATAGGTACTGTGCATAGGTACTGTGCATAGGTGCAGCTAGCAGTTTCATATCATTAAACCTGAAAGAATATAACCAATCTAAACAACAATAAAAAGAAAAAAAGTTAACACAACTGAAAAATAAAGATTGTACTAACTCTTTGCAACTTCTTCATCATATTTTATCAAAAATAGAGACTTCTTTTAGGTGTTCAAATTCTTCTTCTTGTTAGCAATCTCCTTGGGTTTCTTCTTAGTAGTATTCCCATTCTAGAGGATCTTCTCGACTTCTTTGCTTGAGCTGAACTTTTCTTCTTCTCTTGCTTCTTCGAGTCACTGCCAAGGTAGGAGATACCCGACACAGTCTCTCTCTCTCTCTCTCTCTCTCTCTCTCTCTCTCTCTCTTCCATTCCTCTTCATGCTGCTTCTTTTTCCCTTGTCTTCTCTTTATTTGTTTCGATTGGTAATATGAGTACTGTGAAGTATTACTTGAAAAGTTTACATCCTGACATAGCATCTACATGGCAGTTCAAGTAATAGATAAACATTGGAGAGAAAATAGGCAAGAATTTATTTTTTATTTTAAATATTATCTTCCTATATGATGGGTAAACCCTAAACCCTAAATTTTCTCTTACTTTGACTGCCAACTACTTGCCACGTCATCGATGTAAAACCTAAGAGTAATGCTATGGGTACCAAGACAGTACTCGGGCGGAGTACTGTCTCCGACGTGGATGGCTTACGTGGCCATCCACGTCGTGTGCTGAATCAGAATGGAAAACCGGCAGCACCATCAGGGTTCGGAAATTTTTTTTTCCCGAACGAGTAATCGCTTCTTCTTTCCCTCACTCCCGCTTTCCTCCCTCCCTCCCGCTTCCTCCCTCCCTCCCGCGGCGTCTCTCCTTCTCGGCACGCCCGCCTCCCGCAGAGTCCCTCCTGCGGCGTTCGGACGGTGGCGTTCGGACGATAGTGTAAAAAAACAAAAATGTCGCGAAATCGGCAATAGCAAAGAGGAGAGCCGTCGAAAAGGCGTCAACTTGGTTGCTTAGGCGTCGCGGCTCCTGAGTTCTGCTACAGGGCGTCGACTTTGAACCACCCCCATAAGGCTCCTCTCAATTTTTTCTTTCTTGCTCAGCTGCGATCCGGCGCCGGTTGCTCTCTGCTCTCGGTTCCCAGAGGTTAGCATCTTTCTATTTTTTATTTGTTCTTCTGATTTAACCAGATGCAGCTTTTCGTCGAATGATTCATTTGTTTGATTTCAATTCTGAAGGAGAATGATCTTATTGAGATTCTCTTGGAGAATTCATATGTATTCTAGGTTTATGCACTGAATTAATTTTTTATTTTCATATCATGTATAGACTACCACAAACATATAATTCTTAGTCCGACAATGAGGACAAGGATCGGCAATTCATACATTCTGTTGTCTCCTTCATTGTCCATTTAGATATGGATATCTTGATCAAAATTATGTAGTGAAGGGAGTTGGATAATGTATTGAAGATTGCTTGCTTAGAGAGGTTACAAATTTGTTTTGGGTGCACATTGTTTTCTTCTGTTAGAGACTTTCATTTGATGCTGTTTAATTTTATTCAGTTTATATTTGTATAATCCTCATTCCACTTGGTCTGTGTTTTATTCAGTTTATATTTGTATCCCATAGTTCAGGTTAGTGTTTTAGAGCGTAAATTTTTCTATTCTTATCTCGCGGAAGGAACAATTGGTGTTCTATGATTAGGAAGAGCCGAATAATTTTATGATTACTGAAGGAAGGATTGACACTCAAGTCTCAATTAAGCACTTTTTGAGCCAATATTGGTTTAGCATGAAATGATTAGTAACTGGTCTATCATCTTTGTGGACTCAGGGGATTGAGAAACGAATAGCTGTATTTTCTCAAGTACCAGCAGAAAATGCAGAGCTCATTCAAGTGCTGCGGTTGAGCATTTTAACTTTGTTGAAAAATAAAATACTCCATATAAATGTGAATCAATTCTATATTCTGGGCTAACATCTCCTGATGTGCAGGTATGAAAGAGTCAATACTACAGACCACATCATGACTATTTTGCTGATACTGTAAGTATCTTTGTGTTCATTTTTTGGATCTTATTACTTCCTATGAATTTGTAGAATGTTCTGAATGCTCTTTTGAATTTGGTTCAATTTGAAGCGGGGAGGGCAGAGGATAGCAACAATGCTCATGTATTTAAGTGACAATGTCGTAGAAATGTTGTAGTTCAATTTGAAGCGTGGTTCAATTTGAATCATATTTGATATTGTAGTTGCCAACAGAAGGAGCATCACTTCTCTCCTTCCTTCCTTTGTCTGTTCCAATTCGGTATAACTTGCTGACCAGCTTGTGCTTGGTATCTGACATGTGTGTGGTATATGATCATTGCAATGTGTTGGGTTTTGTGATAAACATAGAAATGTTTGATATTGGTACTGTGATAGATAGGTGCAAACAGAGGTGGAATGGGATGCCCTCGAAGCTTCAGCTCGAGCTTGTCCTTGAGCAAGAATATGAGTTGGCATTTGAATAATGAGAGAGTTAGTCCACTATTGATTGTATAATGACAGTTTACAAGTTGACTTGGCTTTCTTCTGGATCTTTAAGCTCAAAATGGTAAGAGCACTCAAAAGTTTCTTTTGAGAGGATGGTGGTTCGAATCCACCAAGATCCAATTTTTTTTATGATTAACTCCTTTGTTGAACTCTTCTTCTATGTTGTTCATGTTTAAAATTAGTAAAGATCATAGATATGCGTAAGAGACAGATCATACTCAACTCTGGATTGCTTCTTGCAGCCATAATAGACACCCAATGGTTGTACATAAATTAAACTTAAAATCAAAATGTAACTTTTGTTCTAACAATTTTAAAACTAACAGAAACAAACAAAACATCAATCTTCTTGGGTAGCCTATATTTTGTGGAATTCCAAGCTGATTCTTCTCTTTGCAAACTTCTTTAAATTGAAATATGTACCCTTCATCATCACACTGGTGCACCATCCATTCCTGACAGGGTAAGAACAAAACAGTATTCCTGAATTTGTAGAGGCACTCAAATCAGTATTAAAAGAAATACTTGATTACAAACCAGAAAAATTAGTGAAATTTGTAGAGGTACTCAGATCAGTAGTCACTTGCGTCCATATTGGTGTATCTTGCTTTTCCAAATTCTGACCATCACTTGCTTTGTTTTTTCTTTGAGAAACCTGCTTACACAACTTTTAAGGTGTTAACTAAATAAAATATATATATAAACAGTAATGTCAAGACAAAATTATAACATACCTTTTTTCTTTGTTTAGTGCACACTTTTTCAATTATTGATTGCTTCGTCTTAACAGGTGGTCTACCTTTCCTCCTGACTGGGATTGGATCAACAATCTTCTCAGATATATTTTTGTTCTCTTCAGTATGATCATCAAATTCTATTCCACATGCTACATCATCTAAGCTACCAAGAGTTGTAGCATGATTATGATTTTCTTTGCTGCTTCTAAAAGTGAGTTTTTTCTTTAGCAGTGTCTCCTTGAATTGAATTAGTAACTTCAGAGCCATATCATATCTATCACCAAAATCCAAAGCTATCTCTGCAAGCTCCATGCAATGCATGTGTACGATTTCAGATCGTTCCAAAGAATTATCAACTACCGAAGTAGTACAAGCCAATGCATGTAAACGCTTAAAATCTTTTCTCCAATGAGGCAAAATATAGTGAGGTGAAATTTCAAACATCCGGAAAAAACTTAGCACTGATAAAACATGTCTGCAAAGAATACCCCTATATTCAAATAAACGACATATGCACCAATTTTTTTGTTCCTTTTCATCAAATGTAACTGCATACTTCATTTGCTCAACACTTTTTCCATCTTTTCTCATAACCTGTTCTAAAACTTCGAGTGTAGAAACAAATCCATCCTTTTCCACTAAAGAAGTATGACAATATAATAAAGCCTTTATCTCATCTTGACACTTCCAAAAGATATCAAATGTGTAAATCTCACTCATTTGTTTCTCCATATGAAATTTAGATATCAACGGTGGACTCATATTGAATGAGTAAAAATCGGCTAGTGCTTCTTTCTCATATTTGCTTTGCAATGCAAAGTCGTATTTTTCAACAAATTGCTTTAAAGAAATCTTGGAATGAATATACCCATAAAAAAAACATTCATACTTTCACTTCATTGAGTTGTAGATATACTTGCCCAAAAAATATCTTTCACATAAACAGGGATCCAATACATTCGAATTTCATATAGTGATCGCAACCACTCATTTTCTTCAAGTTTAAACTCCTGAATCAACTTCAACAAATTTTGTTCAAACTCCTCTATTCTCAATGATTGATACACAGACTTTAACTTCATCTTAATAGATATGTAATTATCGAGACAACCCAACTCTTGAGGAATTTTTTTCATAATATGCCACTAACACAAACGATGACGAGCATTTGAAAATACATTGGCAACGACAACACATATTGACTTACATTGATCAGTAATTATTGCTTTAGGGGGAATCTCAGACATGCAATTTAGCCATGTTCGAAACAACCAAGCATAACTCTCAATACATTCATTTGCAAGTAATGCACAACCTAATAGTATTGATTGACCATGATGGTTAACACCAACAAAAGGTGCAAATGACATGTCGTATTTATCAGTTAAATACGTAGTATCAAAAGATATTACATCTCCAAAATATTGATATGCACTTCTTGATCTAGAATCAGCCCAAAAAAACATTTTTCAATCGGCTCTCAAAGTCTATATCAATCGCATAAAAAAAGCTTGGATATTTCCTTTGCATTTTAAAAAAATAATTATGAATAGCTTCAGCACCCTCACCAAACTTCAATCGTCTCACTTTCTCCACATAATTTCTACATTCCTTTTTAGAAAAGACCAATTTGTCAAACCCTCCCATTCTCTTTGCCCATACTAAAACAGATTTGTTTGTACACACACCTGCATCATCATTATATTCAAGATTTTTCTTTACATGATTGGGCAACCTTCTATTCGATTTGTAAAACCGTGACTTTATTGGGCTAACTACATGGTTATGATAAAGATGAACAAGGTTCAAATAATAAAACCCATCTTCATACCTCCTTGCAATAATTTTGGCCTTGCAATTTGTTTTTGCTAATGGTCTTGAAAGGTAAGGATTTTTACTTCTATGTCTTGGCTTACCTTCTTCATCACATGCAAGTGTAAACACTTCACATGTACCATCTTTTCTATGGCTAGAACTCCTTTTAATTATACCAAATCCAACACATTGAGCATATAGACCATAGAAATTTTCTACATCTTCCCGAGTAGTGAAAAACAATCCCAATCGAGGGGTTCCATATTTTTCTTCAACTAAATTTGGATGAGGTACTTCCTCACAATTTTTTTCATGAACAATCGGTTCATCCAAAATCAATACTTTTTTACTATCATCCAAAAATTCTTCTTTTAGACAGCCACTAGTCATTCCCTACAGTTATAACACGAAATTTATAAGAAAAGAATAAAATTAGTTCAAGCATCAAAACAAGGTTTTCATACACATCAAAACTAGGTAATTCTCCAAATACCATCACACTAATTATAACATCGACTTCTATTCTTGCATTTGATAGATAGATAGTTAACTCAAATAACATATATAACCTTAGCAAACATGCCACAACAAATGGCAGAAATTCACAAGCATAAAGCATACAATGTAGAAGATTGAATCAAAAGGAAACCTCTATGACTCATTTCATAATTTAAATCCAACACTAAACAATGTATTCCCAAATAAAAGCTATAAAGAATAGTATTTAAAATTACTTTGTCAAGAAAAACATCTGAAAAAAAGCTTATAATCAGAATCGAACATAAACCTCTGTGACTTGTTTCTTGTTGTGGATTGCTTCTTCTCGTCAGCCTTTTGATACTGCGGCAGTGTGCCTCGGCTGAAGGAGATACTGTTCAAGTGGCGGGAGGGGCGGCAAGTGGGAGGCGACAAGGGGAGGCGGCAAGGGGCGGCAAGGGGAGGCGGCAAGGGGAGGCGGCAAGGGAGGCGGCAAGGGGAGGCGGCAGGGGAGGGAGGCAAGGGAGGGAGGCAGCAGGGAGGGAGGCAGGGGGAGGGAGGCAACGGGGGAGGGAGGCAACGGGTAGGGAGGCAATGGGTAGGGAGGCAAGAGGTAGGGAGGCAAGAGGTAGGGAGGCAAGAGGTAGGGAGGCAAGAGGTGGGGAGGCAAGAGGTAGGGAGGCAAGAGGTGGGGAGGCACGAGGTAGGGAGGCACGAGGGAGGGAGTGGAGCTGGAGGGAGGGCGCGGGAGGGAGAGAGCGGGAGGGAAAGGGCAGGAGGGAGAGAGCGGGACGGAGGGAGCTGGAGGGAGAGAGCTGGAGGGAAAGGGCGGGAGGGAAAAAGCGGGAGGTTGCCCATATGCTTCGTCTTGTTGGCGAGCCTTAGACATGGCATGCCTAGCGGAGGTTGGTGGAGGGAGACAGCGGGACGATGAATGCGGACTCCGCGGTGGGGAGGCTGCCGTCGGGAAGCTGCCGTCGGGAAGCCGTGGGAGCCGGAGTTGTCGAGAAGGAGAGACGCCGCGGGAGCTGGGGTTGCTGAGAAGGAGAGACGCCGCAGGAGGGATGCCGCCAAGGGAGGAAGCGGGAGGGAGGGAAAGAAGAAGCGAGTACTTGTTTGGGAAAAAAAGACCCAAACCCTAACGGTGCTGCCGGTTTTCCATTTTGATTCAGCACACGATGTGGATGGCCATGTAAGCCATCCACGTCGGAGACAGTACTCGGCCCGAGTACTGTCTCGGTACCCATAACATTACTCAAAACCTAAAAGTAAATCATGGAAGTACTAATGTTGGTTTTTTTTGTTTTTTTTGTGTTAATGTAACTTGGGCTAATGCCCTTATATTTGTTCATCCCCACAAGATGGACAGACCCAATAGAAAGGCATATTACTAAGACACTAGATCTTCCCTGTGCGTGCAGAGTGCCTACCAAGAGTGCCACTTATAAATTGTGTTTTTTGTGCAAAGACATGTTCTGTATCTTACGATGGGCCTATGTTTAATATTTTGTTTCTTTTCATTTATACATGTTTTGTATGTTAAATTATTTACGAAAATTATTTTTTTTATGCTATGTTCTATATCTGCAAACATGAATACTATTCCTGTGATTAGTAGTACAAATTTAAAAAAAACATGACACAACAATATTCAATAATAAAGAAAAATAGAGACAACCACCAAGAAATTAGTCAAAAGAAGGAGAATAAAATACTCAAAAAAGGAGGATGAAGGAAGCAGACTGAATAGAGACCTCATTAAGAAAACAATCATAAATCAAACAGATATAAAATTTAATTTAAAATAAGAAAATAAAAAGAGAGAAGAAGCAGGAAATATATAGAACAACTGGTTGAAGCTTAGAGGACAAAATAAACCCAATAAAATCAATTCCCCTGAGGTGGGGGGAAGACGGTGAGAAAGAATAAAGAGGAAGAAAGAAAATACTCAAACCAACCTCCGAAATAAAACAGCTTTTTAAGCATTTATCTGCAAAGGGAAAGAGAGATAGAGCTCTGATTATCCGACGGATATGTAAGCCAAACATATTAAAACATTATAAAACGAAGAGCGGGAGGAACTCTGCGAGCGACTGCTTCTCACTGAGATCAACTTAACGCGCGGGCAAAAACCCTTAGTTCCTCCCCTTCACCGATATTAACCCCTTCTTCTGTTGCCCTTCGCGCTTTCCTTTTTCTGCTTTTTCTCCTTCGGTTTAGCAGAAAGGAATAGAACGACAACTCACCGAATAGCGAAAGTTCGTCGTTCTTCTAGTTGTTGGGCGTAGTCATATTGCTTCTCCTCCCCTTTCCACTTCCGTGAATGGCTGCTGACGCGAGTGACATTGACAAGCTCTATGAATATGGGGAACGCCTCAGCGAAGCTAAAGACAAGTCTGCGGTCAGTTCTTCTTTCGTATGACCAAAATAATTTTGTTCGAGGGACTTTGGGTCTTGGTTTTTTGGGTTTTGAGTTTGCTCTCCTATCTGTAGCATGTCAGTGATTACGAGGGGATAATCAAAGCTACAAAAGGCAGCACGAAGGCCAAGCAGTTGGCCGCTCAGCTGATCCCGAGATTCGTTAAGTTCTTTCCCGGGCTTGCTGCAGATGCTATCTATGCGCATTTCGATTTGTGCGAGGATGAAGAATCTGCGGTGTGTTTCGACTAGTATTTTGTTCCACTGACTTTTCAAGGGTTTGAATTTGTTGAGTTTTAAATTTTCATGCATTTGTCCTGTTTTTGGTCATATAACTTACCATGTGGGCGAGCGAATGAGAATGAGCATCTGGGGATACTCTGCTTGCCGAAAAGAAATAATATGAAAGGCTAGTAGAAACTCTTTATGCGAGCATTTCTATTTCGAAAATCGTTATTAGCTAAATGACATTCTCATCTCTTGTTATGTAGGATGTATTTTGAAAGAGCACTTTTGCAGCTATTGCGTCTTGATAAAGTAGGGCATTTGGCAGATTAGGTTGAACGTTGCTCTATTTTTCTCTCTCTCTCTCTCTGTTTTTTTTTTTTTTTTTTTTCTGAATTTTCTCGTGCTATTCGCAAAGGCTAGAGAACACCAAAATCTGCAGAGCCACCGAGTGTTGAGACATGGTCTGGTTGAACTCTAACGAATGGTTCGGCCAGTAATGACATCATATCATGTAATTTAGTTTTATAAATTCTTGTAAAAGAGAACGATCAACTTCCATCCTAATTGGTTCTGGAGGGGGCAGAGACACCATCTCTCTCTTCTTGGTCAGGAAAGGGGTATCTCTAATTAAAACAATTGGAGTTGGCAGGATGAAACACTTCTTTCATAGCCATGATAATAGAGACACCAGGGGAGGGGCGAGGGGAGGGAGGAGTGTGGGGGTTCTGCCATTTCTGCTGGCAGAGGAGGCTTTCTCTATTTTCCGAGTAAGGCAAGAAGGGCAGGGATCTGCTCCCTTTCCATTTCCTTCCTCTTCTCTTGGTTTCTACTTTGTGACACATGAGAAATTTTTTGTGTGATTTATGGTCTGGTGATTGGGTTAGGTCTAGGGTTCACTGGCTGAACTGATTAAGCAGCTTGATCAATCAGGTTTTGATCCTTTTTTGGGTCTCTAGTCCTCTTGATTCTGACAGGAGCTTTTTTTGGGTTTTATCACAAAGATAGAAACCTAGGTATTTTGGTCTTGAATGAAATATGAAGTGACATTGGTGGGTGTTGATATGAGTGGTCCATCAGCTATTTAGTTAATATCACTATTAGTTATCTTTCTTTTAGTGGGATATGGGCCAATGGCATTAAGTTGCATATGGTGATTGAATGTAAAGAGAGATGGTTGCACAAGAAGGGATGCCATCTTTGACCAAACTACTCTTGGAGCATCTATAGGAGAGATCATTGCTCTTGAATCGACATGAACTATCTCTAACCTACGTGAATTTTTTGCGCTGAACACGATCCCCATTAGTGGTATTAGAGGACCAATTTTTTATTTTTTATTTATTTTTTTTTTTTTTTTGTGTTTTTGTGTGTGTGTGGGGGGTAGAAGAGTAAGAGGTTATAGGCGCACTTTTGATTCTTGAGAAGGTACAAAATACAAAAGGGAAAGAGGTTATAGACACACCTTCGATTCTTGAGAAGGTAACAGCAATTGGCAGGAAGAGTAGATTAAGTGGAGGGAAAAATTCATGCAGGAATAAAGAAGAGAGTAATCTATGGGAAAGATGGTTGCAGTCCAACGGCTGGAGAAGATGTTGACCTAGTCTTTGAGGGTTCAACTAGACATTGTGGAGCCCGTCAAGCAGGTAGGCCTTTGCTACTGCCATGGCTTTCACCCTACTCGGTTTTCTCGCAGTCCCAGAGTTCTTGAAGATTACAACTGGGTTGACGAGCAACCAACTCTACAGGCTGTTGGCCTCCTCCGAACGGATTGTGGATTTAGTATTACCTTCCTCGATTTGACATCTGCTCCACTATCAAATAAATAGTATTGGAAGAGGGAAGTCTTTCATAACCACACACTCAGAAGATAGCAAAGTTAGCATCCGACTTATGGGACCACATGGAAGGGATCTACTAAACATTTTGTGAGCATGTCTACATGCAGTTTACCCCCATTCAGCTAGTTGGGGAACCAGTAACCAGGATGAAGGATCCACTCAAGCATTCAACTTGAGTTATGCACCTCAATTGCCTGGAATACACCGATTATGGCAAATCCTCATCCCCTTCCACATGCTTTCCAATTTCCTCAATGCAAGGCATTGAATCATCAAAGTTGAGGCTTTTTGGCTACCATTCGGTGCCACCCTCTTCCCATCTTAAGCTTACTCTTCACCTTGACCCATCTCTGATACTTCCTCTCCACCTTTACCTATCCAATGCTTCCTCCATACTATTGACCTCCACAAACTCCTCCAATGTCACCAGTGCCTTAAATTATCCCAAAGATGCTCAAGCATGTCTTTCTGATCTTTGGTCTCCCTCAACTCGTTCTTGGCTCCTTTCTCCCCTGTCAACCCTTCTCCTCTCTCCAATGCTGTCACACTCATGTTCTAATCTTCGTGATATGCCTCCCACATACATCCAAATGTGCTTAACACATGCATTGACTCTATCAAAGACTAATCATAACCACTCCCGTAATGTTGCGTGAGTTGGCAAGATTGGCAATTGGATAACATAGATGCAAGGATGTTAAGGAAAAGATTGACAAAGCTTCTGAATATATGGATATCACAATTGCAAGTGAAGTAAACATGCAGATGGAGTGGCTTGTTTTGCTGTAGTGGATGTGGTTGAAACACACCAAGAAATAGTAGTCTGTCCTTTTCAATTGTCATGGCCTGAACCTGTTGTCCTCGTCATTTGTAGATCTTGAAAAATAGAACGTGAAATAGGTTTATCAATCAATTCGAATTTACCTGATCTGAAATTCCAAATAGCATCCAAAAGTTTGGAACTTCCGTGAAGCTGAGCATAGTTCAGTGGTAACACTGAGGGATGTATTGCCAGAGGTCTTGAGTTCGAGTCTCCTAAAATACGAAGTTTTTCCTAAGCCAGCTACGGATTACGGAAAAGTAATCAATGCAGCACTGTATTAAACCCACATGCAATGGAATCAATCTCTTCAAAAAAAGTTTTTGGGCACGAGTGAAATAGCATCCACAATTAACAATTAATGTAGTATTTTCATGTTTCAAGGAGAATAATTTTAAACAAAAATCTCTTTGCCTAATGGGCAGAATAAAATAGATAAGATATCATTTTCTATTATTCAGTACTATCTTAAATATTTCAAGATTAAATACTTTTGGGCTGGCTCACAAGCCATAAGAGTTGAATTTGATAAAACTCAAGCTTGGCTTGTGAGAGTAAACAAGTCGTTCTATTTTTTCAAGTTAGTCTTGAGCCAAGAGTCTGAGCTCACTCCTACCCTTAGTCGTGGACTACGAATGATTGTTGCTGTAGTTGATGTGAGGTCATGTTCTACTTATTATTGTGTACGAAGCAGAACAAGAAGATCACCTTTTCTGTTTTCAGATGATCGAGGACACTCTCGTAGGTGGAAATTGAAAGAAAAGAAAATATTCTGGTGATTATCTTAATGTTATCTTCTTACCAAATTATTATGGTTAATATTACTTGTAGCCGAAATGAAGGCTTTTGGATATTGTGGACATTCATATTTAATATGCACTGAATGACTATCACCTTACAGTTGTTATTTATGATACTTTCGACTGAAAATCTTAATCACCAACCATCCTTTGAATGATAAATTATAATTAAGATAGTTATTTTTCTCTAGATAAGAAAGGTTGGATTTGTTTGAATTGCCTCATATTGAAATTAACAGATTCCAGTTACGAAATTTAAAAGGTGTTCTGTACTGGCGAATATTCAGGCATATTATCAACATTATAAAAAATGGAAGTCAGAGAGGATCTAATTTGAGTTAATCTGATTATAGGTCAAGATTCAAGCCATTAGTGGAAAGATGGTCTATTTTGTATTTTTGTTATAATTTTAGCAACTGGTGTAAAGATGAATTGATTTGAATTAATCTTATAGGTCAGGATTCAAGCAATTCGTGGGTTTCCACTTCTTTGCAAGGATAGATCAGAGTATGTTTCAAAAATTGTCTATTTTACAGGGCAACTCCTCACAGCTGGTAATTCTTGTTGTTGTTAGTGTTTGGATACCAACTCTTATTTTTCACTGTTGCATAACATATACTTCATTTTGGTGCTCATAGAGGAAAATGTGGAGCGTGATGCCGTGCAGAAATGCCTGATGTCTATTTTAAGGCAGGATGTAAAAGGTAGGTTTCTCTGATTTCTCTTTCTAATTTTTTCAAGAAAGTTCCTTAGGGCAATGTGTTTGAATACCATAATTGAATTTTTTCAATCTCTATTTTCTTTATATATGGGAAACATCAGTCATCTGTTGTTTATTTTCTTTTTCTTATTGATGTTTTTGTGTTTTGCAGAATCATTAACATCTTTATTTAAATATATAGAGGCTGGAGATGAGAATGTCAGAGAAAAAGTTCTGGCTTTTATCAGAGATAAGGTGTGGCTGATGTGATTCCTGACTTCTTTCTTTCTTTCTCTCTGTTGAAGTGGGATAAAAAAGTTCACATTCCAATAATTTATGTAATGGTATTGAGTTATAAGGTTGGGCTATAAACCTCCTAATTTGGCTAGCCATTTTGGGATGGAATCGGGCTCAATCTTTAGCAGCCTCTTTCTCTTATTTTACCTGTTTAAATCTTAAAAAGCAGTGGTGCATTTAGCAATGCTTTTTAATATATTATGATAGATATCAGTTAACATTTGTGCCAGGTATTCCCTCTCAAAGCTGAACTTTTGAAGCCACAAGAGCAAATGGAAAGACACATAACAGATTTAGTGAAAAAGGTGAGTTGAACGCTTCAAAAATGTAGTTACTGATACACACACATGCATACCCAGTTGTTGTAGTCTATTTTGATTGTTTATTTTATTCTTGTGCTCTCGATGTTATGAAGAATTAAGAATTTGAGTAATTAATTTTTTGCAGAGTCTGCAGGATGTTACTGGTGCTGAATTTAAAATGTTTATGGATTTCTTGAAGAGTTTAAGCTTGTTTGGTGAGGGTGCTCCACCAGAACGTGTGCAGGAACTTATTGAAATTATTGAAGGGCAGGCTGATCTGGATGCCCAATTTAATGTAAGTTTCATGTGGAGCATCTATTTTTGTTGTTTGGAAGATAGATTAAATGTGGTTTGCATCACTCAGTATGTTCATTGTTATTATTCTGTATCGATGATAATTTGTTCAGTCAAAATGTTATAGTGTTTTCACTTGTAAAGGTCTCAGAGCTCTTTTTAAACTTTAAGAAATGTGGGTTAATATTATAGGAAATCTGTGCCAAAAGTAGTTGTATTAATCTTTGGTCCAGGACCATCTCAATGTAGCCAGCCAAGTGAAAGGCCATTTTCCAATGATTAACCACAACTTTATTTTAGAGCTTATTAACATGGAACTATTCCCACTAACTTGTATCTGAAGTTCTATGGTAGTGGTATTTTGGAACGTGCACCTATTTATTGTTGTTGGATTCATTGGCATTTCTGTAAGCATGCACTTATGGTTGATGTATTTGTTGGAAATACTGTATCGGGGTTGTTTTGGTACCTTTCAGCAGTCATATCGATAGTTTAGAAGTTGCTTTGCGTAAAAATTGAAGTAGTTAAAAAATTGTTCAGTTTAATGTGGAATTGAGTTAGAGAGTTATGAGGTTGATTTGATGCAAACACAATTGGTCTATTCATGTAGTTTTTGCTTTCATCCATTTAAGTAATGTTAAGGATCAGTGAAATCACCTAATGGGAGCTTTTTCTTGGTTTTATCTTTCTTTCTGTGTGTAGCTAAAACCTTCTGCAGGTAAGGCTCTTAAAGGAACATTGGTTTCCTACCTATGTTCATTACTTCACAGTATATCGTCTCTGTTATGGCTTGACCGTATTTATTGTCTTCTGCTATCACTAGGGAGGATCTTTCTATTGTTCTTGTATTTTTTCAACACTTTGGATTCAGTTTTTGACTGAGTTTGAACAAACTTGTTAATTGTACCCAAGACTCTACTTCAGGTTGATTATAGGTGTATAGAGATCTTTTGTAGATGGTTCATGGACTTAAACATCAAAATTTTGTGAGTTTTTTTTTTGTTTATGCAAATCTTGATTTTTTAATGCTGCTGGTTACCGAAAACCTTAGAAGCCTCGTGAGTTTTTTTTTTTTTTTTTTTTTTTTTTAACATTGAAAATGATATTTTACCACATCCGTAGGGTTGCTGAAGTGTGTCGTCTACTATATTACACAAATATATCATTGTTTTTAATTAGGTCCTGACATATGTAAACCCTAATTAAGGTTTTCTTCTTCTGTAATTTCTTTTTTTTGTAACTTCCAAACTCCCATGGCTGACTCCCTTGCCACTGTTCTCTGGAACTCAAAAAATATCCACAAGAATCTCCATTGAGAAAGATAGAGGAAGATGCTGTCCGAGGCAACTATTTATTCGTGTCCACCAACAATTCCCAGATAATAATTGCTGCACAACCAATCCAATACTGCCATGAAACCTGATCTGAAGTTCTGTAATTAGCTTCTGTCCTGGAAGAGATGCTTTGGTGAAGTTGTTGTCAATCTCATGGACCACCTTCACTGCATTCAGTTCACTCTGAAGTTGTTGTCAATCTGATTTAGCTAACCCAGTACTGGGCTATAGTGTATGAGGTCTAGAAATCACAGGTCTGTAAGTTGTAAAACGTCTTTGCAACCTGCTGCTTAGGCAATAAGATAATTTGAGGAGATTCAATACTCAATAATTCCAAGCTTATAAACTTCTTCTACCATGAGACAGATATTGCTCTCGGTAAAAGACTCTGAATGCTTGAAGAATTCACCACTGAAGCCTTCTGGATCTGGGGCTTTATCTGTGGCATGTTACACCGACAACTTTACCCACTTGTAGAGGGCTTTTAATGCTCCTTTGTTCATCCATAGTAGCAGAGACACTGAAGAATGAGTGCTCTGGCAGATCTTGAACTTTCTCTGTATAAAGCTCTTTGTAAGAGCCAATCACTTAGTTGTAATTGCCAAGATTGCCTATCCGCAGCACATTTGCATGGATCCATAGCATTCGTGGGTTCCCACCTCTTCCAGTCCCAATAATACGAAAATTCTGGAATAGAGTAATTCTTCTTACAAATGCAAAGGCACCCAAAATGGTAGAATGGTTAGCACAGCACCCAACCCCCCTAATGTCTAGCTCAATTTTGATGGCTCATCGAAGGGCAATCCCGGACCAGC
The DNA here is from genome assembly GCA_022405105.1 of Aristolochia contorta. NCBI lineage: Eukaryota > Viridiplantae > Streptophyta > Magnoliopsida > Piperales > Aristolochiaceae > Aristolochia > Aristolochia contorta. The sequence goes on from CM039667.1 coordinate 21,518,940, forward strand.
AGGTCTCAGAGGAGTGATAAGGAATTTTAGAGTGGAGGTACTCATGGCATATTCGGGGCTGGCAGGGGCATGTGGATCAAATGAGGCAGAAGCAAGGGCTCTGTTAGCCGGTGTTAAGCTTATTAAACAGCTTCTGAATGACTCCGTAGAGATTGAAGGAGACTCCCAATTGGTAATTAGATGGGCAGCAAAGAAAAGCACTATTCCTTGGACTCTAAAATTGTATTTTTGATGAGATGGAGGATCTCACCAAAGAGTGGAGAATTGTTGGACAGCTGTACCACGCTCAGCCAACTCAGTGGCTGATAAGCTTGCAAAAGGTGGAGTAGAAAAGAGTGAAGTTAAAGTAGCTAGTTTACATGTCTGTACTATTACTGTAACACTACTTGTATCCTCAGATTTTTATTAATAAAAGTTTCACTTTTTAAAAAAATTAATCACATCCTTATCTGCTGTAAATTGTCCATACACCACCACGGTACTGATTCTCTTATCGTCTTCAATGTGAAGTGACCGAGTGAAAAAATTGTATTACAACCTCCCCCATTCTGTCATTTAATACTGGCTTGTTATGTCCACTTGATCTGCTCCAGCATTATAAAATGTTGAAGCTCCTTTGATGTAGTTGCACAATCATAAAACTCAGTTTCCAAGCTCCTCTAGGCTGTCCAATGAATTGACTTGTCTTTAAATTAGATTTAAAACTTGGTATCCAACAAAAAGTCTTTGCTCCTCCATGCTGTTTTTTACAACCTCCCCCACACTAGTCCACTTATTTCTGGAAATCAGTTTATGAGCTGCTATTTTTATTCTCAAATTCTTAGACCTTGATATCAACTTTTAACCTTTAAGTATGTCACAGGAAATAACAGGAATGCCTTTATACATGGCTTATCTTCTATAACAACTAAGAAATACTGAAATGGAATGAAAATTACATCTTAGGACCCCCATGATCACGATCTGTGTAACTTGACCATCCTATAACCACTATGACACCTTTTGAGTTTGTGCATTTACCAAAGTACCCATATTGTTCAACAGTTTTCTTTTGTTTATCTAATGATATCTGATTTTGTGCTTAAATTAGAATAATTTTTGTTTCATTTTGCAGGTTTCAGATCTTGATCACATAGATAGATTAATTTCATGCATGTCCTTAGCTCTTCCTTTCTTCATGGTAAAGACTTATTTATACTTAGAAGATTATATTGTAATGCAGTTCATAACTTTTAGATATGTTATCCTTATCTACTTTATTTTTCTGCAGAGGGGTGGCTCAAATAGCAAGTTTTTAAACTACATGAACAAACACATTTTCCCTGTTTTCAATATGGTAATATTGTGCTTTAATGTTTTCCATATTTGGCAAGGGAAGTTTTTGTACTGGTTATTTGTGTCATTGGGCATGTGCTGTAATGATTGCCAATTTTAACATACCCCTTGCGGCAGATGTATGATGTTTTGGTTGTTTGTTTTGTAGCTTCCTGAACAGCGAAAACTAGAATTGCTTAAGAATCTTGCTGAAAGTTCACCATATACAACACCACAGGACTCCAGACAGCTTCTTCCATCTGTTGTTCAGCTGCTAAAGGTGTGTGTGTAGTACCAGTTCGCAGTTCACTTTGGCAGATCATTATGTTGTTGGGTTCTTGTTCTTTTTCCCTGTTTTCTTCTTGTCTTTCGACGAGGGTTTTTGGTGTTTGGTTGTATGGCTATGTTGCTACTTTCAGATGTTTTATTAACTGGTGGGTAGCTCCTTTTGCTTATATTTTAGAATCTCGTACTATGCTGTTTGTTGTATAAAGTTCTGCTCGAAGGCTTATAATTATTTTTCTCCATATTCCGTTGCAATCTCATTTTCTGGTATTTATATCTGAATGTGTTCTTTTTGTTTTTATATTTTGACAGAGTTACATTCCTCTTAGAAAAACAGAAGAGATACAATACACCTACATTGAATGCTTGCTCTACACGTTCCACCATCTATCTCACAAGGTCACTGATTTTCATCTCATCTCTCTTTGGCAAAAAATTACAAATTGTAGACATGTTATTATGAAATTACAATGTATATTACCTTTCACTTATATCAACTTTCATAGATTGATGGACGAAATTGCCTATGGCTATACCTAGATTGAGTAAAGAAACCGGCCAACCCACTTATGACAAGTACCAAGTCCGTTTATAATATACTACTGATTTTTCGTAGTATAGAACTAATTCAGGCATAATATGAGCCATTTCATCCCATTATAACAGTTGATAACATGACAATAACATTTTATAATGTTAGTTGAAACTATTGTACTTTGTTGATTCTAAATTTGTGCTATGTTAGATCATAAAAATGTACTATGTCAATTTATAACCTGTACTTAGTTCATAACATTGTTCTTTTTCTGTTATGTTACAATGTTATACTATTTTAGTTTGTAACATTGTGCTATGTTAGACATAACCTTGTACCATATCATGGTCCCCTGGTTTCTCTTAGTCCTTGTTTCTTAGCCCTGTCGATTAGGTAATCAGGCCTGGTCGTGAGTTTTTGGTTTATTTGCTAAATGGACAAGAGTAAAAGGGCATTTTCGTCCATCAGTCTATGAGAGGTAATAAAGTGAAACATAGTACAAACAGTAATTTCATAATAAGTCAGTCTATAATCAGAAAATTTCCCTTTTCTGCATGTTCTTGTTGCTCACTAATAATGAAAATGTGCAGACGCCCAATGCAACAAATAGTCTGTGTGGTTATAAGATAGTGACTGGGCAACCATCAGACAGAATTGGGGAAGATTTCTCTGATAATTACAAAGACTTCAATGAGAGGTAATCTGCCTGAACCTGTGTTTGGTGGTGAATGACTATTCTATCCTTACAATTTAATTGCACAAATATTTGCATAACTAAAGCAATTATAAGGTCCTCACATTATCTATAACTTTGTAAAGAAAATTTGGTTGTACTAATTTTGGTATCAGATTATTTTCCTAATTTCTTATACTGTATGTTCGGCTTCCTTTTTGGGCTATATTTAATTAATGTCAGATGAAGTATCCAAAATTCATAAAGTTACAAAATATAAAGTTTGGGAATTTAGAAATATTGCAAAATTGCCTTTCTATAATAGTTAATCTTAACCAATTTCCCCCCAAAAAATAAAATAATAGTTAATTTTTCAAAAAGCATAGTTCCATCAGCTGCGGCATGGAGTCCAGAAGACGGGAATTAGCATCTTCGGCTTTTTTTTTTTAACTAATTATGGATATTCCAGCTCCTGCAATAAAGGCTATTTTAATTGAAGGTTCCTTAAAATCTGTGGGCTCCAGATCCTTCTGGGTTTGCGATATATTTGGGTCCAAATTCGCATTAAAATTTTCAGCCAAAACACGTACTTGAATTTTTGTCCTTCAATCCATCTCTTGACCTCTTTTTTTGAGGAGTTAGGCACTTGTATGATGAAGTTGGAATTATCCAAAGCAGAAATTTGTGGAGAAAATCTGAATTGTGTGCCGCAATTTGATTTGGATTTGACTGCATAATCATTGAAACCGTCCTCCATATTTTATTCCCAACAAATGTGTTAATGATGGCATATCTGAGTCATCGTACCAGCATGTTGAGGTAGCCGAGTCATTATCTGGGTTGTCACTGAGTGTGAATGAGTTGTCAAACCTGATGTCGTTGATGTATGTTCATCCTCTCAGACCCTGGCCATTTTTCTGAATATTGATCGGATAAATGTCCAACTAGAAGTTCAAATACATCATCTTTTCCTCTTTTATTATATTTTTGAAGTAGGCGATTTTATTACTTCAACTGCAAATAGAATACAGTAGTTTTGGAGCCACCTCACAACAACGGATTGTATATTGATCCCATCTTTTGCAAGTATATTGGCGCTAGAGTTAGCTTCTCCTGGAATTTTACGCCAATTACAATTTACATTTTCTAGGGCATTGAATATTTCTCTGAAATGCAGCTGGGATCTCCATGGTGGTTCAGGATTTCTCTTTCCCCATCCAAATAACTAGATTTGAGAATTTCTATAGATTCATACGCTTCAGCATTGGCAAATACGTATCCCCTGCAACAGTCCATTACTGCTCCTGTCACCGCATCAGCCACTCCAATCGGTGCAGCAAGTCTTTTAGTAGTTGATCCAAGTGGTTCCAGAAGCCCACCCCCACCTCCCCCTCTCCCGGGGAGGACCAGGATTCCCAGCAGAAATCCCATCAAAATTCATTTTTATTGTGCCACTGTTAGGGGGTATCCACAAGACGGGGGTTGGTTGTGTTTCATGAGTTTTTGCTACATTCCCCAAGAATTTCAGAAGACATCCCCAGCAAGGCCCCAAAATTCTTCCATATAGCATAACCACTCAATCATTATTTCATTATTACTAATTTTTGTTACCTCCAGCGCCTTCTGTAAGCTGTTCCAATGTTCTTTCTTTATTCGGAAAAATCCTTAATCTTCTCTCCTCCCTTATACTCCATGGCATAAATGCCAAACATGCTTCAAACATCCTTTTCCCTTTTTCTGTTTGCTCACTCCAAGTGCTCCAATTGAACTGGAAATTGACAAGTAATTGGCTGTTATTTTCATCACTGATCAGTAAGGGTCATTCCCCTTCTTTAAAGATCATCTTTGCTGAGTATCTTCCCTAGCATTCCACTCCATAAAGAGATCTTTGACTTTGGTGGCCCTTGAAGTTTCCAAGAGATCTCAGCTCCATGAATTTTTGTGGTTACACGCGTCACGATTATATGCTGATAAATCCTAGAATTTTCTGTTGGATTCAGTAGTCCAGATCAACCTGTCTTTCAAATTGAGCGAGCAGTGCTGTTGTATCATAATGTCCAGTTTAATAAGGTCATCCTTTAGTATTCTTCTGAATATGTGGTTCAAATTAATTCTTGTAGCATCCCAACCATTTAACAACTTTTTTTTTTTTTTGTTTTTTTTTGAGGAAAGCGATGTTTTACTCCAATTCCCATACCCTAGGAGACTTGAACCCAAGACCTTCCATTACTAACCCGCCCATGTGACCATTGAACTATGTTCAAGTTCACCCTTCCATTTAATACTTCACGGGCAAATAAATCAGGGAGTCTAGTTACTCGGTGCAGTCTATGAAATTCAGTGTCATGTCCATTGCCCACCAGAAATCTTGTTTAGCCACTTCTCATCAAATTTGATAGAGATCTTGGTGAAAGCCACCCCAAGCACCAAGTTCTATCTTCAGCACCTAACTTCTTTATCACCAATTTGGCCCATGGTGAGTCTCTATCTTCATTGAAGTCATTTATCTTTCTAGTCACTAGTTCTCCGTCACCTCAGGTATGCCAATGTCTTTCCACCCAAGTGAAGTTTGAAGCCATTTGAAGTGCCCATAAATCTTGCCATAATCCTTTCCATGGTTCTTGCAACTCCCTTTGGCCAGCTCATGAAAGATAAGTAGTAGGCTGATATACCCATCAGGCTTGTAATAATACCAGTCTACTAGCCTTCGATAATTATCTAATTCTCCATCATGCTAGCTGGTTTCATAGCGTTTGAAGTTGCTTACCATGGAAGAGTGGCATTCCAAGGTAGTATGATAGTAAATCCCCAATACCACAACCAAAGGTTTCACCATAGATCCCAACATCTCAGCATTTATATGAACCCCAAATACTTGTGTTTTATGTAATTTATTTTTTGTCCCTAACAGGCCTCAAACATGTCTATAATGGCCTCATGTCTTCTTGCTTGCACAATTGATCCATCACAAAACATTACTATGTCATCAGCAAATTGGATGATTGGTTGGATTCCCATGCCTATGGCATTTTGGAACCAGTCCGTCTCCACACACATATGATTAGTGTAAAGGTGGGCCGAGGTCTATCCCAAAAGGACTAGCCGAAGTTAGGAAACCTCTGGATTTTTTATACTCGTTTATGTATGTGGGACTAATCTCTAACACTCCCCCGCATGTGTGGACCTTCTCTTGGGCTCCTACACGTGGAAAACTTGGGTGGAGGCCCACGTACGAGCACTCGCTCAGATACCATGTAAAGTTGGGCCGAGGCCTATCCCAAAATGACTAGCCGAAGTTAGGAAACCTCTTTCCAACAAATAAGTCAGGATTTTTTCTACTCGTTTAACAATGTGGGACTAAACTCTAACACTCCCCCGCACATGTGGGCCTTCTTTTGGGCTCGGACACGTGGACAACTTGGGTGGAAGCCCACATATGAGTACCCGCTCTGATACCATGGTAGATGTAGTGAAGGAAGATAGAAGATGAGAGAATAGTGAAGAGTTAGGAAGAAAGCGGAAGAGAGGAGAGAAAGAGGTCGTAAGGTCTTAATGACCTACAACCCTAAAACATGCATTAATAGAATCCGAAAATACAAAATTACAATGATGCCATTCATGGCATGAGGAGCAAGTAAACTAAACAATAAAAAAATAATAACTAACTGAAGTTTAGTAAAATTACTAAACTACCCTACCCTTGACTCTTAACACTCCCCCTCAAGCTGGAGCATTGATATCATGAAGGCCTAGCTTGCAGAGAAGATACTTAAATTCTTTCCATCCACGACCTTTAGTGAGCAGATTAGCTAGTTGGTCATTAATGCTAACTTGTAGAGTGTTCACGAATCCCGAGGCAACAACTGTCGCAATAGCAATAGCATAAAGAGGGTTTTATGAACCCAACAACAACAAAATAACACCTTCTCGGAGCAGCACCAAACATGTAGCACACTTAAAACAACAGTACTAGTGATCACTTTGCATTTTTAACAACTTGACATCCAAATCTTTCTCCAAAGTATGAAATTAAGGCCAGAAAAGTTACTGACATCAGCCCTAAGTATGATGATGTCAGCACCAAAGAGAGCACACCTTTATACTTCTAAAACCTTGGAGAAGCCTCTGACGCCTAGAAAACAGTTTGACACAATTACCAAGGCAGTAAAAATTGAGTCTTTCCCCGCAGCAGTACAGCAGTGATGCCAATGGTACAAGTCCAACGACTCAGTAGTGCGGTAGTGATGCCAACAATATGAGTCCAACGACTTAGTGGGCCGAGGTCTATCCCAAAATGACTAGCCAAACTTAGGATACCTTTTTCCAACTATTAAGCCTGGATCTTTTATACTCGTTTATGTATGTGCGACTAATCTCTAACAATTAGGCATGTTGATCCTTCTCCAATTAGATTGAATGACATGGGAGAAATTTGATCTTCTTGCCTAAGTCTACTTGTGCTTGAGAAGTATCCAAAGGAGCCATCATTTATTAATACCGAGAACTTGGCTGAAGATAAGCAAGAGTTTATTCAACCTCTCCATTTCTCATCAAAACCCATTTCCATCATTACATCATTATTAAGGTACTATCAAATGCCTTTGAGTTTTAGCATGATCCTTGGTTTAGTGCCTTTTGCAAACATGTCAAGGGCTCATCAACCAATCACCGAGGGTAAAACTCTATCATGCGGTGCAGCCAACACTGTTGAAATTATCTTGTAGGGCCTGGATGTAAAGCTGATGGGGCTGAAGTCTTTTATGTACTTTTTTTTTTTTTTTTTTTGAAAGTTTTTTTTCATTGATATTTTGAAAGAGTTACAAAGAATGAGCCCAATCCAGGTAGCAGATACATAAGAAGCTTAGGGTGACACAACAAGAGTTTGTTGATGCACCCCTTGCTTAGTAAGAGAATCAGCATGACCATTTGCACATCTTAACATATGAGACCACGAAATTACAAAGCTAGTGTAAGCACAAAGTTCATTAAAAAGGAAGCGAAATCGCCATGGAGGTTTTGACTTGCCGGAACCCCAAGAGAGAACCACCTTGGAATCCCCTCCACATTGAGATTGCATCCTAATCCCAAGCCGGCAAAACACTAAAGACCTTGCAAGAGACTAAGTGCTTCGGCGGTATTTGAATCATTGACTCCAATTGGCCTAGAATAAGTTAGAATAACTTCACCCGAAGAATCTCTAATTATTCCCCCAATGCCAGCAGGACCTGGATTACCGAGTGAGGATCCATCAAAATTTAACTTGTAAGTGGAGTATGGAGGAGGCTGCCATACTTGATTTGTTGATCGATTAAAAGTGCCAAGACATGCATGCTCGGCCCATGACTTCCAAATGGTACTAGCATCAACCCCCTGAAAATAGCTTTGAAGCTTGAGCCATCCCACAATAGAGTGTAGAGTATAATAGGCCACATGTCTCCAATGTTGTTCTTGCCCATGAAAAATCCTCCTATTCCTTTCTTTCCAAAGGAACTAGGGAATAAAGCCTACACAACACTTGAACATGAGCCTTCCTTTATTCTTCAGTCCTAGTGAGCCTTCCTTTATTCTTCAGTCCCAGTGAGCTTGTCATTGATGCAATTCTAATCAAACCATGTGGTATAACAATTTTAGACCCAAATAAGTTGAGAATCAACATCCAAACCTTCTAGATATATGAGCAGTGGATCAGAACATGGTCCATTGTCTCAGGTACAACTTGGCACAAAGGACAAAGACCTGAAGTAATGTGCATTCCTCTCCTCTGAAGTAGATCTCTGGTGGGCAATCTTCCCCTCATGGCACACCAATTGAAAAAATATTGTTTTTTTGGGCAAGAAAGAGACCAAACAATGGCCGCCGGATGATTGCTCGAATTGCTATTGGCAAAAGTAAGATAAGCAGATCTTACTGTGTAGATACCCTTCAGCTCAAGTCTCCACAATAACTTGTCCTCATCCTCCCTATTAAGGCAAACACTATTGAGCTCCCCCATTAGATGCGAGATGTCAATAGCTTCATCATCATTCAATGATCTTCTAAGTAGGGATTCCCAATTAAGAGTACTGAGTTGACCCGATGGAGCAATATAAAAAATGAAGGCACTGTTGATTCCTTGCAAGAAGAAATAACCTGGGGTATTTCTCAGCCAAAGGGTTGTCACCTAACCATGAATCAGTCCAAAAGTGTCTTATTCCCATTACTAGGATGAAAGAAAATATTTTGGAGGAAAGAGGGAAGGAGTTTAATGATTCTTCTCTAGTTAGGAGAAAAACCCTAGCCTCCCTACCTTCAAGCCACCAATGCAAATTTCCTCTCCCAAATTCACAATTCTTTTCTCCTCACAATTCTTTTCCATATCCACATCCTCATCTGAATTCAATTTCTTATATCCACTTACTCATTAAAACTTCCTCCCATGATATGACTTTTTCCGAATCCTTCTTATGCCCAAACCACCTTTCTCCTTTGACAAACTTCCTCCCGCTTAATTAAATGCATCTTGCTTGTCTGCATACTTTTTGAGGTATTGATATGTAAAATATATCCTTGACTCCAATAGTGTTTCCGGAATATTTCTCTCCATAACTTTACCTGACCTTTCTCATAATTTTCTAATTTGATACTACCAAGCTGGGCAATGTAGGAAGGATAGGAAATAAGTAGGAATCCCAATAAGACATGCTTTTATCAAAACAATTCTGCCAGCTTTAGATAAGAGTCGACCTTGCCATGTACTCAGCCTGTTTTGTAACTTCTCTATAATCGGATCCCATAGTGTTTTTGGAGTTCTACCGATGAATAACGGAAGACTCAAATAAGTAGAAGGAATAGATCCCACTCTGCATCCCAAAACAACAGCCATATCATCAAGCATAAGATCATTAATATGGAAACCTGATAAAGTAGACTTGGTCCAATTTATCTTTAACCTTGAAGACATCTCAAACAATATTAGGATGTGTTTAATATTCTCGAGTTGATCCTTGGTGCCCTTACAAAAAATTATTGTATCATCGGCAAATTGGACTAGTGGAATCCTCAATCCCTCCTCGATAAACCTTGCATCAATCCAGCCCTCCTCAATAGCCAAATTCAGCAAGTATCTCAAGCCTTCTCCTGCTATGTTAAAAAGCATGGGAGATAGTGGATCCCCTTGTCGAAGGCCACGACTTGGCTTAATGAAACCGTGGGCCCCACCATTAACCATAATAGAGTATCTAGTTGAGGAAATGCAAGACATTATCCACTTTCTCCATTTCCTACCAAAGTCGAGAAGTTGCATCATGTGTCTTATGTAGTCCCATGAGACTTTGTCAAAGGCTTTCTCAAAATCAAGTTTGAGGATGACATGTGGCTCGCTACTCTGATGACAAAGATGAAGAACCTCGTGGGTACACATAGCTGCATCCATGATGTTCCTACGGCTGATAATATAATTCATAACTCTCTGCAGTCGGCTAGCAAGAACTCGGGCTATGACTTTATAGGTGCTATTAGCAAGGCTAATCGGTCTGAAATCAGTAATCCTTTCAACACACCTTTTCTTTGGAAGTAGGGCAATAAAAGTAGACCCCATTGCATTGCAAGTGAGCTTGTATTCATGGAAGTGATGAAGCATTTGAATAACATCGTCTCTTATAATATCCCAGCATGAGTTAAAAAATTCTCCATTGTAACTGTCCGGTCCTGGAGCTTTGTTTTTTGGCATTAACTTACCAGCAGCATCAATTTCCTCATTGGTGAAAGGCAATTCAAGCTCATCTGCACGGGCTTGAGTTAACCATTGGCTGAATACCCCAGGAAGCCGATGTCTTTTATGTACTCTACACTAGGCTTCTTTGAGATCAAGGGTGTTATTGAGACACTAATACTATTATGTGTTACATTAAAAAAAAAATACTATTATGTGTTATCCCATGGCTGTGGAAATCATTCATCATCTTTCTTATATCCCCTTCCATAAATTCCTGAGTAACTCTAAAAAACTCACAATTAAAATCATCTGAACCTGCAGCACGATCTAAAGGCATTTTGGGGACAGTTGCACTACTTTCCTCATTTGAGAAAGGCATCTTTTTATTGCCTCCTTTCAGTGGGTACTTATGTAATTTGTAGTTGCATGTCCTGTGCTAATAAAATGGCTATTGGGGACATAGTCCCCAAACAAGCTCAATTTCTCATGTACTTTGACTTCTCATTTTCTTTTCCTCCTTTTCTTCTCAACTCAGCTTAAATCTTACTTCTTACTTTGTATCTGAGCAAGGAGGTATGTTCAAGGTTCATATTGTCTTCGTGCTGTAGTTTGAGTCTTCAAACTTTTTCCTGGTTGCGGAAATTTGTCCTGGCTAAAGGTACCCTGAACTTCAAGTTTCTCCTTTCTCCTATTGCATGTGCCCTGGGGTACATGGCTGTTCTTACTGCTTTAGTGCTACTAGGACCCTACTACCTTATAGGAGGCTTTCTATTGTTGGAGTTGGGCTCCTAGAAGAAATTTCAAGGTTTCATGTTGTTGCTGCTGGTTAAAAGGAGCTCTAGACTTTTAGGTAATTCTGCTATTGCTTCTATACCTTAGTATTACCCTACTGAGTGTCACTGCCATTGGAAGTATGTGTTATTCTAGAGAAGTTGATACTCAGCTGAGTCTAAACTCGAAGAGATCAAAGTTTCACATATTCAGATTATTGCTACCAAGCTGCATCTTCATACAAATAACCCAGTGGGTTATGAACACACTAAACACATTGAAATCGACTGTCATTTTATTCGACACAACAAAATGTGCAGACTGGTGATCACTCGGAACCTCAGACCTGATTGCAGATATCGTTGCCAAAGCACTAGGCCGACTACAATATTATCTTCTTGATTGCAAGTTGGGTTTTGCAGAAATATACACTCCAGTTTGAGGGAGAGTTGAAGTCTTTAAATCAGTTGTACCATCGATGGAAGCGTGGGTATGATTGATAGTACGAAGATAACATTTTACTATTGATGGTAACCGCCTGTAGTATATAGAGCAGAATTTCTTTAGAATAACATTCCATTACCTGTTGTCGTCGGTGGTACAAAAAGTTATCTGTGGCCCTCAAAACGTATCATCAATGGTACAATGGACGGTTCTATTCTTTAAGCTGTAAATTTTATATTTTATTGCCTCATTTCAAGAGTACTTACGTAATTTGTACTAGTACGTCATGAATTAATAAAAGTTAATAGGGACCTAGTCCAACCCCATTACCTTAGTTTCTCCTCTCATTTGTGTTCTCTTTCGTTCTTCTTCTTTTCCTTCTTCTCAACCCAGTGGATGGAGTCTCACGCGCTTTTTAGCCCTAAAAACTTGACAATTGGCGAGGAGAGCCCCACATCGACAAAGGAATGCCCATGCAACCAAGTCACAATGTTGTAAATGGTTAATAATCTGAATGGCTAAAGGCTATTCTATTTCACATTCTGGTTATCTTACTGTCACACTACCTGTTTACCCATGATTTAAAAGTGACATTCCTTTATTTTTTTTCCACCTGTTTACCGGTGGGTGAATGACCAAACGGGTAAATAAGTAGATAGTTAAGCTTCCCTCATTTATACAATACATCCCATAAATCTTAGAACTCTCAACCGCAACAAATAGGGAGGAATAAAGATTCTCAATAATTTAATTGGAAACTAAAAAAATTGATTTAGAAGCAGAAGAGTCTCCAGCATTACTCATTTTTCATTATCTAAAATCACCACTAGTATCAAGTTCAAGAAAGGTGAGAAGTGAGCAAAAGAAGATAAGGGGGTAGATAGCTTTCAGACCTCAGGACTACATTCACAAGTCTTCAATTCCTAATACGTTAGGTCCATTTTTGCTGCAGAAAGAGTGCATTGTCTCGTGTTCTATTTTTTTTTTCTTGTGCAGAAAGTTTGAGGGAGAGAGAAGAGTGCGTGAGGAAGAGAAGCCTAAGAACTTAAGGATTGAGAAAGAGAAGTGGAATGACTCAGGGCTGAGGGAGAGAAGTCAAAGGGCTGATGGCCGAGGGAGACTGGAGTCGTTGATGGAGAAGGGCCGATCTGTAAGGGTGAGAGAGGGTTTTTTGTCGGAGATACATAGAGAGAGGGTGAGTGAGAGTTGTGTACTTGACAGACTGAGGAAGATCGATCACAGTTTGCATGTGTTCAAAAAGAAACTGCACAATGCTGTGGAGAGGCAGAGGTGGAGAGGTGTCAGGCAATTGAAAAGATGGGACCCTCACAAAATGAGGGCGTAAGAAATAGAATGGGATGGGGGAGTTTGGGTTTTAAACTATTTGGAAAGTTAAAAGAAAACTACCTACTTGTAATTGGGTACAGAGTATCCATCTTTTGTATTTATTTCAGATTTCAACCGGGTAAAACGGATAAATTACCCAATTACTTGTTACATAATGTGATTGAAGAAGTTCATTCCTTATCCATCCATTTGACAACAGGAAAAAAAGGTAATAGTTGACCTAGAATCTCTTTATCCAATAGGAAGATAACTTGCGTAGAAAAAGATTGAATTGAAAACAAAAATTCCTAAATTCATCTATCATGAATACTTATTACTATGAGACATAAAGGACATACGAATTAGTAAACTGGAGTTTTTACATTCTAGTACATGTAATAATTAACTCGATGAAAAAATAATTGGAGCTGTTGAAAAAGCAGTATAGTTTATGGTATCTTTCTTGATTGTGCTGCAGGTTGACTAATCTTGAGGAACAAGCTAAGACTACAATGAAAAAATTAACGCAGGGAATGGCTGAGCTAAATAAGGCAATGGCATCTTCTAAGACTGATGATGAGAAGTCCCATATTGTAGGTTTTCCTCCAGGACCTGACTTTGGACAATTTTGTCTTGCTTATCTTTATCAATGTCGTTTTTTGTTTTTTCATGCCACGCAGAAAACAAAGAAGCAGAATACTACATCTGGACTAAGGACTTGCAACAATATTCTGGCAATGACTCAGGTAGATAAAGGAAGAGAGGATCAGAAAGATATCTTTCAGTAGTCATGCTTTTGTGTTTGCTATGTTTAATCTTAGTCATTTTTCTTCTTGTTTCTACTATGCAGCCGCTGCATTCAAAAACTCCTCAATTTATTGGGGACAACAAGATCAACCTTTCATGGAAGGAAGCGGTGAAACAGGTTCCCTCTTCAACTGCTCCTGCAGTGTATGACTCTCTCTCCTCCTGCCTTTTATTGCCAGTGGTTACAAACTATGCTTTTGAGACAGGCCCAGTTGCTTAAATGAAGAGCAATTGGGAGCCAAGTAAGATACTACAAGTGATTGAGTTATGAATGCAAAGAATGAACATAGGAATTAATATTATTGTAGAAATACAAGAAAATGTTTAGGCTGATCAGAAAAAAAATTCTTTTAAATTGAGTTATCTTTTCCAAAGTTTGAGATGTTTGTTGTATTATTTTTAAACAGTTGGATGTGGGAAAGAAAAAATTTAGAAAGAATAATATCTAGTGGGAGGCATCTTCATGTAGAGGCCTTATCCACTAGTAGTGATGGAGGAGAAAACAGGTTTAGCTATATTGAACATCATGGTTAATATGCAAGATCCGTTTTGAGTGAACTGTTCGGGCATTGAGCAGGTATAGTGGTCAGTAACAGAACAATATACTGATATACAACTACCTCTATTGCAGATGAGATAAAAAAAATTATAATTATTATTATTTTTTTGTAACAGAGATCAAAGAATTATTCGGTGGAATATCTGTACAAACAAGCAAGTATTGTTGTTAGACTTTGCTTAAATCTATGGCTGCATTCCTTTAAGGGTAACAAACTTCTTTAAAGTATAGTTCTGGATCTTAGAGATTTAGTACATTGTACATGGTCATTGATTTACGGCTTGGTCATAAGTTTAATCTGATGATCTTAATCACTAGATCATTTAAAACTGGATCTCCATGTTCAAATTGTTTTTATTTTCGAATTCCACTTGTTCATTTTGGTTGGTCAAAATTCTGGACAAATTTGGTTTTCGATTTGTGGCCTCGTTTGTGGTGCTATGATTGATGTCTTGTATCTATCTTTTGCTGTTAATGGATGTGGTTCTGCTTTGGTGTCAAGTCACCAAACCTCTAGCAAAGATTGATGTATGACATCAAAGATTTCATGTTCTAATAATCTGACCGAATTAGGTTACTACAGTCGTGACAGATCTGGTAAATTAATTTGAATATGAAAAAAAATGTAGTTCTTCATGTGGCATAACTGGTATTCCTAGGAAAAAATATTAGGATGAAATTTTTTGACTAATCTGGGATGTTAAAGGAAACTGAAGTCCAACAAGTCCTGAAAACAAGCAAGGGGAGACAGCACGAAATATTTTTTGGTGTTCTACTTGATGAGAAAACCTTTCAAACCACTGAGGACATTTTGATGTAGGAACTAAAAGATGAATGCGTATGAGGGAAGGGCAACAATTGAAGCTTAAAGGCCTGTGTTGAGATTGCTGGAACAGTGGTGAAATCAAAGAGTATTGAAAATTGAAGAACAGTGATTGCTAAAGTTGGGTTACAACTAGTCAATATTGTTTCCTCTTGCCGAAATAAATAAGGGAGTTGAATTGCAGAGAAGGTATTTTGGATGGCAAAAGTTAAAGAAATTGGTAAAAGAAAGAAGGATAAAGAGTTCCAAATGAGAAGAGCTTCACTGCCAAGTGGCAACATTTGGAATTTCATCATAAAGTGTCAATTACAAGATTTCTAATTTGCTTTGCTAACAAAGCAAGATATAAGAAGAAACTTGGTGGGCCCCTAAACTAAAAAATATATACAAATAAAATCCAGCTAATTCTTTTGGTTTCCCAACGAAGGTCAGTTAAAGATAATAACACTTAAATGAAAAAGATGAGTGAAAACTTAGTTTCTGAACCTATCAACTGTAAAACCAAACACTGGGGGTCTTCAATGAGCCAAGTACCTAAAACATATTTAAATTCTTGAAGTTTCTTGACCCTCCCCATCATCCTCACTTCAAGGTCATAGAAAATATTTTCTTATAAAATGATCATGGACTTCATGGCCTTCTAAAATGATCATGGACTTCACGGCAACTTCTAAAATGATTGTAGACTTCATGACAATCTGCATGGGGCTCTTTCTCATCTGGTCACTTCCATAGTTCCATTCATAATTTATCCAGCTGTAAAAACTGGGTTCTATGGGATTCTATTCTTTTTTTTTTCTTGTCTGAAGCTTACTATCCTGAACTTGCTTTTCAGGGGGAAGCGCAGTGCAAGTGTGACTAATGGTTCTGGTGCTACTGTCTCCGTGCCAAACAAAAAGGGACGAGGTGAAGTTGGGGTTCGTAATCAGCTTATGAATCGTGCTTTGGAAGGCTTGTCTCATGGGGCTGGTGTTCGAAGTGGAGGTGCTGGTGCAAGGGGTAGAGGGTGGAATCTTCGTGGCAGAGGAAGGGGCTATCGTTAACTTGAATGGGAAGGCCTGCATGGGATCAGGTGGAATTCAATGAAGTTATGAGTTAGGTCTTATACCTGCTTGGCCATCTCCGTGGATTCCGGTTCTTCAAGACGAGTGAATACTGAGAACATGACTTCTCTGTAATTGCACCCAACTGCACTAAATCAATTGTGTAACGGTTTATTAGTGTGTAACAACTGCGACTGATGTAGCTTATTTTGTTTTATAGCTGTGAGTTCAGCATGCAAATTGAAGGTATTGCTCTACATTATTGTTCATTGCCTTCAGCCAGTAGATTGTGTCATTCATTTCTCACCTGCCGTGATACAGGAATATCCTCCAACCTAGGAAAGTTACGCATTGCATTTTGGGAAGTGCCATTTTGGAGAGAATCTACGGGCATTCATTGGGAGAGAATGTGTATCACGTTGTTTATACAACGACAGAAACTCGTAAAAAATGTCAGCATAATGTTACAGCTCCTATGTCAAAGTCTTCTTCGAAAATTTTCCCAGTATGCTTGAAAAAGTAATATCGAAGAAGCGGTAAACTCTTCCTACTACTGTTGCATTCTTCGATTAGATTTTTGAGTTTCTTTGCTCGTCAGTGGTGGCACGGAGTGTATAAGGTTCAGTTAGGTGCAGTTCAGAACGGTAATAGCACAGGGCACACCAAAGCTAGCACCGTAAGGTATAGCATGAACTGGGCATACAGATGTGTTTCCATAGTGAGTAATGTTATGCGCACAGACGTGTTTCCCTGCTCCGTGCGCATAGCATTACTCTTCCATAGTACATTGGGCCTAGGTCAGGAACGCAACACCAGGCTTTAGTTATCTGGACGTTATACAGATTTCCACCTTCATGCCAGTGTAAATCATGTTTTATGACTGGGCCGTGTTGGATTCGGTTTGGAACTATCTGATTCGGTTGGGAACGGGGAAGGAATACCTCATCCACTTAAGAAGGGAAGAATCGTGTGGTTTGGCTGCCTATTGTGTAACATGCATATGCAAGTGTTGTGGGAATTTTGATTCCACATTTACCCTTAAGATTAAGCAGATAATTAAAAAATAAAAAATATATAAGAATCAATCAACACAACACAAGAGTCTACGTGGAGAACTCTAGACCTACAGGAAAGAAATCAATTATGTGAAATTTTTTTACAAAGCTACCCATTCCCTAACTCACACCCAACTCTCACAAGATATGAGCTTCTAGAGTTAAATCAACTTAAATTATCTTGGATTACAACTGAAACAAGTGTCTCGAAGGTGCCTTGAAGTCTATACGTAGCCTAAAGACTGCCAGTCCCCTTTGCTTTGCAATCAAAGTGAGACTTTTCTTTTTCTTTTATTTTGCTAAAAACCTAACAATTGTATGTATTTTGATAAATGATAAAGTAATAAGCAATGTATCATCTCCACAAATTGTTACAGGTGTACTATAATTATAACTATCTGAGCTTATCCAAACAATAAAGAAGGTAAATAATATAAAAGAAAAACAATCACCAACTACAGAAAGTAGAACAAATAAATAACTGGAAGAAAACTTAGGACTATAACTAAAGAGTTACAGAATCATGGGGAAGAATTTCTCCATCTTTTCATTCCACCGTGTAAGAGATATATACAAGTAGAGATATGACCTATCTTCCTAAAATCTCTCCTGTAAATCTCCTAGAAAAGCTATCAATCAAAGAAAAAATATTGTCAAAGGTACAAATCACAAAATTTCTTTACATAGATGTACCGCTCAAAATCCCCCTCAAGTTGGAGCATGAAGATTTTGAATGGCCAACTTGCAAATAAAATAGACAAATTGACTTTTACCCAATGCTTTGGTGAAGATATCAGCTAGTTACACATGCATAGAAACATGAGATGGAAAAATACTGTCCTTCAAAATCTAGTCTCGAATAAAATGACCTGACTGCAATCTGTTTTGTTTGTCCATGAAACACCAGTTTTTTTGCTGTGTGCAACACACTGTGACTGTCACAATAAAGTCGCATGGAGTTGGTGTGGTGTTATGCGTATAACACCTAGATTAGATAAGATCGCTTCACCCACTTCAATTCACATGTTCTTGGTACCATCAATCTATATTCTGCTTGAACTAATGATCTAGACACTATATGTCGCTTTTTAGTCTTCTAGGATATCAGGGAATAACCTATAAGCACAAACCATCCTGTGAACCATCTACGAGTAAAAGGACAACTATCCTAGTGTGAGTCACACCAACCATGCAATTGTAAATTACAGTCACGATGCAATAGAATACCTTGACCTGGATTAACCTTCAAAAAGAGATCAATTCGAAGAGCAACTTCCCAATGTTCTACCTATGGATGTTTCATAAATTGCGAAAGCACTATATAACAATTCTGGACAAGTGAAACAAAGAAACAAAATATTGTCAAAGATACAAAATCATAAAAATTTCTTTACATAGATTTATAACTTGAAACCCCCTCAAGTTGGTGCATGAAGATTTTGGATGCCCAACTTGCAAGTAAAGTAGTCAAATTGGCTTTTACCCAATGCTTTGGTGAAGATATTAGCTAGTTGCACATGCGTAGAAACATGAGATGCAGAAATACTGTCCTTCAAAATCTCGTCTCGAATAAAATGACCCGACTTCAATATGTTTTGTTCGTCCATGAAACGCTGGGTTTTTTGCTATGTGCACGCAGTTTGTCTGTCACAGTAAAGTCGCATGGAGTGGGTGTGTATAACACCTAAATTGTATAAGTGGATAATGTAAAATGTTCTCTATTTTTAGGCCATATTTCATAATGAGTTGAAGCTATTCTCACTTGTTTTGGTTGGTTATTTGTAGGTTCAAGCCTCGAAAAGACAAAAATTCCAAAAGCAAGGGGAAAGAGCTAAACTAAGCATTTTTGGGCAAAAAACACCCCAATTCATAGAACATAGAAGCCGGCACCAGTGAGAAAGCCACAATGTTGAGAAAAAGGAGAACAGACTGTGAGCGAGACCACATGGTGCCAGCAGCAGAGTCGCGACACTAGAGGAATGAGACCACAGACCACACGGCACCCAAGCCAGAGCTGCGGCGCCCAAGCCAGAGCTGCAGCGCCCAAGCCAGAGCTGCGGCGCAGGGAGTGGAAGCATTTCTGGGTTGAGTGCCCCAGCGCTCAGACTCAGTGCAGGGGTGCCTATCCTTGCTTAATGCGGGTCCTCAGCGCTCAGAATCAGCGTAGGGGCACCCATCCTCGCTTAACAAGAGCGCCTCGGTGCTCAGACCCAGTGCCTCGGTGCTGGTGACCACAAAGGAAGTAGTGCAGCGCCACATATTCTTGCTCAGTGGTGCCAAGTCTCGATGCAGTAGAACCCGTCCGACGACTCACGACATCGGGAGGCTTTTAGCAAAAAATTGAGGAACCGCAAGGGCTCCCCTATAAATAGAGGAGATGTTCTCTCATTTGGAGAGCATGACTCCATACCAGGATTTTGTGCAAGTTTTGGAGTTTGGGTTAGAACTCACGAGGACCAAACGAAAAAGGAGGAGACCTAGGGCGGAAGGGAAGCTTCTACCCTTTCTCTTCTCTCTATTCCTATTTATCTATGCTAACTTAGCTTTTATGCTTATAACGGATTCGAATAGGGTATTTTCCCTCATTTAACTACGTATAGCTAAGTTCCCTAATGGGGGCTGTGATGTAATGTAAGTATTCATGTAATATTCAATTTATATATTGCGTAATCTATCTTTAATCTTGCATGAGTGACCGTTGGGGAGCTATTTACATAAGGAGATTGACGACCTCTACATGTACATCTTATTGTTTTATTAAGATTGAGAGGTACTGCAAAACGATACCATCACTCTGCTTGTGATCCCCGAGTCGGCTGTAATCCTGCAATAGCGTAGCAAGGTGTGCGCCAGTGGACTTCAAGAGAAGCATCCAAACACATGTGTTCAGATTGGCTGTGGCTTATGAGCCCTTGATTTAGACCCTTGACCTCGAGAAACAAATAGGGCTAGGGAGGGGGGCACGGTTGCCTCAAGTGAGGGTTACGCGTACCATATTCCAGAACCTCTAGCGAGCAGTGTATTACCTACCCAACTGAAGATTACATGAATCACCTAATTGTTACATGAAATCACATCCCCCAGCTCCATTACTTTGCATTTCCTTGCGTGTGCGTGTATCACTTTAGGCAACTGCATAATTAGTAGGATTAGTATCTAGTATAGTTAGTTTATATTAGACACTAGTGACAACTTTCTGCTAATTTCGTTAGTTAGATATAGTTGTAGAGTTTTTTTGTATTAATACGTAGTAAAGTCCCTGTGGGATCGATCTGGGCTTATCCAGTATATTCCTTGGAGCGATATGTGCACTTGCATACAAGCTATTTAATTAAGAGTATATTCACCCAAACATCCAGATCACTTTCACCCACTTCAATTCACATGTTGTTATTGTCATGGATCTATATTATGCTTCAGTCAATGATCTAGACACTGTATGCCACTTTTTAGTCTTCCTAGATATCAGAGAATAACCCGGAAGCACAAACCATCCTGTGAGTGATCTTCTAGTTAAAGGACAACTATCCTAGTCCGAGTCACACCAACCATACAATTGTAAATTATAGTCACGACACAATAGAATACCTTGACAGATTTACCATCAAATAGAGAACAACTCGAAAAGCAACTTCCCCGTGTTCTACCTGTGGATGTTTTATAAACTACGAAAGCACATGCACTATATGACAATTCTTATCGAGTGAAACAAAGATAGAAAAAGCTGTCAAAGAAACAAAATGACAAAAATTTCTTTACATAGATTTACACCTCAAAATCCCCCTCAAGTTGGTGCATGAAGATTTTGAATGAACAACTCGAAAATAAAGTAGTCAAATTGACTTTTACCCAATGCTTTGGTGAAGATAACAACCAGTTGCACATGCCTAAAGATATGCGATGGAAAAATATTGTCTTTCAAAATCTTGTCTCAAATAAAATGACTTGACTTCAATATGTTTTGTTCGCCCATGGAACACCGGGTTTTTTTGCTATGTGTAACGACAATGGCTGTCACAGTAATATCACATGGAGTTGGTATGTATAACACCTATATTGGATAAAATCGCTTTCCCCACTTTAATTCACATGTTGTTGTTGCCATGGATCTATTTTTGCTTCTGCCAATGATTAAGACATTGTATGTCGCTTTTTAGTCTTCCAAGATATCAGAGAATAACCCAAATGATTAAGATATTGAAGGCAATATGCATGGTTCAAAGCCCTTAGTTAGCCGACTGACGACTAGAAAGATCAAATTGATTAAGTTGTTTTTTATTTAGAAGTTGATGCTCCTGTGTATGGAAAATGTTTAGAAGTGTACCAAACGTAACCATATCACATCCTGTAATAGTTTGAGCAAACGATTCAAAATCTGTGCCAAGGTTAATCACAGGATAGTGTGATCATCAAGGGCTTGTCTCGAGGCAGCAAAGTTCTCAACAATAAATTTTACCTTGTCGAGATAGGCTGTCATGGATTGAGACTCGTAGCGTTTGAAGCTTGAACCAAAGATGGTTGAACTGGGCCTGAGATAAGGAGGCATGTACCTTTGTCAATTTTTGCCACATCGCAGAGAGTTTTAAGCTGATTGTGTCCAAGTGCAGCCTCTGACAAAGTTGTGATAATGTAACTCTAACTAGTCTGATCCGGCACATATCATTGAGAGTACTTAGGATTTGAGAAGGGCTCTTTTGAGTCTCTAGTGCAAATGAACTCTAGAGGAGCAATGCCATCTTCTATGAAACCCATAACTTGTTGGCTATTGAGCATCGACTTTATTTACTAGTGCCACACAAGATATTAGTGTCTATCTAAATTGATGGATACATAATGAGAGATGTTGTCTTGTTAACTGGAAATGGCTGAGGGTACTGTGGAGATCGAAAGAAAGACCTCTTTAGGGAATGCCCTTGGCATTGTGGATGATTGAGGAGAGATTGGTAGCCATGAAAAATAGAATAGCAAAGAATGGAAGAGAATAGAAGAGAACGACAAGGAAGTGTGAAAGAGGAACCTAGGGTTGGGAGCCTAGTGTCAGCCTGATGCTGTGGAAACGAATTATTTGAATAATTGTAATTGATGATATATGTTGGATACATATAGACACTTATGAGTTAGTGTTACAGTTGCAATAGGAAAATTTACAAATAGTAGAGATTACATATAATCTAAACGAGGAAACTAAGAGCCATGGCTGACTAAGGTTTCTACGGAGAGAGAATTCTTATCTGGGATATTCTTCTCTTCTGAGAAAATTTTTCTTATATATATATATATATATTAGGAAAATATTAGCCATCCTACATACCAGCCAATCTGAAACACAATTGCCTAGGGTCTAGGGTTTAGTGTTTAGGGTTTAGTGTTTATAAAATAAAAAACATCTTTTATCTTTTGAAGTGTTTCAGATTGGTTGGTACACAGTATGAGGAATGCGTTGCAGCGAGCATTACTCTATATATATACCGAACCAGGTAATAAAGAAAAAAACTTTGTTACTTTTTATGTTTTGATTATTTTTAATTTTTTATATACGTACTATCAATACCTGTCTACTCACTGGAAAAGGGCAAAAAACCCGAACACAATGGCTCTGAAAATAATTTAACAAAAAGGATGCAAAACACTGGTAGGATAATTGGAAACGGAATGCTGGAGACCTATTCCGTTTCATATCAACAGTTTACATCTCCTAATCCAGGCCTCCTAACAAGTATTTGTGGATCCATGGATCCATTGTAACCCTGTTAAATCTAAAACTGTGTTAGCTATTTCATATAAATCTACATGAACAGGCTGACGCAACAAATACAGAAAGTGCGCACCCACAAGCAAAAAGCACCAATTTGAAAATCTTGGAAAGGAAAGAGTCGTTCACTATCTTCCCCTTTGTCAGGTTTTATCTGAAAAATTAAAGATACTAATTAATATATGTGCCGGGGAAAATGGTTGATTGAAACTAGTTGATTATGCACAAGCATATATCTGTATCCATGCGTCGCAATTCAGTTTAGGCTTAGATAGGCTCACGTAAAGCGGAGCACGAATATATATTTGCACATACTGAATGAAGTAGGAAGTGGTGAACGGGGAACCGCCATCCTGACGCCACGTACAGGCGCAAGGCGCCTGCTGGAGGCTTCAGCACTGAACACTAATCTTGGAACTTGTATGGGAAATCGGAAGAGATAACCCGTCCGTTGTTTGTACAAATGAATTTCCTCGTTACTGGGAAAACATGATTTTTCATTAAGTTCAGCGCGAGCGAACGAGCGAGAGAGAGAGAGAGAGAGAGAGAGAGAGAGAGAGAGAGAGAGAGAGAGAGAGAGAGAGAGAGAGAGAGAGAGAGAGAGAGAGAGAGAGAGAGAGAGAGAGAGAGAGAGAGAGAGAGAGAGAGAGAGAGAGAGAGAGAGAGAGAGAGAGAGAGAGAGAGAGAGAGAGAGAGAGAGAGAGCGAGAGAGAGAGAGAGAGCGAGAGAGCGAGAGAGCGAGAGAGAGAGAGAGAAAGCGAAGAGAAAGCGGCGAGAGCGGCGAAGAGAGAGGAAAGAGAGCGAGAGCGAGAGAGAGAGAGAAGAGGCGAGAGAGAAGCGGCGAGAGAGAGGCGAGAAGAGAGAGAGAGCGAGAGAGAGAGCGAAAGCGAGCGAGAGAGAGAGAGAGAGAGAGAGAGAGAGAGAGAGAGAGAGAGAGAGAGAGAGAGAGAGAGAGAGAGAGAGAGAGAGAGAGAGGCGAGAGAGAGAGAGCGAGCGAGGGAGAGAGAGAGAGAGGGAGGCGAGAGAGAGAGAGAGAGAGAGAGAGAGAGAGAGGAGAGAGAGAGAGAGAGAGAGAGAGAGAGAGAGAGAGAGAGAGAGAGAGAGAGAGAGAGAGAGAGAGAGAGAGAGAGAGAGAGAGAGAGAGAGAGAGAGAGAGAGAGAGAGAGAGAGAGAGAGAGAGAGAGAGAGAGAGAGAGAGAGAGAGAGAGAGAGAGAGAGAGAGAGAGAGAGAGAGAGAGAGAGAGAGAGAGAGAGAGAGAGAGCGAGAGAGAGAGAGAGAGAGAGAGAGAGAGAGAGAGAGAGAGAGAGAGAGAGAGAGAGAGAGAGAGAGAGCGAGAGAGAGAGAGAGAGAGAGAGAGAGAGAGAGAGAGAGAGAGAGAGAGAGAGAGAGAGAGAGAGAGAGAGAGAGCGAGAGAGAGAGGAGAGAGAGAGAGAGAGAGAGAGAGAGAGAGAGAGAGAGAGAGAGAGAGAGAGAGAGGAGAGAGAGAGAGAGAGAGAGAGAGAGAGAGAGAGAGAGAGAGAGAGAGAGAGAGAGAGAGAGAGAGAGAGAGAGAGAGAGAGAGAGAGAGAGAGAGGCAGCGAGAGAGGAGAGAGAGAGAGAGAGAGAGAGAGAGAGAGAGAGAGAGAGAGAGAGAGAGAGAGAGAGAGAGAGAGAGAGAGAGAGAGAGAGAGAGAGAGAGAGAGAGAGAGAGAGAGAGAGAGAGAGAGAGAGAGAGAGAGAGAGAGAGAGAGAGAGAGAGAGAGAGAGAGAGAGAGAGAGAGAGAGAGAGAGAGAGAGAGAGAGAGAGAGAGAGAGAGAGAGAGAGAGAGAGAGAGAGAGAGAGAGAGAGAGGCATAAAAAATAAAGAAAAATAAATGGGAAGAGAAAGGAAGAAGCGAAGAAGAAGCAGCTTGGGAAGTGCATGTGAGCAAGGCCTAGGACTTGGAAAGAGCAAGAAAATAGCCAGTGAGCGTGCAAAAAACAGAGCACATGGGAACCAATTCATTTCTCACAAAATCTTCCCCACCCGTTTCTCACCCCCAAAACACAAGACACGTATACCCCAAACACAACTGTATGAGCAATTTTTTTAAAGATGGAATCTCACATTTCAGCAATCCGCAATCAGTACTGTTCAGCAGCGCCTCCTCTGCGTCCTCTTCCTCCAATCTCGCACTTGCATTAAATAAACAAACATTTGGATCCATGATCCATGGCTCACCACAAAACCCTTCTTCCCCCCTCCGTATCGTTGCTTTTTCTAGCTAGCTGTCCGTCCCAATCCACCCATGTGAACTGTGAATTTTCTTGCGTGGGTCCGTCCAAAAGCAGGACGGATAGAACTGGCAGGAATATTGAAGCATTACGGTTCCCATTTGCGCTCTGATTACATATCATACAGCTTCATCTTTAATCCCACTACAGTTTTATAAACAGAAGACAGTGAAAATGAAGGAGAAGTAGTCACCGAGACCAAAAAGCATTTAAATTACATGATTGGAAGGGCAGCAGGAAGCTGGTCACATTTGCTCAAGATTCGGAAATTATTTTCTTTCTAAACTCGTTCCTTATCCATCCATGTTCGACCCATCGACAGACAACTTGCCTCGATCGTTAAAGTAATGTACCTTCTTCTTCGTTCGTACGTACCACTTGGTTGGGAATGGCAAAACAGAGTAAACAATTAATGAATGTCCTCGTATGGGCTTCCTTAGTTTTCTGTCATTAACACTTAATTCTTCTAGCTTCCATGTATGTTCTAAATCTTTTTCAAGGTTCGAATTAATCATTGTCGCAGACTTAATCAAGCCGGCCCGTTTCTCAATTAGCCTTTATTAGACGACGACGCCGTAGTTAGTTAGTTATCAGTACGTTTGCGTTCAAAACAGACTTGGGAACCATCTTTAATTTATCTTCTCGGGATCTTATAAAAAATTCATGCTAAAAGCTGCTGCTTATAAACATGGTAAAACAGTTTTAAGGAATACGCGTTTTGGTGAGTAGAGTACAACTCGGTGTTGGAACCGGGGCGAGTCGCGAGATCGGGTGGGGGAGGTGCGTAGTGCACAGTATGAAATTGGGGCGCACATGCAGCCTGGGGTGTAAGCGTACAGGAGCACGTGAGTGAGCATGATGAGAGGAGGAGGACAGGGAAGAGAAGAAGATCCGCGCGCCTCTGTTGTGCAATAAGATAAGATAGTAGAGCAAGGTTCCGAAAGAAAAATTAAAAAATGAAAAAAACAAATATGGGAAAGACGAGAGAGTACCCACAAGCTTATTACTTTTAATCTATACCGGTTGGAAATCCGATTCTGGTTTAACCGGTTCAACCAAAATGAACCGGGGTTGGGCCGGAAATGGAACCGGTCTGAGGAAGGGGCAAAAGGCACGGTCACATCGGCACGTGGTGGCTGATTCCGCCAGTTAAAGATAAACTTAAAAATTTTAAAATCTGGGAAATACTTTCCTTTTAAATTAAATATAATTAAATTGAGGAAATAAACCCCTTCCCAGCTAAAATTGCTTTAAAACTGTCCCTCCTCTCTCTTTTCCATCTCTTCCTCTCTCTCTTTCTCTCTCTTTCATCCATCGCTCTGCAAATATAAAAATAATCAATTTGGTTTATGTGAGTTTTATTTCCCCTTTTTGGGTCAACAGTAACTCTTCAACTTTTCTTCTTCTTCTTCTTCTTCTTCTTCTTCTTCTTCAGCTTCTTCTTCTTCTTCTTCTTCTTCCTCTTCTTTGAACTTCTTCTTCTTCTTCTTTTTAATCTACCTTCTTCTTTTTAATCTTCTTCTTCTTCTTCTTCTTCTTCTCACATCTTGGCTCTTCTTCAGTTCTTAAACTACTGGGAGACTTCTTCTTCTTCTTCTTCTTCTTCTTCTTCTCTCTTCTTCTTCTTCTTCTCCTTCTTCTTCTCTCTCTCTTCTTCTCTTCTCTCTTCTTCTCTCTCTCTTCTTCTCTCTCTCTCTTCTCTCTTCTCTCTTCTTCTTCTTCTCTCTTCTTCTTCTTCTTCTTCTTCTTCTTCTTCTTCTTCTTCTTCTTCTTCTTCTTCTTCTTCTTCTTCTTCTTCTTCTTCTTCTTCTTCTTCTTCTTCTTCTTCTTCTTCTTCTTCTTCTTCTTCTTCTTCTTCTCCTCCTGATCCGTCGTCTCTATCCTCTGTAATTAACAGAAAAATGGATAGAGATTGAGAAACAACGACGACCCACAACGGAAACTGATCAGAAACGGTTTCGAGGCGAAAGAAAAGAGGGAAGGAGGGAGGAGTAGTTAGTGCAGCAGGCACATAGAAACCTTACAAAAAAAAAAAAAAAAAAAACAAGCAAAGAGGATAGGATATATACGTACTCATCACAGCAAGAAGCTCCCTCCCTCTCGTTGCTTCCTCTCCTCAGCCTCATTTCTCCTTTCAAGCTTGACCTTTTTCGATCTCATCTGATCATTTGGTTTTGTTGTTCGTATTTTCGCGAGAATTAAGAAGATGGCACACGAGTTGCCTCCGAAGATACCAACAATGTCTTCAAACTGGCCGGCTCTTCCTCCTCACCTGCAGCAAAGACCCGCCACCACCTTCGTCTCCCCCACGAACGCGGCGGCCTCCGCGCAGGCGGCCTCGTGGGTGGACGAGTTCTTCGACTTCTCCTCGGCCAGGCGCGGCGCCCACCGGAGATCCGCAAGCGACTCCATCGCCTTCCTCGAAGCGCCCCTCCTCGACGAATGCAGGTCCTCATCCTCCTCCGCCGCAGCCGCCGCCGCCGCCGCCTTGAGGTCCGACTTCGACCGCTTGGACGACGACCAGCTCATGTCCATGTTCTCCGACGACGTCTCCGCCTCCGGCGCCGGCGCCGCAGTCCCGGGTGCTGCTCCCAACGTCTCCACCTCCAACCCCTCCACCCCCTCCGACCACAACAGCATCAATGACGACAAACCCATGACCTCCCTCTCCGATCACCAGAACCAGTACCACCGCAACGAACCCGAAGTGCAGAGCTCCTGCAAAGTCGAAACCCCACAGCTTCCAGCTACTACTACTACTCCTCCTCCTTCCGGTACCACCTCCCCCGGTGATCCCGTCAATATCGATCCCAAAAGGGTCAAACGGTAATATTATTGCATTATATCTATCTATTTCCCTCTTCAATTTTCTCTCTCCAAATGTTCTTCTCTCTTTATCTCTCTCTTCCAGGAGCTAGCACTTTCTTTCATTAATCCTAACTCTCACTCTCTGGTACCACTTTCTTTCTCTATAGGATTTTAGCAAACAGACAATCTGCGCAGAGGTCCCGAGTGAGGAAGCTGCAATACATCTCTGAGCTGGAAAGGAGCGTCACCTCTCTGCAGGTACGTTAATTTCGAATATATATATGTGATTCACTTCTCGCACTACTGATAATATTCTCTTGTTCTTATTGTCCTAAACATGTTCCATCTTCACTCTTGCATGACGTTCGGTTTTGGAACAAATTTAATGTAGACGGAAGTATCGGCATTGTCTCCTCGAGTGGCATTTCTTGATCACCAGCGCTTGGTGCTCAATGTTGACAACAGCGCACTCAAGCAAAGGATTGCAGCTCTTGCCCAAGACAAGATTTTTAAGGACGGTAAGCACGTATACAACACTAATTAATATTCATGCATATTATTACCATATATCTTACTTTTATCAACTTAATTACGTGAATTAGCAAGCTGTGTATGCGTCACTTCAATTTTTCATGTGCCTTGACAAAATTAATTAACGGAAAGATTTTTTTTTTTTACTGCTGTCGAACAGTACTGTGGCACGAAAAATTAATTACTTTCAAACCCATTTCTTGTTTAGTAGTTTGTTTGGTAAAATCTAATGAAGATTTCAAGTGCCTTTAAAAAAGAAAAGATTACTACTGTTGGAGTTAACAGGTTTCATTATATTAAAGAAGAAAGAAGAAAACTAGCAACGTGTATGTGCTTTTCTCTCTCTAAACTAACAAGCTCAATCAATTTGCTCTTTATATATTTCTGACTTGCAATGCCAGTACTGGGCTAGTCTGCAGCTTCTGATTCCTAATTATCTAGAAACAGAACGGTACGTTATTTCTGATGCTTTCTTATCATAAATGCAGCTCATCAAGAAGCACTGAAGAAGGAAATAGAAAGACTGAGGCAAGTTTATCATCAACAGAACCTTAAAAAAATGGCTGGCAACACACAACAGCAGCAGCAGCGCCAGCCACAACAACAACCACAACAAGAACAGCGCCATTCTGAACAGCTCCAACTCTGTACAGACAATTAAAGGAGCTTCTTCCAAGCTGCTGAGCTGAGGTTTGACAAGGAAAAACAGGGTAGGGACTTGGGGAGTGGGGGTCTGGTTCTAATTTCTTGTGCTTTAATTTGGTGCTCCACATCCCACTAACATGGTGAGTCACGTGACGTGTTCTCAATATCTGGGCGGTAGGCCCTACTTGTGAAGGGAGAGAGAGAGAGAGAGAGAGAGAGAGAGAGAGAGAGAGAGAGAGAGAGAGAGAGAGAGAGAGAGAGAGAGAGAGAGAGAGAGAGAGAGAGAGAGAGAGAGAGAGAGAATACTGTATGTGTCTCTGGGTTGGCTGAAAAGGGTTGTGGTTGGGCACAGACTTGTTGATTGGTTTCATCGATCTCATCTTGGCATTGTTTATTTGGGCTGGCTATTCTTTTTCATTTTGTATTTTATAATTTTATCCATTCTTTCTTTCTTTCTTTGTGTTTGTTTTTTCTTTTTTAAACTGTTGCAGGGAGCAGCAGTTCTTGCCTGGGACTTGGGAGAGAGGGGTGTTTAATTGGTGTCCGGTTCTTGTATCTTTTCCTGTGTTTTTTTTTCTCGGGGAAAAATAATAGTCTGTGTTTTTTTTTCGTTCTTGTTTTTTTTCTTCTGTTTTTCTTCATTTTCTCAATGAAAAAACGAGCTGAAAGAGGATCTGAACCTCGTTAATATTAGCTCCCAGCCCCTGAATTTTGTTCAAATTCTCTCGCTTTAATTTCTTCAGAGAAGAGTACTGCAGTTCTTATATGTTCCGTGCATATGATAAAGGAGATTAGAGAATACATCCATATTTTTGTTGCTGATGTTGATTTACTGTCATTTAGCTGCTAATGAAAGAAGTGACTTGCAATTACGAGGTCCCACCATAGATACGAGGTCTCATCCGCGATCCTTGACACTTTAAAGTTAATTAGAAGAATGAGGATGCAAGTCTTTCGTCTCTTTTAAAAACTTTCCCGTAAAAAGAAGAAATGCAAGTCTTTCGTCTCTTTTAAAAACTTTCCCGTAAAAAGAAGACGGAGCTAGATATATAACACAACAATCAATATTCTTTCATCCCAATGTGTAGGAATATTTTTAAGATGTAGAATGAAAAAGAAGACGGAGCCAATTAGTCAGGGCCCACTCTCAGGGTCGAGCACGAGGTGCCAGCTGGTTCCAGCTTTGGCTACCGCGCAATATAGGACACTGTGAGTAGTGGGTCCTGCTTCCTTTTCTTTGCATCTGCCACTTGTGTTTGATGATCGCCACTGCCTGCTGTTTTCAGGTCCTACACCCAAAACAGTAACTAAACTTTTAAGCTGCTCTTAAGCATTTTAGCGCCTACCTGTCTCTGGTCCCTGCAGCGGTGCAACCTTTTTTTTATGTTTTATTTTTTCCCATAAATCAGGCCACTTCTATTACGAGCAATCCGTTGCCTAAGAGAGGATTTTTATCTATTGGGTAGTAATTAAAAAATTAATGGAAAAGTAATTAACATTTTTTTTAAAACAACCTCATTGCAGTAGTACTATTGTTTTTTTATAAATTTTTAGACCCGAATCGAATTATTTAAATGGCCTTACCTTAGGTGTGGTTGCCTATATCATCAGTTGATACATAGCTGTACGGTCGATATGTCTTGGATTTCAGGCTAAATTAAGGTAGAGTTATGCCCTTACATCGGTGAATAGTTGTATGGGCAGGCAGGCGTTACCTTTCCCGCATTACAGCCTATACCTGATGTTATGTAATGTAACCCAGATCTGGACCCCTAGAAGTGAATGGTCAGCTACTGGTACCGTCATCGGAAGCCTCTGGCCACGTTTTTTCAACCGTTGCAGGGATTTTCCCCAAAAAGTGCTGCCAGATACGGTTACCCTTCCGAAAGTTTGGGTTTTTTATGCCCGTTTGAGCGACAAATTAAGACCGTCTCCCAAATGTGTCCAAATAAATTGGCCGACGTTTATAACCGTCGGGCGACGAGTCGGAAATTGTTTTAACGGCGGACCTGTCACATATTCGGCGATAGTATTGATCGCCGTCCAAAAATGTTTTAAAAATTAAGGGTAATGGTTTCAACCGTCGCCTAAATATAAAAGTTAAGGGCGATGGTTTCGACAGTCACACTAATATGTTTAAAAACTTAAGGGTGACGGTTTCTACCGTTGCTTAAGGTATTTTAATTATTTTTTAATAATATTTCATTGTTTTCGTTGTTAAATAGGCTGATGTACATACATGTTCATAAATCAAATTAAACTCCACATAAACTCCAAATTGCACTCCACGTAAACTTAAAATAAAACAGCACATAAGCTCCAAATTACACTCTACATATACTCCAAATTAAACTCCACATTAGCACCGAATTACACATAAGCTCAAAATTACACTCCAAATTACATATAAGCTCCAAAATCTACAAACTTCACATAAACTTCACACAAAATGAACTACACATAAACTTTAATTAAATTACATCCACATAAACTTCACAAACTGAACTTCCCATAAAAATAAGTCATTCAACTATTCAACTTCACATAAATTCCACAATAAGTAGTACAAAAGTTCAAACAATGTTCAAAATAACTGAACTTTATAAATTAAAACTATATAAGTCATATAGCTACATGACTCAACTATCAATCATTTACACCCCACACCATGCATCTACATGCGGTCAATGTATCTACAAACAGTCAATTGTCATGTTAAAAAATATACTCGGTCAACCATGAGTCAACCATGAGCAATGATGAGGTACAAAAAATTATTCTCGGTCAGATATGTCTAGTCAGCAACAATTTACCCCACTTGCCAAATTTCAAGTTGATCATCCACTCCTGACCTCCTTGCTTCGCTTATTTTGCCTTCTTGCCAAATTTGAAAAGTTTGAATATGACAACTAAAAAGTAATATAAATTTACTCCAGAAGTGTAGTCCAACATGTAGGTGGTTAACTAGACGATTGCAACAACATTAGTTGGGCAATTTGTTCTTTCGTGTTGAGCATATCCTCCCACATCGCTTTCCTTTCTTGTTGTGCCTTTAGCCCCTTGGCCCTGGATGTATTCCTTTCCTTTATGAATGTATTTCTTTCCTCCCTGAATGTATTCTTTTCCTCACGTGTCTCTGGCAACTCTGCTATAATTATGGGACATCAACCCTTCTCCAAGTCCAATCCATCTCTCATAACCTCCATGGTGCCCCCCACACCTCATCGAGGATGGGGATCAGTTGTGCGCGGGTTCGTCGGATGTGTCA
The DNA here is from genome assembly GCA_022405105.1 of Aristolochia contorta. Lineage (NCBI taxonomy): Eukaryota > Viridiplantae > Streptophyta > Magnoliopsida > Piperales > Aristolochiaceae > Aristolochia > Aristolochia contorta. The sequence continues at coordinate 21,551,526 of CM039667.1, forward strand.
ACATGTTCTTCAGTAGCACGCATGGTGACTATGTTCTGCATGTTAAAAAAATCAAATTTAGAATGCATATTGCATATTTGTATCACTCATAATGAATTTGGAAACTTATGCATATTGCCACCGTCTTTTCTTCAGAAAATATTCTATCTGCTCTCTTGTGCGCTTTGACACAACCATCTACAAAGAAGAAATCGGGTCCTTGCGCTTAGCGCTGTTATGAATTAAAATGCAAGATACAAGTTATATATAAACTTCCTGGTTGGAAATGAAAACTTTTAACAATGTAGTACACCTTCCTCGTAGAAACGACCGAGATTCTTAGTCCCCAGGGTGTGCATGGACTCCATAATCTGCTAATTGGCCTTATTCTTCTCTAATACTTTATTTTGTTCCTCGTCATCTTAATACTTTACAAGGAGCTTCCACTTCTCCTCATTTATTGTTTTCAACGGACTCTTGAAAATTTGTTGGTGTCTTTCCATCGTAGTGTTTCTTCTTCCAAGAAGCCCGATTGCCCCAAATTATTTTCTGCAGGACAGGTTAGATTGCCTTCATTGCAATAGGATCGGTGACAGGTTGATCATGTTTATTGACGAACTTGTATTTTTCTGAAATAAAAAACTACACGAATTAGTACATGTCTCTAAAAAAATTTAATTGAAAAGTAACTTGGGTAAATGATTTACATTAATATATTGAAATCACCGGTCGTATTCATTTTTTGAAAATTCGTAGCACTGCAGGTGTAGGGGGAAAAACTTCTCCGCCGGACCATACATACCCATGAATCCAAACAAGGAGATTGCATTACGTGAAACCAATTGCCCATTTTGTACTTCTGTGGTCCATTCAACCCTTTCGTGGAAATGATTGAGGACACTCTAGTAGGGGCTTCTCCCCCTCCGTGGCACCTCCTTGGTGGTTGTGTCCCCTCGGGCAGTTGTGTCTCATCTACATCAGGCTGTTGTGTCCAGGCTGCTGTGTCCCTTCGAGTGGTTGTGCCTCATCTACATCAAGTTGTTGTGTCCTTCGAGTGGTTGTATCTCATCTTCATCATTTTCCATTGGGGTTGGCACCAACCGCCCTTGGGAGGCGTGGCCTAACGGACATATCAAAACCAAACATAAGAAATTTTAGAACAAATGTGATATAATGCTCAAGCAAATCATAAATGAAAATGGTACCTGAGGCCTCACCCTCTTAAGACTTGTTGAAGGGTAAAAGACTCGAATGTCTATCATGAGCCCTATAAGCAAATGGACACATGCATTGACTATAACGGCTAAAAAAGGAATTGAAATGTAAGCTTCAAAGAATTTACCTTATGATTCTGAGGCATCTGTATATGGAGAAGATAGCTCAAAGGGGGAATTTCTTGTAGTTGCAGGGCGACATGATTACCCTGCAAAATAAAAGAATGGACTTTTGTTAGTTTGATAAAGAGATGTAGAATAAAATGTAAACCACAAAGAATTTAAAACTAATCTCACAACCAACCATACATTATGTTCAGGGTTCAGGTCTGCAATATCAACCCTTGTACCTGTACCTAGTTTTGTATGCACCCACAATATGTTATCCTGAGAGTTCAACTCTACCATGTCTCCAATCCCTGGGTCTTGGGCCAAACATTATGCCTTCATCTTCTTTCGGTCTACCCTTGGACATAACTTCTAGGATGTCATAAATGTCCCTAGGTCTCCAATGACAAGCCACACTCCAAGATAGGTCTATGGGATCCTTCGAATAGAATACTTATTGTGCTTGAAATGGAAATATGAAATGTTCATCTTTGTTGCTTCTCTTTAATGTATTAATCAAAGTGAACACAAGGTCATCTGCCGCCTTCAGGTCTACTAGTTGCACTTAAACATGTGCATATGTATCCACGATCCAATGTAGACTTGTAACACGGATTGCAAGACACATAGAACATCTTGTCCCCTACTCCCTCAGTTGCAACACCACTGTCTTGAGTGGTCTGTGTTAGGTCAACAAAACCTATCTCAAACTAGTAACTGTTCCTAATGAACCCTTGGTATGACTTGGCATCTCGATCTGGACCACGTGAAAGGGATATTAACTGTTCAATTTCTTCTCCCTTCTGAAAAAGTTGTTACCTACACAACATAATGGAAGACAGAGATTGTGTTCAACTGACACTCTAAGTTTTCTAAATTCACCACATTAAGAAGTTATACTTACATTTGGTTTGATCCACTGTACAACTTGGGTATGTTGCTCTATTTGTACACGATGCTCGGTCCATCTGGAGTGCATACGTCTTAATTGATCCTTATGCTCATAGAAAGTGACAGATACTTACATGCTATTAATCAACATTTATTAGAGGGATATTGGGTGGAATTATTAAATTTATATTTACAAGAAGTATTTGTGAGTCTCTGTGTGATTGAATAACACGAACCGGCACAATTGGTACGCCACATCAGTCGATAACAAGTAGGCTCCCCCATTCCTAATGGTTCATCAACATAGCTGAGAGGCCTTCTCAACTAGGACTCCATTCCCTCAATATGTCGCGCACAAAAAGTTGTAGCTTCTTCCATTTATTAACCCTCTGCAATAGATCTCTGCCGCTGATTTTATTTACGAATGTAATTTGATGTGAGAGGGGGAGCAAGAGGGGCACAGACAGAAAGAGGACAAGAAGTGGAAGACTTAAAAAATAAGAGGGCTAGAGGGGGAGTAAAATGGGCAGAGAGAGAAAGAGAACAACAAAGGGTTGGAGGGGTGGGGAGAAGAATTACTTCTATAAGAAACAAGAGGGAGAGAGAGGGCAAAGGGTTGAGAGAGAGAGCAAAGAGTTGAGAGAGAGAGAGAGAGAGAAGAGAGAGAGAGAGAGAGAGAGAGAGAGAGAGAGAGAGAGAGAGAGAGATCTAGTGAGCTGAGAGGTAAAGTAAGATGTGGAATGAGCTGGAGAGGGCGGGGAGGGGGAGAAAAGAAAATAATGAAACACCACAGTTTGAGAGAGAGGATGAGAGGGAGAGTATAATTAAAACAGACTCAAGAATCTATAGATAAACATCCAGACCAATTGATCTGAAAAACACGTATTAAAAAATATAAGAAATTAAAAACAACCAACGGCTGCAGCCAAATACTATGATTTATGAGTGTACAGGTACAAAGAGATTGAATGAAACACATTCCATATATATTGGTACAAAGAGATCATGAGATATATAAATACTTCAACCCAAAAAACATTTCATTTACATTGGTATGTCAAAGAACAATCAGTTCATCTCTTTATCTTATTTCTAGTGATTTAAGCTTTGAATTTTTATACATACAACAATTTGTACTATTAATTTGACAATTAAAAAACCCATATTGGATGACAGTATTTGGTTTTTGTAACCTGTTTGCATTTTGCAGGATTTGTATTTGTTGTTGCTGTTTTGCTGCCTCTTGTTGATAATACTGCATTCTCGTCCAAAAAAACAATAAGAAATGACCAACTGTTTCTCCCAGTATTATATCTTTTCTATCTTTTGTAAAACTAAATAACTGTAAGATATTATTATCTCGTGTGCTGTCCTGTCTCGAACTCTTAATTCTCCCTTGTCCTTCAACCTTTCTCACTACGTCTTTGAGTCTCCGACTTTGACTCTCTTCAAGGAACGCGCGAAGGATGGGGGGTTTCGAGAGTGAGAGCTGGGAATGAAAAGCAGCTGGGAATTAGGGTTTAATTTGATGGGGGACGATATATCCAGCGGTCAACAAATTCTACATATAAACCGATTGTCGTAGCCCGACCCATCAATACCGTCGCCGGATCGGCTTGGTCTGTCAGTCATTGGGCCACCTCACGACGTGCTTGAGTTGGTCTATCTCCCAAAACCACTTTTCCACTAGTGTTTTTTGTGTATCGTTGAAAGTAGAAAGTATCCCGAAGGGTTAATTAGTAGTAAGGGATAATTAAGTCGCTTGTTTTTTAATTTGCTGAACAAGGAGAAATAGTTCAGTGGTGAATATTTAAAGTGTGAATTGATATATGCATGAATCAATGATCAGTTGCGGACTTTCGATGGTGGATGTTGACTAATACCAATGTTTGTTGCTAAGTGTTTTTTTTGTATCTCAATTTAAATTGTTCCTTACTCAATATTTCTTCCATTTTCCTTCTTTTATGATCAAACCCCCCAATTCTTATTTACTGCATTAGATACTCTCTGTGGGATCGATCCTTACTCACCCAACTACATTTGTTTTGAGTAAAGGTTTTTTTTGGTTAAACTATCAGCCTTCGCAATCTAGACACGAAAGAAGCATTGATTGGAGCAACCATTTTAGATTAGAATTGAGAGATAAAGAGGGTGCTAAATTTATCCAGCATGATCACTCTATGTCTAATTATTTTGTTGACACATAAAATGAGGATACAATTATTTGGAAACATAGCTCAAGTAGACAGCTCTCAGTGAAATCAACCTGTTTGGACACTAAACATTTGCTGCAGTGAGACGACCACCAGGCCCATTGGGCATAGAAAGTCCCAGGTCACCCTAAGGCTACATGTGTCTAATGGACTGCACTACACGACAAAAGAGAACCTTTCCAGAAGTGGAATGCCCCTGCCATCAACTCTCTGCCCCCTCCATAATAGTGGATAGGAATAATGTGACTATGTATTAATTTAATTTCCATTTGCATAGCAAGTCTGTACCTTTTCTCCAGTCCATATTCCAATTGGATGCTCCAATGGTGCAGAACCTCTCAATTTTCATTGACCAGTGACACAAATCTTAGTTGACTATGAAAGGAAAGTTCATGTTAGGAGTTTGTGTGATCTTCGTTCCTTGGTGTTTATGGGAGGAGAGGGGCAATCACGTATTTTCCAAAAGTGAGCTGTACCCCATTGAGCATAATGAACTCAGTTTTTTGAATGATCATATACTGGCTGTGCACAATCCCAGAGATTCATGTCTTGGATGGAGCTTTTTTCAGGGTTTCTTGGACAAATGTAGAAAGATTATTGTCTATCCAATCTGAAACGTAGCTTAAACCATGTGGTCCCGGGCCTATTGGTGTAGAATCTGAAACGTAGCTTAAACCATGTGGTCCCGGGCCTATTGGTGTAGATGGCTCCTCTACTGATAACCCCGGGCCTATTGGTGTAGATGGCTCCTCTACTGATAACCCCAGGCCTATTGGTGTTGGGGGAGTGATTAGGGAGCACATGGTGAAATCATTCTCTCTTTTACTGCTTAAACGTAGTTAATTGGTGAAAAATATTATCTTTCCGGCCTTGGAGACTTATTGTCTACTTTAGAGAAATCCTGACATTATGAAACAATAATAATAGTCACTGGAATCATGTACCTATGTCAGCTAAGTCATTTTTGACAGCCTAGCTTGAGAATGTGCCTCTCTCTCAACGAAGTTTTTACCCCAAGCACTTGTTTGAGTCTGCGCTGTTGGTGTAAACTTGTTTGGTTTTACAGATTGCTACTATAAGCTGAGATTTATAGGACTTTTATTGAGTTTCTACAGGGTGTATTGAAATTTTCCGTTTTCCAAGTGAAGTTGTTGCTCTTTATATTTTTTCTCTACTTGGTTATTAAATGTTACGCTTTGTGAATATCTCACCTCATATTGTGCGACAGGAGAACAAAATCTTCTTATGGCCATCGAAAATTAAAAATGTAAGTTCTTTTTGATAAATTGACAAATCAGATAAAAAATGGGTTGATTTTCGTATTAACACTTGAGGTATTAATAATAGACTCAATGGCAAAAGGCCAAAATACACTTAAAGGATAAAATTACAAATATGCCCAAATAAGCAATACAGAATCTAACATCCCCCCTCAAACTCAAGATGGATCAAAAGAGCACATCTGGAGTTTGGAACATAAATATCGAAATCGCGATGAAGTTAGTGACTTTGTAAATAAATCAGCAGTCTGATGTTCAGAAGGTATATACAACGGTGTGAGAGTACCAGAAACACAATTATGTCAAACAAAATGACAATCAACCTCAATATGTTTTGTCCTCTCATGGAAACACATCATTGTAAGCAATCTGAAGAGCACTCTTATTGTCACAATGAAGTGGAGTAATAAAGGGCAAAGAAACCCTCATATCCTAAAGTAACCAATGAAGCCAAACAAGTTCAGAAGTAGTGTCAGCAAGTGTTTGGTATTCAGCCTCAATACTAGAACGAGAGACGGTATACTGCTTCTTGCTACGCCAAGAAATCAATGAGTAACCTAAGAAAACACAATAACCTGTAGTGGACCGTCGATCGGTAACATCGCCTGCCCAATCAGCATCAGAATATGCAGACAAAGTAAGATGGGAAGCAGACGAGAAATGCAAACCCATATATAAACTACCCCAAACATAACACAATATACGTAACACCGCTGCATAGTGAACAAAACGAGGAGCAGACATGAACTGACTCACAACATGAACTGTATAACTTATGTTTGGACGGGTAATAGTCAAATAAATCAAGACACCCACTAATTGTCAATAAAGAGTGGGATTAGAATGTAACTCGCCATCAGAGCCTCGGAGCTTAACATTAAGCTCTAAGGGAGTATCACAAGTCTTATTATCTGTCAAGCTAGGCCGATTGAGCAAATTACAAGCATATTTGAGCTGAGAAAGACCATATCCATCAGATAAAGGGAGAACCTCCAACCCCAGGAAATAATGCAAATGACCAAGATCTTTCATCTCAAAACAAGAACCCAGATAATTCTTAAGATCAGAAATACCCTTCAAATCATCACCCCGAGAAGACTTTCGAGTGAACAAGGCAGAATCATGAGAACTTTGACAAAAATCATACTCTACAATCTTCGAATAAAAGGTAGAAAACCAAGCACGTGGTGCTTGTTTTAAACCATATAGTGCACGACGAAGTTTACATACTTGCCCTGATGGATGCGAAAATCCTGGTGGGGGCAACATATAAACGTCTTCAAACAACTGGCCATTCAAAAAAACATTTTTCACGTCAATCTGAAATAAGTCCCAATGTCGAATTGAGGCAATGACAATTAACAAACGAACAAAAGTTAACCGGGCAACAGGAGCAAACGTCTCCTCATAATCAATACCATACTCCTGTGTATAACCTTTAGCAACCAAAGGAGCTTTATATCTATCAACAGAACCATCAGCCTTAGTCTTAATTTTGTAAACCCACTTGTAACCAATTGGAGACTTATCAGGAGGAAGAGTAACAAGATCCCAAGTTCCAGCCTTAGCTAAAGCTTGTAACTCCTCTGACATTGCTTGCTGCCAGAGAGGATTAGCAGATGCTTCTTTATTGGAAGATGATTCATGAAGAAAAATGAGAGCAGTATAATAACAGTGATAATTAGATAGACATATTGGAGGCTAATGATGACGAGATGGATAACGAGACTCACCTACAGGACCCTCTGGCGACGAATCGACAATGGAGGTAGGAGACAAGTCCGAAGAAGGCACAAGGTCATCTGTAGGAGACAAGTTCGAAGAAGGCACAAGGTCATCAGTAGGAGACGGTGCATGGGACAGGGAGGTGTCGGCCGACGAACCTGTAATAGAGTCATACATAGAGGACACAGAAGACAAGTCATCTGGAAACGAATCAAAAACAATAGTGGGAGAAATATCAGACTGTGGTTTATAAGAAGGTAAAGAGTAAAACGGTACTTTTTCCCAGAATGTAACATGATAGGAAATTCGTAATTTGTTAGCTTGAGGATCATAACAACGAAAACCTTTTTGTTCAATACCATAACCCAGGAAGACACTCATCACAGATTTAGCAAAAACTTATCCCGTTCATGAGCAGGAAGTAAGACAAATCACGTGCAACCAAAGACTCGAAGAAAAGAATAATCAGGAGACGTACCATAAAGACAAGTGAAAGGCGTAGAACCCTTCAGAGCTACATATGGCAATCGATTAATAAGATAAACAGAGGTCAACACTGCCTCACCCCAAAACTATTTTGGCACAGAAAATGACAAAAGAAGCGTACGCGCAGTTTCAATGATATGTCTGTGTTTGCGTTTTGCAACCCCATTTTGTTGTGGAGTTTATGGACAAGAAAGTTACCGCAAAGAACCGTGAGACTGAAGCTACAAACGAAACTTATATGATATATATTCTCCCCCAGAATCAGAGCGAAAAACTTTAATAACTTTAGAAAATTGAGTGAGAATCATTATGGAGAATTCAACATAAGTGTCGTAAAAAGCGAAACGAGATTGTAATAGATAGATCTAGGCAAAATGGAAATAATCATTAATGAACACAACATAATAGATAGATCTGCCCATCAATGGAACCGAGGATGGTCCCCAAATATCATAATGAATAATATCAAATGGAGCTAAAAAACGCACATCACTTGTATTAAATGGTAAAACAGTATATTTGCCAAGTTTACAACTAACACAATGCAATAATTCTGAAGAAACTTTCCCCAACTGGCCAGTATTAACTAATTTAGTGAGAGTTGTTGGTGATACATGGTCCAAACGACTATGTCAAAGTTCAAACTCAAAAACTAGAACCAGCAACCAAACTACAATTTAACAACGATGGAGTAACAAATGGAATACTCAAATCAACAAGTTCAAACAATCGGCCGACTTTACGCCTTGTCCCAAGAACCTTCTCCGTTGACGGGTCCTGTACCTGACATCCAGAAGAATAGAAAAGAACATGAAACCCAAGATCATATAACTGACCAACAGATAACAAATTCATGGATAAACGAGGAACATAGAGTACATCTAAAAAACAAAGACCTGAAGAGGTATAAACTGAACCAATAGATTGAACAAAAAGTTTAGAACCGTCAGTAGTATAGATAGGTGAAGGAGAAACAGAGGAAGAGGACATAGAAACAAAAATAGAGGAATCAAATGTCATGTGATTTGACGCACCAAAGTCAATTATCCATGAACCCTTACTTGAGTTGGTAGACATTGCAGAGGCAGAGGAAGTACCTTGACCAAGACCAACAAAAGCCTTGATAATCATGTCCTGGATATCCATCAGTGCAGAGGTGTGGGACTGAGCTGTAGAAGATGAACCATCAATGGAAACTGAAGCTGTAGTAGTACACCGCGCAGAAAAAGTACGCTGAGGTGACTTTCATGTGACCATAATCCTTACAATAATTACAGCGCACTTGACTCAGATCACAAGAAGGACCAGACTTACTATTAATGGAAGGAGGTCGGCGAGTAGTAGCAAATACAATATCATTATCTCTGACTGAAGAACTAAGTGGCCCACTAGTAAGACGTTGTGTGTCCTCTTGCTAATAATTCTGAAAGGGCACCTTGCACAAAAGGCATAGGGTTCCTATGAAGCATGGAGGATCGAAGGTTCTCATAATCATCTCGAAGTGCCATTAAAAATTGAACTAAATGAGCCTCATCAGTATATTTATGAAAAATCATTGTATCATTAGGGGTGTCAAACTTGGGATCCATAGCAGCCAATTGATCCCACATCATAGACATCTTACCAAAGAAATCAGATATAGACTGATCGTGAGCCTGTCGTAAAGACCAAATATCCATCTCTGTTCTAAAAACAACCACGCATCTCGAGCGTTCTCATATTTACCAACCTGCAAACTAAGAGAAGATGAAGAAACAACCCTAGCTAGCTACGTAATTGCTCTGGCATGATTATTTTCCCAATCTTCAAGAGATTTAGACGACGAGCCATCTGCAGCTCTAACAAGCATAGGGCAATCAGCAGAAATATACTTCCATAAATTCATCCTCTTAAAAATTACGCATAAGAGATGCCCAGTGAACATAATTGGTCGAGTCTAATTTGACAGGTACATTCTAAACATAATCACCAACTGAAGACATGATAACAAATATGGCATGAGCAAAATGCCAATCGCAAAGTAGCAAATCAAAAACAACAGTCACCGGTCTGTACCATCCTAAGCCAGACAGAGCTGATCTGGTCTGGTCTGTCGGTCTGGTCTGGTCCAGTCTAGTTCAGTCCGGTCTGATCTACTCTAGTTCACGCGAACCTGCCTTCTTCCTCGCTGAAGACAAGAGGAATCTTGGGCAAATCCGTCGTGCGTAGCTTCGGCGACGACGACTGACGGCAACGGTCGGCGACGGAGGCGGTTGGCACGGACGGACGGCGACGATGAGTGGCAATGAAGACGGTGACAGCTAAGAGGGCGGGGACGGAAACAATGACGATGTACAAGGTGAATCAGAGGCGTCGAACTACGCCGGAAACAGAGAATCAGTGGCGAAAAACGGCCGTGGAAACAAGTCTAACCAGTGCGAGCAGCCTTGACGGCGGTAGAGAGTCACCGGAGCAGCAGTGACAACGCGAGCAATCCTAACCAAATCTCGAGCAAATCATGTAATCCAGATGCATGAAGACTATTCAGAGGCGAGGACGAAGTTCAAGCACGCAAGAACTAACTCCAATCGAGCAAAAATTAACTCCAATCGAGCAAAAATTAACTCCAATCAAGCAAAATCGAAGCAATCTCTAAATGCTAATCAAGAACAGAGACGAAAACGAGTTGCGACGAGTCAACTCGTTTGACTCATCCGAGTTGAATCCAAATCTCCATAAAACACTCTGATTTGAACCGAGTCAAATAAAACACTCTGATACCATAATAAATTGACAAATCAGATTAAAAATGGATTGATTTTCGTATTAACATTTGAGGTATTTATAATACACTGTACATGGGCAAAAAATAAAAATACCTTTAAAGGGTAAAATTACAAATATGCCCAAGTATGCTATACATAATCTAACACTTTTGCCCAGTATCGTAGAGAAGAACATTTACAGTGTGAGCTAAGCCTTGACATACAACGAGTCTAATTTGATCACTTTGTGACAATTGTATGGGTTCTTGAAGTGACACACTCGTTCTTATGTTTTAGATACACTCATATGCTATTTTTAGATACCAAATCTCCTTATGGCTGTTGAAAATTAAATATGGCAGCAGTTTTCTGGCTTTCCCTTTTTGACTTTAGCATATTTTCTTTTAACACAGTAACTTTGGAATTCTATAATAGATAAGGACATTTACTGTGGTAGCTAAGCCTTTACGTGTAAAAAGTTTTTTAAATCACTTTTTTGCTTCTGTTTTGCATGAAATGAGACACACCCTCTACTTGTTCTAAAGTTATAAAAATAAACTTGGGCTAGTCTTCTAACTTTTTTGTTTTTCCACTTTGTTCGCTTCTTGGTTATTGGGTGTCATGATTTGGGAATCTCAGCTCGAACATGTATTGCGGCTTTCTATTAGTTCTTAAAGTTAAGAGTTTTAACCCTTTTTTATTTGCTCTACCTGCCTTCTTGATTTGATTTCATATTTTCTTCCAGTCTTATACTTCAGATACTGGTATTCCTATCTCTAGCAGTTTAAGATTCCCAGTGCAGTATAGGTATAAATGCAGAAACTTATTATTAGATTAAGAATCGGCCTTCTGATGTATCTCGTTTCTATCGGTGTTAAAGAATGAAGATTTGGGTGTTAATTAGAGTTTTTATATGTTTGGTTTCTAACTTATGTACAGCATTAGTTGCTCTCATTGACTAATTAAATACAATTTAAAAGAAATCTTGCTATCAGTTCATCTACATGCTGCACATAATGATCTTAATCGGCTCCAAAAGAATTCTTAGGGTATTCAAAATTGATGATTTCGATTTGCTTGAACACAAGAAGGGGCACTTTTCTACTTTCTGATGAAATCCTCATAGCTACTTCTGGCGGATCATGTTCATGCTGCTCAAGATGACTTGTACTTCCAATGAAAGGAACTAGGAACCAATTTTCTCCAAATTGATTTGCATTTTCTTTTCTGTTTCTTATTGATGTTTGAATCTGGTTTAATTTGTGAAACAATTATTTGGTTTGAAAATCATAAAATTAATTTATTTATGCCTAAGAAAGGATTATCTTCATGGCTGATAGTCGTGATTCAACTTTGTCTACTCCACTAATTGCACACAAGTAACACGAGGAAAGACAAACGTGGCTTGGAAACATAGTATTCTCTTGATGCAGAAAAATATTGTAATGCTAGAAAACGTATATATTTATATTACTCAAAAGTATTTAGTGGTGGAGGAATATACAGGATGAAAGCTTTTTTGAGTAAATGGAAATGTCAAATTAGTCCTTGTGCAAAAGTTCCAGTTGAAGTAGAGTGTCAGATATCTTGTGCCATAGAGGAGTTTAAAAGAAACAAAAAACAAAAAGAAGGCATATTCATCAAGGGAAAGTGTGCTGAAACAAGATGACGATGAAAGTGGAGAACTTTAAGAGAAAGACACGGGTCTTGATTCTATATGTACACTCCAAGAATTTCTTCTAGATCTTGGCCAAGTATCATAAGTGTAAAGCCAAGGGAAAAAGCTATTAAAAAGGCAAAATATGAATTCATGAAGTGGATGAATGCTTATTGTATTACTTTGAATGCCATTAACCCTCAATACTTTCACCCAATACTCGATGTTATAATTGCTAATGGTATGGTTTAAAAGGCCCCACACATCACAATGGATGGGGTAAACTCTTGGATTTAACTGTTTCAATTATTAATGATCATATTGACTCTTTCAAAACATATTAGACACATACTCAATTGATGGTTAGGAAAATACAAGTGATAGGACTTTAATAGATTTTTAAGTTTATTGTCCTCAGGAATTAGTTTTCTTAAAATCTGTGGATGCATATGAGGATTCAAAAACTGCAGAAAAGTTGCTTGAAATTTTCAAAGAAGTTATCTCCATAGGATCTGATAATATTAACCAAATAGTTACAGACATGTAGATGATGCAACGAGTCTTACCAAATTTCTTTACAATCATGTTTTTCTGTTAACATTGATGAAAAGATTCAGTAAGGGAAGAGTGCTGGTTATCCCTGGAGTTACTCCCTTTGCAACAAATTTGTCACATTAAGAGTCTTTTGAAAAGATAAGTTAGCTTTACTCTATAGTGATAAGTAAAGAATGAAATAAGGACTAGATATCTAAGAACAAAGAACATAAGATATTTCAAGTGCTTGGTATTGGCTTCAGTTTTTTGTCATCATGACGCGAAAGTGATTAATACTATAGAGCCTCTTTTTAAAAGTTTTAACAATAGTTGATATTGATGAGAGACCCTCCATTGGCTATATTTTTGAAGGGTGATAAAGGTTAAATAAATCATAAGAGCAGTTACAATATGGAAGAAGGGAGATTATGAGCTTTATATTAATATTATAGTTTATTATTGGAAAAGTCAACTCCATCGACCTCTTTGTTCTGCTGGTTTTTGGGTGCACGCACCCAAGATTTTTCATTATCCCAACGACTAGGTGAAAGTAGACTATTAGATGTCATTGAGAATTTTTTTAAGGATAAGTACGACATACAAGTGGGAAATACAAATAAACATCTAATATATAGAGATTCCATAGGAGACTTCGACCGAAGGATGGCCATACTTTCAAAAAGTGTATTTTTATTACAATAATTAATTTTGAATTCGAAAATGGTTACCAATTCTTTGTCTTTTACAGTTGAATGATGGGCAATGCTTGGTATTTATTAGTGCTCAAAATTGTGAAAACTTGTTATTCAAGTTTTGAGTCAAAGGATGTGAACGCAACGTTGCATAGAAGAAAACAGGCTTTTAGGAGTGGTTTAAAACCCGTCCCTGATGAGCCAAAACCCGTCACCATTCTCATTAAGGACGGTTCAACAACCATCTCTAATAAGTGGGTTGCTAATGTGCTTTAGAGACGGCAAGGACTGTTACTAATAAAAAAACACCGTCCCTATTAATGGAAAATAATAGGGACGGCTGTCCACCATCCCTGATAAAAAAAATTAATAGGGATGGTACAGTGTCTCTGATAATATTTTAGGGACGTTCTCCGACAGCGTCCTAAAACTTTTAGGGGCTTCATTCAACCACCCCTAATTTGGTTTTAGAGACGGTTGTGACAACCACCCCTAAAACTCTTTTTTTTTTAAAAAAATAAATTAAAGTTTTTCTTTCCTTAATTATACCTGTATAAATAACATTAAATATAATCTAATGTCATTCTCCAATATACCATAATCCATTCTCCATTCATTTAAACAACAACAACAAATTGTACAATTGAAAAGAGCCAAGTAAAAATTACAACGCTACCAACTCATTCTAACAAGAGGAGTCAAACCAAATATAATTGCAGCAAAAAAATTGAAACATTTAAGCATGCAGCCCATCGACCAAATGGAAGGATGCTATAAAAATTCTCCTTTCTCATTCACTGTTGTTGTAGTCTCCCATGTCGAGTGCTATTCACTTCATTAGCTGCTTCTTGTGCCATTGACTTCATTTGATTTCCAGTTTTTTTGTCCTTCATCTTTCTTCTCTTATAAAGAGTCTAAAATATAAAGAAACTGAGATTAAACAAAATAAAAGGAACAAGCAGCAATGAAGATTGTTTTGCATTGAATACTTAAGATATTCATGATACTATAACTACAAAAAGAAACTGCAAAATAAAATTTTCCTACTTGATACTACTAAATCCAATAGAATAGGTACCTGCAAAACGAGTAACAAAATGTATGAAAGGATAGAAAAAACTGATAAAAAGAAACACTAAACTCTTCAAAGGAAAATATTGATAGATAAAGAGAAGTCAAACAACCACATAGAAAAAACATAAATATGAATACAAGAAGCATGAAAAAAAAATCAGAACTTATATTTTTCTTATTAGAAACATAAAAATTAGCTAAAGAGATTAATATCATGAATAGCAAACAATCCAAGGGCTTGAGAGAAGGCTTGAGATATAGTTGAAAGAGACTCTTTCTTCCCTATTTCAGATTTGTTGTAAGTTGCATGTTAAGGAAAAAAAAAAAAGAAAGAAATAAATAAGTTAGAGAAACAGTAAATAAAACAACAAAAAAGAAAGAAAGAAAAGAAGTGAACGAACTAGTGCTTTGATAATTCATGTAAACTAAAAATTAGAAGTCCCTCCATTTGATATTTACTATAGTACTCTTATTTAAATGGTAGCTTCAGTGTTAAAAATAGGGAAGAAGACATATGCTTTCTCTGGCACGGATAAAGTCAATGAATTAATTTATATTTAACAAAATACACTAATAATATTTTAGAGTAATTAAAAATTAATTGTTTGGCTCTGTGTTTTGAAGAAATGTATATGCAGGATTATAACTTTTACTAAAATGATTTCTTTAGCAATGAAACAATATTGTGTGTTTGACACTGAGTGGATTGGAGTTTGGATTTGGATTACAGACATAAACTTTTTGTTAAGATTTCATATGATTTTTAAAATGGATATATGTGTCATACTCTCGTATAGTTTACATTTATCTCACAGCTCTAATCTTTAATCAAATAACATAAAGCTACAAGACACTAATATCAAACCTGAATTAAAAATATTTATTGATCTGGATTAAATTAATTAAAACCGGCCAAAAACAGGTTGATCAATAAACCAATCATGTACAATACAAATTACTCTGTCAAAGTAGCATTTCTATTTAACTTATAATCTAAAGGAAAAATTATCAAAATTACATTTTTTATCCAAAAGCAAACATCAAATATTGTCCTATGACCGGTAAACATAATTGAATAGATGACTAACCGTTCTACCTCTTTTTGGTCAACTGCAGACAGCATTAGGTTAGGTGAACATGTGAAAAGCAAATCCACCCATTCTCTCTCTTCTTCCGTTCCTTTGTAAGATTCTATCTCAATTTCCTTTAGGTAAGATCATGACGAATGTTGATTTCCTGTTTGGGGGTTCGCATGCATCTCTCTTATTAATACAACGATCCTATAAAAGAAACACAATAACACATATGACCAATGTTTTGAAAACCGAACCGGTAATCGAACCAGTGGAGCAGCCGATTCAGGTTGAACCGGTTCAATCGGGTTAAACCGGTGGTTGAACTGGAAGTTGTATGTCATTAAAAATTTGTTTAGGTCCATCATATTACGGAAATTTGGAGCTGATATCTAGAAAAGGGACCGTCAGTGGAGATAGTAAGATGCAGGTTGAACTGCCACCTTGATAGCTTCGATTCCAAATAACAGTACCATAGCTGAAAGGAGCCGTCGAGAGAGGAGAGAGCCGTCGAGAGAGGAGAGAGCCGTTGAGAGAGGAGAGAGCCGTCCAGAGAGGAGAGAGCCGTTGAGAGAGGAGAGAGCCGTCGAGAGAGGAGAGAGCCGTCGAGAGAGGAGAGAGCCGTCGAGAGAGGAGAGAGCCGTCGAGAGAGGAGAGAGCCGTCGAGGAGGAGAGCCGGCGAGAGAGGAGAGAGCCGGCGAGAGAGGAGAGAGCCGGCGAGAAAGGAGAGAGCCGGCGAGAGTGAGAGCCGGCGAGAGAGAGAGACCCGGTGAGAGAGGAGAGAGCCAAGCGAGAGAGAGAGAGCTGGGCAGAGAGAGGAGAGAGAGGCGAGAGAGAGGAGAGAGCCGTCGAGATAGGAGAGCCGGCGAGAGAGGAGAGAGCCGTCGAGAGAGGAGAGAGTGGTCGAGAGAGGAGAGAGCCGCATTCTGTTTCATGAGTCATGACCTAGCTTTGCAGGGATTTAATTTAAACGGTTCATCTGGTTTTGTCGGTTCAACGGTTCAGCGGTCGAACCAAAAAAACCGGCCAGGTCATCCGGTTTTGAGTCTCTTACCGGTTTTAAAGCAAACCGAACCGCAAGAAGCTCCGGTTCCGGTTGAACCCGGTTGAACCGGCCGGGTCGGTTCGGTTTTCAAAACATTGCATATGACATTTAAAGAGATCTGGTACAAATGTCTGAAAAAAAAATGTCTGAGGAGAGAGAGAGAGAGAGAGAGAGAGAGAGAGAGAGAGAGAGAGAGAGAGAGAGAGAGAGAGAGAGAGAGAGAGAGAGAGAGAGAGAGAGAGAGAGAGAGAGAGAGAGAGAGAGAGAGAGAGAGAGAGAGAGAGAGAGAGAGAGAGAGAGAGAGAGAGAGAGAGAGAGAGAGAGAGAGAGAGAGAGAGAGAGAGAGAGAGAGCCTAAGAGAGAGAGAGAGAGAGAGAGAGAGAGAGAGAGAGAGAGAGAGAGAGAGAGAGAGAGAGAAAGAGAGAGAGAGAGAGAGAGAGAGAGAGTAGGGCTAAAAATGGGAGTAAAGCCTAAAAACGGGAGTAAGGCCTAAAAATTGGAGTAAAGCCTAAAAACGGGAGTAAGGCCTAAAAACGGGAGTAAGGCCTAAAAACGTGAGTAATGCCTAAAAATGGGAGTAAGTCCTAAAAATGGGAGTAAGGCCTAAAAACGGGAGTAGGTCCTTAAAATTAGGGTTTAATTTAGGGATGGTTAAGGTAGACCACCCCTAGTAATTTGATTACAGATGGTTCATTAAAAATCTGCCCCTAGTTATATGAATTAGCGATGGTTTAATATTTGTCCGCCTGTTGAAATATACATTAGGGATGGTTAATTAGTTGCCCGCCCCTAGTAATATACATTAGGGATGGTTAATTAGTCGCCCACCGTAAGTAATATACTTTAGGGATGGTGAATTAGTCACCCGCCCCTAGTAATATATATTAGGGATGGTTAATTAGTTGTCCGTCCCTAATAATATGCATTAGGGGCGATTGGTTAATCTCCAGCTATTTAGAGATGGGTTTGTTCTAGCCCGCTTCTAAAGAACTTTTTATAGGGACGGTTATTAGTGAAACCCGTCCCTGAAAGGCATTTTTCTACTAGTGAATAGGAGTGTTTTTAGTGTATTATTAAAAAATGGAATAGATTATAGCACAAAAGACTTAATGAACTTTTCGTATATGTCCAATACGTTATGCAACTATGGTAATTCACTGAAAGTAGCATATTGTATTTTTAGTAAAAAAGAATCAAGCTAAAGTGAGAATCTATGATCCAATTTTTATTCAGGACAAGGATTTCTTAGAAGATTGAGCTCCACAAACAGATCCTCCGTTACTTGATGAAATAGAAAATTGGACATGGGAAAATTTCCAATAAACTCTAGCGCAAATTAGAGATGAAGGTATAATAGTGTAAATTTTACATAATAAAACTTTTGCAAGTAATTTTCTGCTACATCTATCTGTTGATATTTTTTATATTTGCAGCTATTACAGATCAAAAGGAGATTGAGGAGACTCGTATTATAGGCAAAACATTTGGAAAGAGATGCATAGTTAGTGGTAGTATTTAGATTTCCAGATTCTAATGAAAATGAATATTTTTGGGAAAGAAATATTATATTTTTAAAGGATATTTTATTTCAAGAATGTATTTACATTTGATCCTCAAACATTATAATTTGTTTGAGACAAATTTTTTTTGTATTTTTAATAATTTTTTTAACTTGTTTTGTGTAGATATGAAATTTGTTATAATTTGTTTCATGAGAAAACGAGTTATAACCAGTTTAACCAATGAGAGGAACATGTTCAACTCAAGGAGCATCTATGTCAATGAGAAATCCTCGAAGCCAACAAGATACGACCTAACATATGACATAGACTGATACTTAGCCTCCATAGAAGATTTATATACTCTTTCCTGCTCAATTCAAACACTTCCATTAGATTGGAGAAACATTTAGAAAGACCATCATGTAGTATAACGCGAGTGTCAACACACCCTGCATATCATGCGTCAGAAACAACTTTTAGAGATCAAGCAATCAAGGACTCCAAATCCCAATCCTAGATATCAGGATGGTTAGAGGAATTAACAATCTGTTAAATTAACCAATGGGATATGGATTCAAAGTCAGTTGTACAGAACTAGGCAGTTGAGTTACAGTAATTACTTGTATTTAAACTCTAATGAATTGAATGGACGGAGGGTTGATATGTGATTAGTTAGATAGTCTTCTACCCTTATTCTTCACTTTGTCTGAAACTTGTATCATGCAGCGAATTCTTATTGGGACCAATCAATTGCTATCAGAGCATGGCATTTAACCGTCAAAGGATTGAAAGAATCGAAAATGACATTGATTTTCTTCATGGTAGTGTCGGTCGCATGGAGATCGGCATAAAGAATCTTAACGAAAATATGCAGTGACTCACGGAGACTGTTCAGAAAACTCAGGATGCATCAAACAACAGTGCTGGCAATCATCCGCCTGGCTATCGCCCGTCACACGAAGAAGGCAGCAGGATGCATGAGGGACGACCTCTGTTTACTTCTCGGCGTGTTGTCGTTGGCAAACAAATATTTAAAACTTTTACTAAAAACGAATGTAATTGGGTAAGGATCGTTCCCACAGGGTGTCACTAGTGCAGTAAATTAAAATTCGAGGGTTTGATCATAAAAAAAGGAAAATGGAAGAAAAACTGAATAAGGAACAATTCAGATTGAGATAAAAAACATTTAGCAACTAATATTAGTCGTAGTCAACCTTCACCATCAAAAGTCCACAATTGATCATTGATGCATGAATATATCAACTCACACTTTTAATATTCATAACTGAACTATCTCTCCTTGTTCATAGCTAATTAGGAAAGAAGCGATCCAATTAACTCTAACTATTAATCATCCCAAGACAAGCACTAGAGATTCAATATAGCAGCAACATTAAGAATCAGGAAAACGATGAAGTTAAAAAACACAAGCACATGTGGTTGCATTTAATTTAGTTGGAAGTTCCCCCACACTTAACTCTTGCTCGCCCAAAATCACTAGCTTATTTTAATATTTAATGCCTCCATTTGTATCCTACATAAAACCATAAGAATAATCAGTATATTTGGGCACCAAATAAATATAAAAGGCTATAAATTAAGGATGAAAGATATGACATTATGGATTCCCATCAAATTACCCCACACTTAACTCTTGCTCGCCCTCCGGCAAAACACAAATTCACTTGACACCATGGTTGCAATTCAATGAGCTGAGAACAATCAAAGTCTTCAAAAATCATAACAAATCGTGAAGCCTTTTTAAACAACTTAAAATTCCTTAGGATGTTTTTTTTCAATTGAAAATGGAATAAAGTAAATAAGTAGACCCTAACAGAACTAAACTCTTGACTCTAATATGTTTGAAGGATATGTATTGAACTCAAATTCATTCCAATAGAAATGTTCTACCATACACTTGCATATCTTCTCATTCTCCACCACTGGAATCACGTGCATAACACAAATCATAAGGTCTTTTCAAGGGTAGTAATGAGGTTTAGAATAAAGGTAGGATATATTTAGAAGTTTGGTTTAAGAGATAGCAAAACTAGTGGAGCAATCATGAATCAAACCAAGCACAAATAAACATGTAAATCCAACCACCAATTCAGCAACTTCTTTATTTTATCTTTGAAGCATGTAAACCCTATAACTCTTTAGCGCAGTTACAACTTCTACCATTGTAAGTCATCTTTACACATTTATTTTTGAAATTTGAGGAGTTTGTAACTTTGAAATCAAGTTCCTCCCTCACTTCCTTTTTTTCTTCTTTTTTTTTTTCTTTTTTTTTTCATTTTATCTTTGCATCATCTATGGAGCTCTAATTGAGAATGAAAACATATTCCAGAAATTGCATCATTCACAGTCATACCACAAATCTTGACACTTCCACACTTATTCCTTGGACAGTCATTCATATCAAAATAATAAACATTGCTCCACCAGTTCTACGGCTTGGGTAAAGGAATTTTTTGTATGTGAGGTTTGTAACATGGGTTCGAAATAAACAACAAAGGCCAATTAAGCTCAAAGGGGTTCAACAAAGGAAAAATTATATTACCAGGTAGGCTATTTAGCTTCTGTGGTTTATGAGAAAGATGGCATTAATCATGTTTTTGCATGCATGTGTCAATGTGGCCTCAAAGAGAATCTTGGCAAGTTCTAGAGACAAATCTAGGAAGAATATCTCACATGAAAGAAATAGAGACTGATATAGATGTGTCAGTCTGAAGGCTCAAAATGTCACCAGCTTCTGTCTACTAAATTTAGTCCGTACTATTCTCAAGGAAAGAATCAAAATTGATTAATTATAAGTTGGTGAATACTTATTCAATCATGTTATGAATATTTAAAGCTTAATTGAGTCTGCTCACAATAAATGTAACCAAGGAAAACAACCTAATCCCCTCCCCCACACTTAAAAATAACATTGTACCCAAAGTAAGATGAAATGCAAATAAAATGCAGAAGAAAATGATAAAATAAAAAAAGAAAAAGAAAAACGAACTCCCCTTGGATTGCCATTGGCTTGACTTGGAGCTTTCTTTCTCAGTTAGTATAAATGGGATCCTCAAAATCCAGTTGTGTCACATTCTTAACCTGGAAACCTTCATTCATAGGCTTAAGTCTTTGACTATTAACCTTGAACACTTTAGAAATCACAAAAGTTTGAAATTCAAGTGCACAACGAGAAAAAATAAACGTAGCTGTGAGTGGTGGAGAAGAACTTTCTGACCAACTTTAAATTCCTTCCTAGTGATTGTTTTGTTATGAAAGGTTTTAGTTTTTTCCTTGTAAATACTTGTACTTTCATAGCCATCACTACTGATTTCCTCTTACTCATGTTGTTGCAATTTCCTATGCTCTCCAGTTTCATCTATCTTCACATTGAAATTTTTTATTTCCCAATGCATCTTGTATTCTAACTCAATTGGAAGTGGGAAAGGATTACCAAACACCAATTGGTAAGGTGACATTCCAATGGGAACCTTATAAGCATTCCTATATGCCCTCAAGGCATCATCCTTAAGGAATACATACTCGAGGTGACTAGGAAGGGGCTTCAAATATGGAATAGGTGGTTGAAAAATAGAAGGTAAAGACTTCTCATTAGAAACTGGTAACATAACTTTTGAAAATCATTCAATGCTACAGTATTTTCCGCAAATTAGCATTCAAGGTTAACTTTTCATTCTCCTTTTCAAGTACTTGCTTATGTCAACATCTAATCCATCTTTTCGATCATGTTTAGCTAAAGAATCAATGGCAACAATAGAATAAACAAAATTATCATCTCTAGGATATTTCATGGAATCAAAAATATTTAATTTAACAATTTCACCATCAGATCCTATGGTAAGTGTGCCTCTTTGAACATCTATTTAGTCTTGGATGTTTTCAAGAATGGTCTTCCCAACAAAAATAGAAGCAGTTTGATCAACATTCTTCATATCAAATATATAAAAATCAGCAGGAAAATACAAATAATTAACTTTCACAAGAACATCTTCAACTACATCTATAGGATAGGCATTAAATCTGTCAGCCAATTAAATCACAACACTAATTTAATTCAAATCTCCAAGTTTCAATGAAGAATAAATAGAATATGGCATGACATCGATAGAATTTCCCAAATCTAACATGGCCATCTCAAATCTAGTTTCACCTATCAAACAAGGGATATTAAATATACCTGGATCCTTGCATTTTGTAGGGTGTTTTCTTTCAAAAATTGCAGAAATATTCTCCCCAGCTCTCACCTTCTCGTATCGATTCACTTTATGTTTCTTCTTAATTGTACACAATTCCTTCAAGAATTTAGCATATCGAGGTACTTGTTTAATAGCATCTAAGAGTGGAATATTTACCTCGCATCTTCAATAAGTCTCATATAATTCATTTTTTGTTTATCCTTTTTAGATTCTACTAAAGCCTGAAGAAAAGGAAGTACCGGTTTATAATGAGAAAGGGTGGAAACTTACGCTTAAGTTCATCAATAACAATCGGAGTACTTTTGTCTACAATGATGTTTTTCTCCTTCTTTCTTTTGATGTTGAAGGTGATGCCTCAAACTCCTTACCACTTCTCAAAATGGTAACTTTCCTAATCTTTGTGCTTCTAACCGACTAATTGCAGTTGCCATCTGACTCATTCGATTGTCTAAAATTTGAATACTTGTCCTTGTTTCCTATTGAAATTGCAAACTATTAGAAGCAAAAGATTTAACTATATCTTCTAAAGACATATATGAATTAGAATTTAGTCTTGCTTGTTGTCTTGGGACATATGACTACTTCTATTGCAAGAAAATTTGGTTGTTTTGTGTTGCTGGCTGATTGAGTTGAGGATTATCATATCTAAGATTGGGGTGATCCCACCATCCCAGATTATACATGCTTGAATAGGGATCATACTTTCTTTGCAACTGTCCAGGAAAACTGCCTGCAACATTCACTTGCTCAATGGGCTCCTCTAGAAGAGTTGGACATATATCAGTTGGATGCCCTTCTACCAAACATATCCCACATGCCTTTGCTACTTGTATTTTACCTACAAGCCGTTTGACGAACAAGAGAAGTTAGACGGGCAATTTTTTGTTCAAGGGAAGAAATATTTACCTCTTTTTTATGCATTCATGGAGGATCAAGCCTTGTGCTAAATTGTTATGAGTTTGCTGCGATATTTGCGATTAAGTTTCTTGCAGTGTCAGGAGTTTTGTCCACCAAAGATCCGCCTCTAGCAGCATCAATCATGCTCCTATCTATGGGTAAAAGGCCCTCATAGGAATACTGGATAAGTAGCTGCCTACTAATTTTATGATGGGGGCAACTAGAACATAATTTCTTAAAATGTTCCCAATACTCATGTAGGGATTCTCCATTGTGTTGTCTTACACCACATATTTTGTTTTGGAATGTTGGCTGCTCTTAAAGCCAAGAAATATTTCTGCAAACACAACTTTTTCATCTCATCCACGTGGTAATACTCCTAGATGGTAGATAGTAGAGCGAATCCTTAGCCAAATCCTTCAATGAAAATGGGAAGGCTCTCAATTTAATTTGATCTTTAGTTACACCAATGGATTTCATACATGTGTTGTACCACATAAAGCTCCTTTAGATGCTTGTGAGGATCTTCATCTATGAGTCCATGAAAAGAGGGTTAAAGATGTATTAATCCAGATTTCAATTCAAAAGTGGTAATAGCATCTATATTTCTGCAAGCTCCTTTAATGTTTAATTTCCGGCCATGACTTCCACCCCTTCAATATTACGATTTTCAGCAAAAAAGTGAATCAGAAGTTATCGGAATCATAATGCAAGTCAACTCAATTAGAAGCCAGAGTTTGTGGCATAAAAATTTATAAAACAAAAAGAAAAAAAATTGAACTAGAAAACTCCATGGCAATGATGCCAGTATTTGGTGTGCCATCATAGGCATACTCAAAACAAATGTAGTTGGGTGAGTAAGGATCATTCCCACAGAGTGTATCTAGTGCAGTAAATAAGAAGGAAAATGGAAGAAAAATTGAATATGGAACAATTCAAATTGAGATATCAAAAACATTTAGCAACAAACATTGGTCTTAGTCAACATCCACCTTTGGAAGTTCACAACTGATCACTGATGTGCATATATCAATATACACTTTGAATATTCATCACTGAACTATTTTTCCTTGTTCATAGATAATAAGAAAACAAATGATCTGATTAACTCTAACTACTAATCATCCCAAGACAAGCGCTAGAGATTCAATATAGAAACAATATTAAGAATCAGGAAATTGATGAAGCTAAACAACACAAGCACATGTAATTGCATTTAATTTAGTTGGAAATTCTCTCTAAGATTTAAAAACTCCAGATGCAGTAATTATTAAATCTTAGTTGCTTAACAAGTTAGAGGAACTTAGCATCAAATTATAACGATCAATTAATTAGTAGGCCTCCTAGTGATTAAACGAAATAATCAAGGAAATAAGTGCAAAAGAACATCCAATAGTCAAAGTATAAATTGAATAAAGAAAAAAAATTTGATCTCATAGGTTTTGTCGACTCCGAGGCTTCAGTTTCCTTCGACCAATGGTACAAAATTTAGCCACGTAGGACCATGACGAAATGGTAGAAGGAAAAGCAAATAGAGAGGAAGGATAGAGAAACTAAAATATTACCCTAAAGTCTGACCCCTTACATATTTATAGACTCGATTTACAAAAACCCTTTGGCAGAGAAACACTTTTCTAATCGAACTCTAAGTCCGAAATGCCAGTTGTTCATGTCCAGTAAATTCATGCCAGATTTTGACCTTGATGGAGCATGTGTCTCTCACACTGCAAAACAGAAAATTTGTAGAAATTTCTTTTGTGGGTCTTGTACATCTTGAATCAGCTCAACCGGACCGCCGAGTACAAACCCAATCCCCGATCACATGGTTAAACTATCCAAAATCTGTCCATTAGCTTCTTTTAATATTTAATTCCTCCATTTGTATACTACATAAAAATATAAGAAAAAGTAGTATCTTTGGGCACCAAATAAATATAAAAGACTAATAATTAACGATGAAAAATATGACATTATAAATTCCCATCGCTTCTAAACTAGCCAAACAAACATTCTGAATTTCTCCTGTGGAGATCCAACAGAATGGTTGAATAAAGTATGCCAACTTTTTACATACCAAAATGTGGCCAACCAGAAGAAACTTCCTCGAGCTGCTTTCCATCACGAACATGAAGCCAATCAATGGTGGCAGTGGTTACAAAGGATGTATGAGGAAGATCATCACGATTTGTCATAGCCAATCTTTGAAGCCGAACTCTAGGCACGCTTCGGACCAAAGGAGTCAAAAAACTTCGACCAGAAACTTTCCCGAGGGAATGAAACAGGATCCTTTAGTGACTAGAAGATTGAACTTGAAAATCTGGGAAAGAGACTTCGGGGCTGGAGCCAAAAGACCCTAATTGGAACGTTTCTAGGAGGATTAAATCCATTAGTAGCAGACAGGTTCAGAATGTTTCGTCCCAATACTTTAAAGGAAGTCATAACACTTGCTCGCATGAGAGACAAATAGCTCAGTGCCCAACAAAAATCATTTTCTCCTTTTCGACTTCCTTATCGAACACAACACAAAATCCATCATCAAAGGATCCCAAAAATTCCTCCAAACCCATATGGATTACCAGATGAGATGCAGCAAAATGGATGCAAGGTTTATGTTTTTCCTGCAATAAAACAATCACGCCTGGGCATATATGTCGAAAATCACAGCTAATTTTTATAGAAGGTTGTTTAACACAAGAGGAATATCCGAGTGAATCAAAAGAGTCCAATCCTGATATCCCACTACAAGCCTTAACGAGGTGGGCGCCAGCAAAGACCATGAGTATCATGGTGAAAATACAGCATCGATTCCTCACGGCCTTGATTGACAGCGGATTGGCCCAAAATTTCATCAATATCAAAATCGTTTCTTCGCTCCATCTTCTGGTGACAACAACAGAGGCTTTCACTATTTGCTGGGGTAATGAGGAATCTCTTCCCTATCAAGGGAAATATATCAATATCCCAGTTACACTTCAAAATACTCTACTTTTCATTACTTTCTATGCCTTTCCTCTGGTCGGGTTAGATCTGGTTCTCAGCGTACAATGGTTATCACAACTGAGACCCATTACAGATGACTGGAATGAAGTCACAATGCAATTCAAATGGCAAGCTCAAAAGCACAAGTTGGAAGGCCTTCAGTAGGACTCCATCAAAAAAATCAGTCAAAATCATTTCCTTAAACATGCACATCATCATCATTCTATTTTTTCTCTTTGCCTACAATCCAGGCCACAAGCACTCTTGACTGACACTCCTTATTTCCAGAAATTAATTTCTTCTTATTCGGATATTTTCACAAAACCGTCTGAACTCCCACCAGCATGTGATCTAGACAATAGAATTATTCTCAACGAAGGATCCAAGCCAATTAATGTCAGACCTTATCATTATGCTTATTTCCAAAAGAGGGAGATCGAAAAACTAGTCAATAAGATGCAGCAATCAGGCTTAATTCGGCCAAGTAACGACCCTTTTTGCTCTCCAGTTCTTTTGGTCAACAGGAAAGACAACAATTGGCGTTTTTTTTTTTCTGACTATCAAGCTTTGAATAAAGCAATCATACATGATCAATTTCCTATACCAAGAGTAGACAAAATGCTAGATGAATTACATGGCACAACATTCTTTAGTAAGCTTGATCTAACACAAGGTTACCACCAAATACGGATCCATCCACAGATATTCCAAAAACTGCATTTAGAACTCATAATGGCCACTATGAGTACATCTTAATGCCATTCGGACTATGAAACACACCCCCAAACTTCCAGGCAATCATGAATTCGATTTTCAAACAACACTTATTTAAGTTTGTCTTAGTATATTTTGATGATATATTAACTGCCAAACACGGGTCCTTCATCTATAACACATAGAAGAAGTATTCTACATCTTGCGCCGACACCGATTTTATGTCAAATTCAAAAATTGTGAGTTTGGTCTCAAAGAATTGGAATCTCTTTGGCACATCGTCACATTTGAGGGTGTCAAAGTTGATCAAACATAACTACAGCTGATGTCACATAGGCCTAATCCAACCTCCATCGTAGAGCTACGTGGGTTTTTAGGTTTGATTGAATATTACAGTAAATTTGTTCGCAATTACGGTATTAGAGCAAAACCTCTAAAGGTCGGGGTTAGGCCAAAGAGAAAGGCATGTTTCATGGAGAATTTAAAGTAACCGACATTAAATTATAGGTAAATAAAGACTCTAATTTCATTTTTCCATGTTAGGTGTGGTGAGAGATTTCAGGAGGATTCAAAATTCCACCTATTTAGGAGTGATGAAAAATTCTCACTCAAGGCAACAAATTACACAAAGAGTGAGAATTCAATTTCAAAATTTAGAGAGAATCCCATGTCATAACTGACTACAATTCCACTAACCCAAATCACTACTTTTTCAGAGACATTCATGTCCCTGATACTAATATCCCCGTGCTCTAACCCCCTCTAACAGGCCTTAAAAAGGGGGCTTTCAACCTCTTAAGGAGGCTCTCACAACAACACAAACTTTAGCATTGCCTGATTTTTCGGTTCCAATTGAAATTGAGACAAATGTGTCCAGAATGGGAATTGGGTGAGTATTAACACAAAAAAATCGGCCACTGGCATTTATGAGTCGAGGTCTCGGACAATCAAAGCAAGGGTAGTCCACATATGCAAGAGAAATGCTTGCCATTGTTGTCGCTATCAACACAGTGTCCGTACTTATTCGGCAGAAAGTTCACAATCAAAATGGAACAATGCAGTCTCGAATTTCTCCGTGGCCATCTATGTATTTGTCTATCCAGATATATGTGTCCAACTATGATACGTGCCAAAGTTAAATCAAATAATCTATCTCCGGCTAAATTATTGCAGCTGCTACCTATTCCTTGCTGAATTTGGAAAGATCACTCCATGGATTTTATAGAAGGTATCCCACATTCAAAAGGAAAGGATTCAATCATGGTTATTGTGGATCTATTGATAAAATCAGCTCACTTCATTGCTCTTTCCCATCCTTTTATAGCCAAAAATAACACCGAAAAATTTGTGGAACACGTGATCAAGCTCTATGGCGTACCAAAATCCATTGTCAACTATTCAGACCCAATCTTCATCAGCCATTTTTGGAAAGAATTTTTTAGACATCCAGTACGAAGATGAAAATGAGTTATTCATACCTTCCTTTAATTGACGGTCAAACGGAGGTCACCAACAGAAGTTTGGAGCAGTATCTATGTTGTTATGTTCATGTTCAACCTCACTGATGGAGTGATTTTCTCCCATGGGCAGAGTACTGTTATAACACCTCCTTTCATTCATCTATACTGATGACACCTTTTCAGGCTCTATACAGACGTCTTCCACCATCAATACCCAGCTATAATTCAGGATCAACCATCATAGATGATCTTGACAAACAATTAGGGGATGTAATACTCCAGAAACTCAAGCACAACCTTCAGACAACCAACAAATGGATCAAGCAGACGGTAGACAACAAACGACGGGAAATTATATATCCGGAAGGTGTCTGGATTTTCTTTAAATTAATTCTATTTTCAAACGTGCAGGTCAAAAGCTTTCTCATCGCTTATTATGGACCATTCCAAATCGGAAGCGAATTGGAGAAGTTGCCTATCGCCTCCAGCTACCCAAAGATGCAAAAATCCACCCAGTCTTTCATGGCTCCCTTTTAAAGAAGAGGCAACAACGTTCCTGTCTCCCATCTTACAACCACAAAAAATTTCTTTAGCAGGCAGCATACTCTGATTGGGACCAATCATGTATTGGAAGGAAAAACAACCCATGGTCGCAAGTGCCCATGCGATAGAGAAGATTGAATGGAGTGTCGAGTGATGATGATGTCGATGCTCCAAAACAAATTGACTGGCAACCTATATAAATAAGGTTACCCACCAAGCGTCATTGTAAAGTAGGATAAAAAATAATTGCACCATCATTACGTGTCAATTTCAATTGCACCACAGGAGTTGAACAGATTTTGTTTTCAGTCAAATTGGAAAAAAAAAATATTGTCTGCACCTCAGGAGTATGACCCTTCCAAAGCCAGAAAAAAATTGAGAGAGCCAAAATCTTTCATTTGAAAGGAATCATGAAGAAATATTTTCAAGACCATCCACACCCTTGGGGCCAAACCTCTAGCTCGTTACTATGTGGACAGGTATTTTAATGTACTAAGTTTTTTCATTCACCAATTCAATGTATAGAAAATATGTAACTTCACTTGTTAAATATTTTTAAACCAACGATTGGCAGATGAGGACTTCACCATGGTGGAATACGACTTATGAGCCCATCAGAAAAAAAGATGGATCACATCCAAATGAGAAAACAACAACATATTGTGTAAGTTGTGGGTTTGTTAGTAATTGTGTTTGTTCAATCGATGGTGCAAATATAAACTTAACTTTTGTATTTTTTTGTATGCAGAAAGCAGTGGAGGATGCATTATCTTTGAGTTAGTGAACGAAAGCTTATATGGGTTTTCATTTTTCTGATATTACCTTAGGATTTTTAGGTATCATGAATGCATTATTGTAGTTGTTTTTAATAGACACTTGTTGTACTACCTTTTTGGTATACAACAATTTATATTTACTACTTTAGTGACAATTTGGTATGTGAAAGGATATTAAACAGGTTACCACTTTTTTAATGTTCAACTTTGACATTTGTACTGCGTTTTTAAATGAAACGACTATGTTATGTTTATATTATACCAGGGTGATATATATGTATGGATAATGTAGAAGTTGACTATGTGTAATGAATTCATTGTCAGGTTGGCATACTTTGAATGAAAGTAATTGCGTATGGATATTATACAGCTTTATATAATTAATTAAAAAGAACAGAAACCTACACAAAACATTTTTCGACAATTAATAGTAGTGGTTGTCAAACCGACTCTAAAAACTAAAGTGAATTTTTAGCGGTGGTTACTAAAACCACCTCTAAAATATGTGTCACTTTATAGTGGCGGTTTTAAACCACCTATAAAAAACAATAACAATTTTTACAGGTGGTCCTAAAACCGCTGCTGAAACATGTATATATAGTGGTGGTTGCTTATAGTGGCGGTTTTTACTGATATACAGACTGTTTTTTTTTTGCCTCTATAATTATAGAATCACTGGCAGTTTAAACCGCCTGTAAAAAGTGATCTTTAGTGTTGGTTTTTGATCGTCAATTTATTCCACCTACGTCTTCTATACGGGCACCTCTAAAACCAACACTATGTTTTAGAGGTGGTGTTTGAGTTTTTGTGGCGGTTTTTAACCCCCGCTAAAAAGACTTTTGTAGTAGTGAAGTGGTATGAAAGGTGTAGCAAGAGTATCACTAGACGTACTAGAAACTGAAGGTTGAAAAATTGTATGACATGGAAATTGAAGAACTTGGAACTAATGTACTTGTAGGTAAAACATAAAAGGACAATTTTTCATAATTAAACACAAAAATCACGAGATACCCATATCTGATAATTTTGAGGATCATAACAAATATAAATTTTTTTTTATCACAAAAACAAACAACAACACATTTGACAGCCTTTGAAAATAATTTATGTTGTTCATGGTGTGGAAGAACACAAAACAAACAAAACCAAGTATAGTGTTCTACCTATAAATAAAATGGTAACTATAAACAAAATCTACCCAAAATGAAAGGGAACTCAAGACCCAAACAGAATAGTTCAAGCAATTTCTAAAAATATCGAGTATTGTTTTACCGCTTCATTTTGTTTAGGAGTCCCAAGACATGATTGTTGACTTGAAATAGCTTTTACATTAAAGAATTAAATAAGTTTTGATACACGAAATTCTACACAAGGATTTAACCAAAAAATATGGATTCTTTCAAAATTGTGTATCAGTTGTAGAAGCAAAATATTTGGCAAATATATTTGCCAGTTCAGATTTAGTACACAAGATATATACCAAAATAAAAACGAGTAAAATGATCAATAAATAGAACGAAATATTTATAACTAAGTTTAGATTATATAGGTCCCTGCAAATTATAGTGGATAAGATCAATGGGTACATCAACATAGTGATGAAAACAATTTTTCCAAGAAAATAAATTTGACACTATTTGAAATCATTCAATAAATATAACGCAAGTTTTTGGCTATTCATATGCTTATACGCTGTTGAATAATGAAACCAAGTTGAATTAATTCCTTCGCCTAATAACCTGACAAAAGAAAAAGCGGAGGAAATAACACCTTCAAGAGTCGATCTCATTGAGTCTTGAATCATCTTTTGAATAGCCCATGGAGTGAGTGATGTTGCATTTGTGTTTTTAGTCTCTTGATGACAGCTAACAGTAACTAAGGTTGGTCAACTTTGCTTATTTTTCAAAAGTCTGCAATCCAAAATAATGTGGCACAATTATTTATAATAGTAGCATATATTCCCCTTCCGACAATGAAATTGCACATGTCCAAGTTAATTATTGTTAGAGATACTTAGTACACGTGTATATAAGAGCATATGATGTAATTTAGTGTTTTACCTTGAAAATTATGTAACTGATTTATTATTAATGTAAGAAAAGTGATGCCCTATTTAAAGGGAGCACACACATGGATTAGGGTCACCCACGACCCTAGCAGTGTGGAACAGAAACTTAGTTGTTTAGTCGTGTGTCTTCTTCTTCTCCTTACATTCTTATGTTTTTCATGAAAATCTTCATATTATTAGAGTGGATTATAGATTCGTTAGCCATTGGATCGTGTTGAAACTTTGGGTTCATAGTCTTCACCTCTATTTTGACAACCTGAACTGTGGAGATCATCGTTTCAATTCTGAAGGAGTTATAGTCATTCGAATAGAAACCTTTCACTAGGTAAATTCTGCACCGACCAGTCTCACAAATATTAGCAATCAGAGAGGCATTTATGGTCAGATTGGGCTAATATTTTGTGAACATGTTCGTGGCACAAAAATATAAATTCTGAACGGTGAAGATTGATGTTTTATGGCTGGATAGTTCGTTATTTGTGCCGACAGTTCTGAAAAATTGGTTATATCTTGTCTATCCATTTTTCTCTTTGTAAATTGATTTTGCATGAGATTATCTTTGGGTTAGTTGTGAGGTTGTGAAACCCTCTTCTCAACTTGACAATCCTCTCTGAGTCAAGTTGGTACTCTACTTGGCATATTGCGGTAGGTTACGAACTTGAAAAGTTCTGAGTTGGTCGTTTCAGTCGCATTGAAACTCTATAATTCCTGGTACTTGACTTTTGGATGAAGGAAAGGATTTTTATTTCATTTTGGATTTGTGGTTAGAGTTCTTTTTAATTAGGACTTCACAAGGACATGCATCACAACCTCTGGTATTTTGTGGCTGTTCAAAATAGAAGAAGTGAGTCGACTCTGTCATTCGACTACTTTTGTGTGCTTTTAGATTGCTGAAATTGTTTTCATATATACATCCTTCAGATTGAGATCAATGGATGATTTGTGCTCATTCCTATATAACTTCATTGCAAGTTGTAATTGGTTTTTTGAACAAGTAGTTGGAGGAATTTCAGGTGCGAAGATGAACAATAAAACTATCTATTGTAGTGAGCTTGCTAAATTGAAACGCCATTGATGGTGTGGGTGAATTTGCCTGATGGAGAATTGGGTTACATTACTTCATAGCTGCTTTGATTTCTGGATAGTGTTATGCATGAATTTTTTTTTTTTTTTGAGACACTACCCTTGTGGGTAAGGGGGAGTGGGCAAGACACGTTATTCCTTATCAATTAGTTTTCAGTGTGGTACCCTTAATGGGAGAAGGGGTTGGAGTGTGCTTTTGAGGAAGAGGAATGATTGCACTGCAGGATGTCATTGTTCATGGAAATTTATTAGTGAGCGAGTAAGGTGAAAAAATCTACGTGGAGTCGATATTTTGTTAGAGAAAAAAAAGTCTACGTGGAGTAGATAGTTTATGTGTAAAGAAATCTACGTGGAGTAGATATTTTATTGGTGAAGAAATCTACGTGGAGTAGATATTTTATTGATGAAGAAATATACGTGGAGTAGATATTGTGCAACGGTGAGGGAAGTAATGATGGACATCATGTGAAGACCCAAATTTCTTCAAGCATTGTCAAGGTGTGTAAACTTCATTCATATGCAAGCCTTCAGTTATGATCTATTTCCACTTTGGCTTGAGGGGGAGTGTTAGAGATACTTAGTACACTTGTGTATATGTGCATATGATGTAATTTAGTGTTTTACCCCTATAAGGGCATATTTATAATTATTTAATTGATTTATTATTAATGTAAGAAGAGTGTTGCCCTTTTTAAAAGGAGAACACATGGATTAGACTTACCCACTACCCTAGCTGTGTGGAACAAAAACTTGATTGTTAGTTTGGTCGTGTGCCTTCTTCTTCTCTTTACATTCTTAAGTATGTTCTTCATGAAATCTTCAATTACCGTGCTTGCACTAAATATCTTCTTTATTTCCATGCGTTTGTTTTGACTAGGATTTTCCAAGAGAATCAAGAATGAAAGATTCTACAGAATTATATTGTGACTATGCTTGTATCGTCAAGTGTGTTTCATGACAAATAAGTTCTCCCCAAACAGATTCCATATTCCAATCACCACAATTGATTAGCATGCCCTTCCTGTCACGAATTCTGGTCGAAGAAGCATGAGAAATTGCATCACTATTCCACAGTCTTGTACTTTCTTCACTTCACCATATGCAATATGGGAGATTGTAGAAGAAAAGATCATGTCTTGTTTGGTCATAAACTTTAACATTTCAACACAAAAGCCACCAAAATATTTGTGCTCTTGGTTGATGTTAGTTATTTCATATTCAAATTCAAATTGTCATGATCAATGTTTTAAAAACCGAACCGGTAATCAAACCGATGGAACAGCCGATTCAGGTTGAACCGGTTCAATCGGGTTGAACCGGTGGTTGAACCGGTATGAGTTGTATGTCATTAAAAATATTCATAATATGACTCCTATTAACTATATTCACAAAACATGTTTAAAAATACAACAACTATTTAAAATAAAAAAATCATAAAAAAATATAATGTTTATAATCAAATGTAATTAACTCTTTAAAATAAAATATAGAAAGCAGAAACTCAAGGAAATTTGTTTAGGTCCATCACATTACGGAAATTTGGAGTTGATATCCAGAAAGAGGGGACCGTCAGTGGAGACAGTAAGAAGCAGGTTGAACTGCCACCTTGATAGCTTCGATTCCAAATAACTGTTCCATAGCTGAAAGGAGCCGAGAGAGGAGAGAGTCGTCGAGAGAGGAGAGAGTCGTCGAGAGAGGAGAGAGCCATCGAGAGAGGAGAGCCGTCGAGAGAGGAGAGAGCCGAGAGAGGAGAGAGCCGTCGAGAGAGGAGAGAGCTGTCGAGAGAGGAGAGAGCCGTCGAGAGAGGAGAGAGCCGTCGAGAGAGGAGAGAGAGAGAGCCGTCGAGAGAGGAGAGAGCAGTCAATAGAGGAGAGAGTCGTCGAGAGAGGAGAGAGCCGTATTCTGTTTCACGACCTAGCTTTGCCTATTTGGTTCATGGTTAGGGATTTAATTTAAACCGTTCAACCGGTTTCGTCGGTTCAATGGTTCAGCGGTTGAATTAAAAAAATCGGTCGGGACATCCGTTTTGAATCTCTTACCGGTTTTAAAGCAAACCGAACCGCAAGAAGCTCCGGTCGGTTGAATCCGGTCGAACCAGCCTGGTCGGTTCGATTTTCAAAACACTGGTCATGATGGCTTACTTGAGAATAAAATCCTTTAAGAATGATTCTATATGTTGACAACAGTGTTGAAAGATTAAATATTAGTGCAATAGTAGCAATTGTTCTTTGCCCTCTTCTCACCATCTTCTTTCTTACACCCATAAACAATTCTAGATAATCCCCTTTCATTTAAAAAGAAAACCTGAAATTGGAATTCCCAAAGTGCAAATTTTCTAACACTGAATTTGGCAAATATGTTTTGGAATTTGTTTGTATATATGATGATCAATCTGAAGTTTTGAACAAAATAAGGTCATGTTAGAAATAAAAAAGTCACTACTGGATAAGCGCAAAACAAAGAAAGAAATTCTCAAATCAATGTATGCCAAAACATAAAAGAATTGCTCAAAGCTCCATATTAAAACTTGCTCCGATACTGGAACAAAATTTGGAAGAGAGAACTTTAAAGTTTTCTTTTGAGTATTTTCTTTTACGAGGCTTCAATCCTATTTATATACAAAACTTCTACCCATTTATCGTAAACCTAGCTAATCAAGGAGCAATAAAATAAGAAATATAAGATTAGAACCTAAAAACACTAGGTGACATTTTTTTTCTTTGATTTGAGGCAAGATCGTTTATTTTTGACAGAGAGGCAGAGAGGTCTGAAATTTTAACTCCACTTTCTTATGTGATCTGTAACGGTCTTTATTTTCTTCACTTGCATCCTCTAGGCCTACTTGAGACCTTAAGGCCCTTAACGGATAAGGGCAAAAATCCAATAAACGGGTAGCCAGGGAATTATGTTTATAATGAGTTATTGGATTGGATTGGGCTTATGGATTTAGACTTTCATCTATTGACACGCCTATCCAATTACGTACACGACCAAGATTGAAAGTTTATAAAGTAAATTGATGCTCCAAATGAGACACATGGAAATCCTAGAGAATCACAGAAGCTCAACCTATATTCCAACATTATAAAAAAAAAAAAAAAAAAACAAACCCTCAATTGACAAGAGTACGGAGAGAATGATGCCGGCCTTTACACTGAAGTATTGCAAGAAGAAAGAAATTCAATAACAGAACCTTGTAATGACGTGAGAAAACTTCCACCTGTGTTTGTGTATTTCTCTTTGGTCACTCTTGCACTGAGCCTCTTCAGATTATACTACAAAAGTATAATGAAGAGACATAGATATGGGAAAACAATAGAAAGCGAAGAAAGTAATAGTGATAGAAGAAGAAGTGGGAGAAAATACATATAGCTCTAAATATTTTTAAAAAAGTCTCATTTGTCGTCTCATTACATTAGAAAGAAGTCATATCATAAGTGACCGTCCCGATAACATAATAGAAAGCAAACTGCCTCATGTTTATAACTCACATACAAAAGAAAAAAATTCAAAAATGCTACTAGCTAGCTTTGGCTTAGGTACTGGATACAATCAAAACAAGTGTTTTATCATTTTGTAATGTTATCGGCCAGGTAAACAGATAGAGATTCACCTCAAAAGAGTATTTTGTATCCAGTACTAATTAAGCTGGTTTTTCATGTAAAGCAAAAAATGAATTCATGCACGGATGGCACAAATCAAATTAGGCGCGCGTCTTTAGTTATAGCCTGGTGGCTGAGAATGGTGCCTCGAATCAGGCCCCCCAGGCACAACCCTTTCAGGGTTAGAATCGTTCACTAATCCTTGCCTTTTGTACCTGTTAAACTCAGGTTCAAAGAGTCGCCAAGCGTTGGTTTGATAAGAGACAACCCCCAATGGCCGTGCACCGCTGCTCACCATGAGCTGGTTGAATGTAATGACGAGGAGTAACAGTAGCACAACATATGGCGCCACCTTCCTATCACCCATCTCTCCGTGTCTGTCTTCCCCACGAACGAGTTCTTCTTCGTCTGGAAGTAAATTAGATGAAAGAAGGCAAGAGGGGGAGTTTTGGAAGAAGAGGAATGTAGGTATTTATAAAGTGGAAAGAGAGAGAGAGAGATGACAAAAGCTCTTTCAGTGTTATATCGACAAGTTTGCATTTTGAAATAACGGTAATGGAGGTCTGTTTAGGCACTGTCACACCCTTTTCTTCAACAGTCCTTCCGTGCGGACAAAGTCCTACGCGGACGCTTGTCCTCATCCTCTCCCCGCCCTCACAGTTATTCCAAGTATGCGCTATCCATTACCCTATTGTCTTCCTCCTTTGCGCATTTGTTTTATATCTACAAAACCTTCTTTGCCGCTTTAAAGTTTAATAGAGCCAAGTGAGGAATTTCTTTGCGACAAAACAAGCAGGCACACACATGCACGCCACAAGAGGTCTCCTCCCAACAGCTCTCACATGCAGTATGGTGAGACCACAGTACAAGGAGGGCTTTGAATGGGACTAATTTGATGGAAGTTGATCGTCTAGTCACATAGTTCTGTTTGGATGTTGGTGGGACGGTTGTAAAATATATAAGAAGAGATCAGTCTGATCCCAGTCTCTCCCTTCTTTTCAGTTCAGGGAAGGTTTAAAGGCATTTCTTCCTAGTAACCGCGTGTCTATACTGGTTTGGGTGAGCATTCATTGGGACTCTCACAGGGCCCATGCGCTAACTGCGAATCAGGAGTCAGTGGAGACGCACACGGCCACGGGCCAATCAGATATCCCTCTTTCTTCTTCACAAAATTAAATTCGTCGTGTACATTAAAAGTTTTGGATTGTTATCCCCTGCTGATTTGGCGTTTTGGAGTATCATGATGCTTAAAATATGGGTGAGAATCTTCATCGGATCCCAAAAGCAGGACTGGATATGAGCTCCTCCGGCGAGCAAAGGTCTCCCTCTTTTCCCAGTCGGATGCCTCTGTCCTCTTCAAAGACATGAGACAAGAGGAGACTTTAAAACTAGCTTATCCCAGATTAGCAAATGAGGGCACGTACGAGAATATGTATATAGTATGCTGTGCCTATTTCTTTATTGATGCAAAAGTCTGTTGTGGCTAGGAGATCTGAATATTGTCAACTTATCCTTAAGAGTTGAAAGACACGCCAGTATGGTACCCTTATTGAAGATGACTGAAAAAAAATAAAATAAAATAAAAACTGACTCATAGACGGTAAGAGATGCTGTCTTGCCAACAAAAATTTACCCATTTGAAACAGGGCTTCTATCTGTAACTCCGGGACGAGTGTAGCATAAGAACACTCTCTTAGGGGGGAATGGAGCCTTTTTGTTCACTTTTAGTTCCAACCAATACAAAGTCCGTGCACCAGCACCTCCTTCCACAGCAAATTACACAGTGGGCAGGACTGTTGTGGCTTAAAAATCTGTTTAACAGTTTTGACTGGTTCCCCAGGCAAGCTTATCAGGGTTGGTCATTCGCTCTTTTGGTCATTTCATCCTCCTTCTGGAAATTTTTAAAACCTTCGAGAAATGATCGCCATACCAGGGAAGTTGGCTGAAAGGGCATGCTACAGATTACTTTCTCAGCTTCTTTAAGATACCCATTTCGACACAACATATTTACCACACAAGCATAATGATCCATTTCTGGATCAATTCCATAGAGCTTCTTCATGTTCTCAAGCAATGTCATCCCTTCATCAGTTAACCCAGCATGTCTGCAAGCGGAGAGAACTGAAAGAAAAGCAACCTTGTCTGGTCTTATACCATACATTACCATCTCATTGAATCTTTCGAGTGCCTCTGCTGGGTAACCATGAAG
Organism: Aristolochia contorta; assembly: GCA_022405105.1. Lineage (NCBI taxonomy): Eukaryota > Viridiplantae > Streptophyta > Magnoliopsida > Piperales > Aristolochiaceae > Aristolochia > Aristolochia contorta. The sequence continues at coordinate 21,590,291 of CM039667.1, forward strand.
GGCAAGACCAGATATCAGAGAGGTCCAAGAGATCACGTTTCTCTCAGACATTTCATCAAAGATTTTAACGGAGCTCGCTAAGTTGCCACATTTTGCATACATGTCGACTAACACGTTCTGGACAAACACATCAGAGCATCTAAAATCCATCTTGATAATCAATCCGTGAATGTTGCAACCCAGTTCCAGGTTGCACAGTTTTATGGAGATGCTTAGAAGACTAACAAATGTGAAATTATCAGGGAGAAATGAATTTTTTCTCATCTGCCTGAACAGTGAGAAGGCTCCTCTATACTGCCCGTTACGTGCACAAGCTTCAATGAAACCATTCCAAGACACAATATCGGGCTCTTCCAGTTGTGATAGTAACTCCATACTTTCCTGATATTCCCCATTTCTATTATAAATTCCAGCAATGACGTTTGATTGAACAACAGAGAATGGGGCAGTCAAAGCAGAGGCGAATGCCAAGGCATCACAAATTAGACCATAATCAGCGTAAGAGGAAATGAAGGAAGTCGACACAAACTTGTGTTGCTCATAACCCATTTTTGCTATTAGGCAATGAAGTTGCTGCAGCTCAAGTATGGGTAAGGCTGGTATAATAGTCGAAAATGTGAATTCATTTGGTTGATAGCCTAAACCAATCATCTCCTTCAGTAGGTAAATTGCTTTGCCGTAATCCCTTTTCGAGTAGCCTGATATCAAAGTATTCCACGAAACTACGTTCTTATGGTAAATCTCGTCAAACAAGCATTGAGCATCTTCGACCATGTTGCATTTACAATAGAAATCAACCAGTTTAGCACCTACTAAAACATCTGAACTGAAATTACTTTTAATGGTTTTCCCATGGATGAACTTGCCGTAGTTCAGTACATGTAGGCAGACACAAGCACCAAGAACAGAGAGGAATGTTGCCTGAGTAGGAATGATTGCAAATGACGACATTTCCAAGAAGAGGTCCAAAGCTTGTTCTGGTTTGTGTCTCTCTACAAAAGCTCCTATAATGGTGTTCCAAGATACCACATCTTTGATTGGCATCTCACCAAATATTTTTTCTACGGCACCGACACAGCAACATCGGGTGTACATTTCCATAAGACAATTGGTGACCAAAATGTAAGCGCCGATGCCCGTCTTAATCACTAAGCCATGTGTCTGCCCACCCAAAACAAAATCTTCCGCAAAACGACATCCACAAAGAATAGCCACGAAAGAATACACAGTTGGACGGATTTCAGTTCTCAAGAGCTCCTTGAAAAATAAAGTTGCACCTTTAAGGAACCCATTACTTGAAAAGGCAGTTATCAACGAATTCCACGTAATGACATTTTTTTCAGGCATTTCCACGAACAACTTTGCTGCAGCTTCAAGACATCCATCCTTAACGAACACACCCAGCAGAGCCGTCCCCGTAAAAGCATCCAAAAAGAGAATGCCAGATTTGACGATAAAAGACAGCAGCTGGAATGCCCACTCCAATGTGGAGCAGCGCAGGATGCTCCCAAAGGTAAATGATGTCGGCCGACATCCTGCAGCAATCATCCCTGAGAAGAGTTTAGAAGCTTCCAGTATTTCGCCATGACGGCTATAAACAGATATAATCGAGTTATACGAGACATGGTTGCGGTCAGAAATTCTTTCAAACAACTTTCTGCTGCTGGGTAGTTCGCCGCAAGCGCCATAGATAGAGATGAGGCTGTTAGAAAAGAAGACGGAGTGATGAGATCGATCAGGCAGTGCCTTGATTGCAAGGGCATGAAGGGATCTTGCCGCGGGCAAGGATGGGGACTCGGAACATGTTTGAATCAGGAGGAGGAGATGATCTGGTCCAATCCGTTCATCGCGAACTTTCAAGTAACAATATTTACAGATGAGTATGATGGAGGATGAAGGACACAGAGCGCGTTTTGGACTGGCACAAAAGGCAGGAACCATCCAAGTGGAAGGCAGCTTTCTCTTAGAAGCTGCGTTTTGGAGAATAAAACGGAAATGACTAAATGGTAATGGATAGACTAGTATTACAAGTTTTTAATTTTTTAATATTGATGGTTTCTAATATCGATATAAAAATGCTGACACAGGCTGATAATACACCTGTTTCTTAGGGAAACTAAACACACAAGGAGGTTCTCTTTGCAGGAAATTTATTGCCATGATTCCAATAAGCATCCTATTAAATCTTATAATGAGTAAGAAATATGGTTTATAACTTAAATCAAACAGTTACTTTAGAGGTATAATTCCTAAGATATTGGACAGTAGAATTTAGAAAAGAAAAATGATATCAGTACTTTATGATTTTACTTCGAGGTTTTACATCTTGACTTGGCTGCATAGTTGGTGGTCTAGCTAGGAGAAAATCTAGGGTTTAGGGTATACCAATAGAATAGATTGATAATATTTTATTAAAAACTTAAAATTTCATAGATTTTATCTCCAAGTTTATATCTCTTACTAAGGATGTAGACACCACGTCAGGATGTAAATTTTTGGAAAAATACAAACTTATATCACAGCTCTTTAGAAAAAAAAAAGTTGATAAAAGAGAGAGTTGTTAGCTTCCTCCAACTATGTTAACCTAAAAGAAAGTTTATGGTTTGCATTAGTTTCCTAATACAAAACAATCTTGAATATTTGATGATGATATACTACTGAAGTTTGTATATCCAAAAGATTCCATACATTCCTCCAATCTTAAAATTTAAAAAGAGTAACGGTATGTGCATTTCAGCTACCCCTACGTGGGGTGCATAGCTGGTGCCTTGATTTTTGGATTGAAAATCAATAACAAAGAGCCAGATATGCACCTAGGTCATAGGGGTAGCAGAAATGCATACCCTTGTGGGTGCACATAGCATTATTCATTTAAAATTTTTATTAGTGGATATAGATTTCAATAATTTATACACTCAAAGTACTCTTAGTCTTGGTGTGGGCCACCGTTTGGTTTTTTATTAATAGAGTTTATACTATTATCGTAAATATGCTGAGCTAGAATTACTTGTTTTAAACTAGTGTTTGTTAATCAATTAATTACTGAATGTTGCTTAATTTGGCATATAAGGGATTTGTTGTTCTCTTTTTTAAGGTAATTACTGCTCATTAATCAAGACTAGTACCCTTTTAATACATTTCCTTACCTCTTATTTCTGTTTCTTAGCGTATCTGTGTATCGATGATATGCATCCATTTCCTTAGTTCTATACTTTGCATATCTCAAGAATGTGAACCTTGTAGGCTAATGCCGGTATTCTGTATTCAGATTTTTTAACAATTCCTCTACAATTGAACTAATGATAAAAAATATAAATAGATAAAATTATTTTAATTTAAAAGTCATGCATACTCACCATAACTAACGAAAGAGAGCTTTAGGCCCATGGAATATGACACCCATTCACGACAAAATACAATAAATGTGAAGATGTAAATAGAAAGTACAAGAATAATCCAAAAACATAAGAGTCAACATCAAACCAAGGATAGCTCTTCAGCTATGTTTGAGCTATAATTTTCAACTATGAATCCGTATAAAAAGATAATATAATCGTATTTATATGTTATTAAATTTTGGATACTCGGCAAACAGGTAACAATAGAACAAAACAAAACACGAGAACCATTTCGCTCTAAGTAGAAAAGTGACCTCCAACAACTGTTTAAAATCATCGTGCAAAGCAAATAAACCGTCGCCCCAAACTCCTGCGACAGTGGCCGACCGTCGACTTTTAGTACCATAGCTGGAACCTTCCACCGACGCAAAATAACTGTCGTCGGAAGAAAAGCAGAAAATCATCCTTATCGACCGTTGCAAGTGTCACCAGTTGCCGCTACTTCCTGTGATGGTTGTTTAAGCGACAATGTGGCGATGATCAACAACAGTTTACCTGGACCTTAACTATTTTAACAGTTGGTCCTCCCTGTTTTGGGGGACGGTTATCTCAAAGTATTTTTTGATTTCTTTTTCATTTTTTTCTTTTTGCCCTATTTATACCTGTAGTACCTGTTTATAAATAAATACAAATTAACAGCCAAACATTATCTACAATGAACTTCCCAAATAACGATTATCCATATTGAGTATTACAAGTGTCCAAAATACTGACATTAATTTCCCCTTAATGAGCATAACTCAAATTTACAAAACAAAAAATATGAAATTAATGCAAAATAACTTTTACAAAAAATGAGAAACCATCAGTCATCTACACCCACTCAACTACATTCGGCCTGCTACAAATATTACACCAAATGGGCTACACAATACACTATGCCCAGTCAGCTACCAAAAGCTTCCAGGTAAAAGAAAACATTCAGTCATCCAGCCTCAGCCTCCCCACCTTGTTCATATTCTCCTCCTGCCACAAAAATTTTTACATGAAAAATAAAAAATTTTCAAATTTAGAATAGAATGAAATCGAACCTGTAGGGGACTGCCATGTTTTTTTTTTATATAAGACTGCCATGTTGAACGCGACTATATTAGTGTGTTTGTTGTTCTTTCATGTCCTCTTTGCATTCCTTTTTTCACGTGTCTCTTGCAACTCTGCCATAATTGCAGCGACATCAACTATGTTGCTGGAAGTAGACACTAAGTCAACCTTCTTAGGGATGCACCAACTCCAATGTACTCTCATAATCCTTGTGGCGGCCCTCACACATCTCATAGAGGATGGGTACCAGCTGCACGAGGTCAGTGGAAGTGTTAACTTGTTCTCAATGATGCGCATGTCAATCTTGTTCTGCATGTTAAAACAAATCAAATTAAGAATACATATTGCATGAGAGTGTTACTAGTAATGAATTTGGAAATATAGACATAATGTCCTTGTCTTTTGATCAGGAATTATTTTGCCTTTACTCTTGTGCACCTTCAAGTAAGCATTGACAAAGACAAAACTGGTGTCATGCAACTTGCACTGGTATGAATTAAAAGAGAAATGCTAGTTGCACCTACTCCCAATTCCCATCTGACGTACCAGCAAATCTAGAACACAAAAAGGAAAACATTTATTTATTTTTTTATAAAACCCAAATTCATAAAGGGTAAACCTTAGACAGCTGTGTTTCAGATTGGTTGGTACAGCTAATGGGTACTGCGCATAGGTGCAACTAGCATTTTTCAATTGAAAATGACAATCTGAAGTTATAGACGAAGTTCATAATTGGCAATGAAATGAAATATGAAACTTTAAACATTGTAGTACCTCTTCTTCAAAGAAACGACCGAGGTTCTTTGTCCTAGGGTGTGCGTGGACTTTAACAACTACCAATTGATCTTATATTGCTTAATTTGTTTTTGTCTCCTCTGCATTCCAATAGTTGACAAGGGACTTCCACTTGTCGTCATTGATACTCTTGATTGGATTCTTGAGAAGTTTTGCCGGTGTCTTCCCATCGTAGTGTTTCTTCTTAAAAGAAGCCATGTTGTCTCTAATTATTTTCTACATGACGGGCTTGATATTCATCATGGTCATGGGACCATTCACAAGTTGATTGTTTTTGTTGACGAACTTGTATTTTTTATGAGAAAGAAAATTAAATGAATTAATGCATCTCACAGTATGAAGAGTGAGTTCAATAAATGATTTGGTATAATGACTAAAATTGATATGTTAAAACCACCATTTGTTTTCATTTTCAGGATAATCACGCTCTTCAAGAGTAGGGCGAAATACTGTTCCACTCAAGCATATGTACTAATGAGTGTAGACAATGAGCTTGACCTCTCTGAAACCAATTGGGGATTGTTGTTTTGGATTGTCAATATTTCCAATAATCGATGATGGGGGGCCTCTCCTCCGTGGTATTGTTGTTTGTCATCCTCTTCCTAAGGTGGTTGTCTCCTTGTCATGCACCTCCTCAGGTACTTGTTTCCCTGCCATCCACTTCCTTAGGTGGTTGTCTCCATATCTTCCATTGGGTTCAACACGAAACCCTCTTAGGAAGTGTGGCCTGATGGACCTATCCAAAAACCACTTAACAACATTTTAAACCACATGTTATAAGATTTAAAAGTGAATCCTAAATTAAAATGTACCTGAGGCGTCGCTATTTGGAGTTTCACAACTCGGGATCTGTATGATAATGAAACACATGGATTTAATAGAACGACTAATAACATGATCTTAAAATAAAATATAAATTGTAACTTGCCATGTATCTGATTCTCCGACATCTATAGAGGGAGTCAATTGCTGACAAGGGCGCTACCTATAGTTGGTGGTCTTGGCAGTTTCCTGTGTGGCTTAATTATCCTGCAAAATAAAAGAATAAATTTTATTAGTCTCATTACATTTTGTTGAATAAAATGTAAGCAAGAAAGCATTAAAAATTTGTAAGCCTTCAATTCTACATTATGTTCAAGGTTCAAGTCTGCTATGTCAACCTTGTGTCTGAACCTAGTTTTGTATCCACCCATAAAATGTTATCTCTAGGGTTAAACTCCACCACGCCTTCCATGCCCAAGTCTTGGGCCAACATGATGGCTTCATCTTCTTCCAGTTTACTCTTAGCAATACCTTGTGGGTTGTTGTAATTGTTCGTGGGTGTCATACTACCAGATTGACTAAGATTCAAACTAGATCTTTTGCAGCATGCGGCCTAGATCTCAAGTCCGTCTGAGGGCTAGTAAGCTTAATTTCACCTAAGATCTTGGCGAAAATGAAAAAAAAAAAACAATGCTCAAAAGGTTAGGGTAAAATTCTAATTCTATTATCCAACAAAGGTTGACTCTTCTAAGTTACAAGTTCCAGATGTTTAAATATAACAAACCCATCTATTTATAGGGTGTCCAACTAGTAACATAAAGACATAAAAACCTTTAATAAGATAAAATCATATCCTATTTCAAACATGAAAATATCCTATCTTCTCCAACTTTAATTTAAAACTCTATATTTAAATTTTAATGGTTGTTCATCCTTTGGTCTGGTTTGCCACAGTTCATTAATCCTCTAACTCATTTTTCGGCTGCAGGATTCAATGTTGGTTTGTATTGGATGGAAACCCAAACTAAATGGCCCGCCTTTGGATATGTAAGGTTGCAGTTGAGTGCACACATTGCCCCCACATCATCGCGCCTCCTAAAATACACCAACCGCCATAATGCAGTCGTCCTCGTCACATTACTCCATTGTATTTAAACCTTTTGATATGGAACTTTGATCTTCGTTGTAAGAATAGAGACCTCATCCTCCAAGCACTCTGCTCTCGCTTCCATCTCTTGAACAAGGCCTATGATGTTAGTGCAAAGATTCTCCAAATCCTCCAATCAAGAGACAAACGAGTGAACAGAAACATTAGAGGTCAGATTTCCCTTACCACTATTTGCCATTACGTCAATGTGCTCTGATATGAATTTATTACATCGCCGGATTGACCAAGAGTCAAACTCAATATTCTTCAGCGACAGATTGAAATGGAAATATGTAGAATTCATCTTCGTATTTTCTCTTTGATGTACTTATCAAAGTGAAGCCCAGATCATCAATCTCACGACTAGTGCCCGGCTTCATGTTGTACCAATTCCAATTAAATAGGTACATAGGTGTCCATGATCAAATTTACACTTGTAATGCAAGACACCATAGAATATCTTGTCCCCTTTCCCCACAATAGCAATTTCCAATGTTTGAGTGGCATGTTAGAATATATTGTCAATGAACCCTTGGTACGACTCTACATGATGATTTTCTCCACCTGAAAGCGACATTAACTATATTTCTTCTCCCCCATCCTGAATGTTAGCTACATAACAGAATGAAGGACACCAATTACATTCCACTGACACTCGAAGTTGTCTAAATTCACTACCCAACTAGTACAAAAGTTACATTCATTTGTGATTTAAACTGCACAAATTGGTTATATTCCTTTGTTTGTACTCAATGATCAATCCATCTTTGGGGCAATCACCTGAAATTGTCTATATGTTGCTTACGCACAAAAAAGAAAGTAAAAGATACATACACGCTATTACAAAATTTTCAAAAGAAAGATATTGTGTGAAATTATTAAATTTATCATCACAACAAGTATTGGTGAGTCTTCAAGCGGTGGAATAACACAAACCAGGTGTGTGCACAATACAATAATGCTAGGTGCACACAAAGAATAAAATAACCCACCTCGGGTTTCATGTGTAGAAAAATATTATTTTATTCATTGTGAGTGGTGTGCATCTATCCTTACTCTAGCAAATAAGGCCGTGTCATCCCCAAAAGTTCATCAAAGTATCTAACATGCCTACTCAACTTGGACTCCATTCCTTCAACATAGAACTTAAAGTTTGTAACTTCATCATGTATTCCTTTGCAATAGAACTCTCTGATGATTTTTGTTACGAATGTAAACTTTAGTATCAACAAATGATGCTCAATTGGGTACATCTATCTGTATTGAAGTGACCCTGCCAATTTGGCCTCTGTGGTTAAATGAAGTGTCAAGTGGATCATGATATAAAAAAATGCAAGTGGGATAAAATCTTTTCTAGATTACATAACATGAAAATGATAGCCGCCTCAAGTTTCTCAAAATTTTTTTCACATCAATTTATCTAAAACATAACTATCTAAAAAATGTACAATATTCTTTTAATAGTTTACCAATGGGCTTCAAGATTGATTTCGAATGCCAATGGAAGAAGTTGTTGTATGAAAATATTGAAGTCATGACTCTTGAGGCCCACAATTTTCCTTGGTTGGACTTGTACTTGGTTGGAGATGTTTGAGGAAATCTAAACTTATAACACACGGAGAAACTTTGTTTTCTCTTCTTTGTTCAAATGGTATGAGGAATGAAAAAATGATTATTTTACCATCAACTTTCTTTGTACAGCTTGGGTGGAGTGGTTTTCATATTTTCAAACTCTGCATATCTCACTTGGGTTTATATTATCCTCGACCTCCAGTCTTTGGACAAAACTATGTTCAAGATACTTTCACAAATATTATTCTCGATGTGGATGGTACTGAAGTTATGACAGATCAATGAAGTTCTCTAGTACGAAAGTTCAAAGAAAAATGTTCTGCAAACTTTTAGGCAATTGTCGACCCTTGGTTGCATATCCATTTTCTTTGCCAAATACAAATTTTCATGTCCTTCCCATAATTTTAAAATATCTACATCTAATAAAATTTGAGGTGCACAATCAAACTCCTCAGTCGCGGCAAATGACCTCTTATCTGATCCCAAATCATCCAGTTGGAACCTTCAATGCCGCATGTGGCTGTGGAGCAAAACGTATTCACATGGCATGTGGGACAAGCTTTATACCACCTCACTGCAACCAGACAACGTTCCAAAAATAGGGAAGTCCACATCACTTCTGTCGACTTCTGAAAGAATGACCTAGTATGTGCATCATACGTCTTTATTCCTGTACCCATCAAACCTTCAATTCTTAGATTAAGTGCAGCAAGTCAATGATAATATCGTTCTCCGTTGATTCTGGTCCATCAATAAGGAGGGTCACGAACAATTACCAGCTAGGTTCTGTGGTTTGGCCTAGTCCCAATCTTCAAGGGACTAAAACCATCACTTGCGAGACCAAATCTAACTAATCGTGCATTAGAACTGAAGGTTGGATTCCGAGTCAAAATGCTTCCATACAATAGAATCCCTAGGGTGAATCATCTTGTTTGATTTAGTTATAGCAATTGAATCATTCAATGTCCAACGACTTTCGCTGGCTTGAAACTACTCCCTTGTTTCCCTCACTTAATATTCGACCATCTCGAGACACCCAATCTTGGGCATTTATCCAAATCTTTGAATTCATTTGTGTATAGGATAGTCATGCGGGCAATGAGTGACTTTCTTTTAAACCATCCCAAGGTTTGCCATCTTTTTCTTTCACTCATACCAGCTTTGTGAAAGGGAATTATCCAAGGGAAGAACATCTTTTATAAGGACAAGTACATATGAAAATGAGTTATTGTTCCACTCAAACACTTCAATTGGAATAAGTGCACCACAAAAGAAAACTTCGAGTATTTTTCACATCCCCAAATAGTAGCATCTTCTCTTCGGATATTAACTCTTAAAATTTCCACATTTCTGAGATATCGTCTTCGGGCCTCTTATTATCCTTTTGAACATCTCATATGAAAGCATCATTCAACAACTCTCTCATATTTGCACCATGACTAGACTCCATCCAGACATCTTCCGATTCAGTGTGGAGTTGTTCCCCATGGCAGTACCAACTATTGCAAAGCAGGATAAAACTCTTTGTGACAATGCAAAACTTGATGGTATCACATTCAAAGGATTCTTTACTTTCGTACTTGACACGTGGACATTGCATAACACCGCATTCTTGCACCCCTATTCATTTTTTTTATACTCTATGAAGAAAAGGATTCCACCCATAAAAGTAGGATGCCACCGAGTTGGCTTTGTTCTGTACTCGTACACCCATTTTTAGTCATTGAGACAGTCCATCATTGGCACTTGTCAAAGACAGAATACACAAAACAAATATGAATGATGAGCTAGACTACACAAAATCAAATATGAATGATGAGCATTTGTGGGGTGAGTACGACAAGTATATAAACCTACTTCCTATGTCCTCTTACTTTCTCACCTGTACTCCTTTGGAGTGTACGAGTATTCAAGTGAGGAGACTATGGCAAAAAAATGAGAGACGAGAGTACACGACTTAGTGACTAAAGCCCTCCAGCAAGTCTAATCCTACAACGGCTATTCCAAATAACAAGAATTAGATTGAAGAGATACTTCAATCAGCAACAATGCGTGGTTCAAACCACTTATCAAACTATCTTAAAACAGAATTTATTCAAATGATCATAAACAACAACTTTGGTGCTAAGCACAAAATTTCAACATCCGTGACTTCACACCGACAAGATCTCATCAACTTAATACTATAATCAGAAACTAACAGAATTTGGGTGTGATAGTCATATTAAAAATCTTCTAATCACATTATCACAAATCACAGACATAATACATTATAATATATTCAATAAGAAATAGTAAAATGACTTACATAAAAAATGATGTAAATGGCAGCAGTGAAAGTAAACACGTTTGTTTGCTTAAGAACTTGCATCCCAAGAAAACCGGATAGTATTGGAGCAAAAGAATCAGAAAATTCTAGTTTGGAACAAACATAATCAAACTTATTCAATTGCATTAAGTGATAGGCAATCATTTAACCAGCAATCAACTAATTAGGTTTCTTAAAATTAATCAAACTATAACCTAAAACTACACACTACCCAAACTAACCACCAATCAAACTAACCACCTATACTACTAACAAATTCAAAAACAAAAAAAAAAACAGATTCATAATTAGTTGTCTTACAAATAACCAGAACCACAGACATATAATTTAATTGGAATCAAACTTAATTCATATCTTCCGGGAATAGCACTTAGCAGCATTCTGCATGGAGTCAAATAATATATCAGAATATTAAACACATGCTTTCAATCTCAATCAAATTGTTTTCCTTTCTAAATCAGAGTATTAAATATTTCTTTTGATTGGAACCAAATTACATTGCACGCAAACCAAACCCAAAAATATGTAAAACGAAGTAGAGATAGATAGATAGATAGATAGATAGATAGATAGATAGATAGATAGATAGATAGATAGATAGATAGATAGATAGATAGATAGATAGATAGATAGATAGATAGATAGATAGATAGATAGATAGATAGATAGATAGATAGATAGATAGATAGATAGATAGATAGATAGATAGATAGATAGATAGATAGATAGATAGATAGATAGATAGATAGATATAGATAGATAGATAGATAGATAGATAGATAGATAGATAGATAGATAGATAGATAGATAGATAGATAGATAGATAGATAGATAGATAGATAGATAGATAGATAGATAGATAGATAGATAGATAGATAGATAGATAGATAGATAGATAGATAGATAGATAGATAGATAGATAGATAGATAGATAGATAGATAGATAGATAGATAGATAGATAGATAGATAGATAGATAGATAGATAGATAGATAGATAGATAGATAGATAGATAGATAGATAGATAGATAGATAGATAGATAGATAGATAGATATAGATAGATAGATAGATAGATAGATAGCTAGAAAGATAGAGAGTAAGTTAGATATATAGATAGATAGATAGAGAGACAGATAGATAGAGAGAGAGATAGAGAGAGATAGACCGATAGAGAGAAAAACCTTCGCTTTGAGAGTATTCTTCATGGCTTTCATCATCATGGAAACATACTAACTAAAGAAAAAGCACTGTGGTTCAATTACTTAGAAAAATAGATAAAGAAAAGAGGGATTCTAACAATTTTAGAATCGGATGACAAATCTACAGAGAAATCAATTACCTGAGAAATCGTTGGAACGAGGGGTAGGGCTAACAATAACCGGATCCGAGCAAGACGATTCCGGGGATATTGGGTGCAGAGTGAGTGTCTCTAGTGTTGGATTCGATGGTCTCAGGTATGGTTAAATGGTTTTCGGCCTTGCGTTATGGCTTCAACAGTGGCGGATGAGGAAATAAGCGTGAGGCAGGCGGGACGAAAACTTTGGGTATCCTGAGTCAATGAACGACGGGATAACTGTCGACTAATGACTCAAAGGTACACATGTGACGGTCGATCCCTTGCCAGTCTATACTGTCGATGGGTCAGACTATACCCGTCGCTTAATGGGCTGCATCCGTTGCAAACCTACTTTTCTACTAGTATTCGTTTTTGAGTGTCGAATTATGGATAATCGGGTAGTATTCAAATTGATATTAACCAATTTAAAATTTTTCTTCCTCATCACATTCTACTTTAATCTGGTAAACTGGATGATTGGTTAATGGAGAAAATTTTACAAACCTATTTGGAACTATTCAAAAAACCCGTGGTGCATGAACGAAAAATAATATAGTCTATTTCACTCTGAATTGTATTGCATTTGATCCAAAGTGTGTGCCTGCCATTCATATCTGCCAATTTGAACCCAATTTGCAAAGTCACAAGTCGATTCAAATGTGCATACCCACCATCTCACCCTTATATACTTTGTTTGACCCAATCCATAGAAATGGAATAAAAAACATTTAACCTAGTTTTTAGTTGATAGGAAAGCCAATTTTCCTTTCATCGCTATTATAGGAGGTCAAATACAAGCAAGAGCCCAATTTGGAGAAATCAAGTGATAAAACTCCCTGGGAAAGACTTTAGATATATGACATATGATGCTGAGAATAATGTGCTTATCCATATACCAAATTAACATTGCATGAACTTACCAAGCTTCCAATATTCATAAAGTCATTTTGAAGAATTTGATAATCATTTTAAAACTTAGAAAATTTTCAAACTTCATATTATAAGTTACGAAAATTGAATATTTAATGAAAAATACTACTCAAGAAGTAGAAGAAACAAGAAAGTTACTTTAGCAATAGTGTGTGCACAAAATGGCTAAAAAATCATAGAGACCCTTGTGAATTTTCTTATAGAGAAGAATTACAAAAGTTATATCTAGAGTCACTAGTAAGTGGCTACACATGTACAAACTGATTGAACATAGAGAACAAAATAGTATTACAACACTCACTCTAATAACACTCTTTCTAGCACCCCCACCCCTCCCCCCTCAAGCAGAATGACATATATCAAACGTCCCCAACTTTCTACACAATTTATCATGGTACAATCCGTTAAGAGCTTTAGTAAAGATTTCTTCCCTTCGGTCTTCAATCTTTAAATAAGACATAGATATGACACAAACCAATACTTGTTTTTGTATGTAGTCCCTATTGACTTTAATGTGCCTTATGCACTCCTTCAAAACTAAATTACGTCCTATAAACTTAGCAGCTGGGTTCTCACATTCCATCTCTATAGGTATTGTAACATTCACTCTAAACTCTCAAAATAATGACTTTATCGAAATCATTTCACATGTGGATGTAATTTTGTCAGTTAGCTAGATATAGTTAGTTGGATGTAATTTTGTGCTCAGTCTCATACTTCCTTGTGGGAAAGATATTGTACTTATTACTTTATTATTTGTAACACATGTATTTTTGCATGCACACACCCTTTCAATGGGTTTGTCGCCTACAAAGTTTATGGCTCTGTTACTGAGGAAGTATATTGAGATTGATACTAAGACCAAACAAAATTAATTGTAGGCTAGCTGTAGTTAGACTTATTTTATTGATTTGATTTGTAGTTTGTACTTAGTTTGTTTCTTATTTAAATTTTATTTTATTATTAGAAAGAAAAAATTATAAATTTGTTTGCCTCTTGAACAAGTGTTTGCCTACCTCTCTATTGGGAGATTTTTATTTCAATAAATCCAGGTATGCAGAGGATTCCTTGGAGAATGGTCATTCCAGTCCCAAGTCCCTTTTCTAGTAACTCTACACAATGGGACTTCATAAGTTATATAGAAAGACCATGGGAGTTATCTATATCCCAAACAAATATTTTTAAGCACTAAATTGAGCAAGTCATTTCATTACAAGGAATCAATTTGGCGACCCGTCATATGAGCCATGCAATCCTAGTTGGGGACATTGTCCAAATTTATCATGGGAGCGCAACCAATGTCTATGCTTGGCCCCTAAAGACTACCTTACAGTCCCAATTTTTACCCAACTTGTCAACCTCCAACCACAAAGGTTAAAGATTAATCCCATGAGGAATCATTTTACAGGTACTTGCATACCGAAAAAAATATAAAATGATATCCTGTTACAAGTTATGGACATTGTTAGTCTACTTATGGTCTTAGTTGGGAATAACTTCAATATTTTTCATGGACTATAACTTGTCTTGCTTGGATAGGTAAGACCTACACATGAACTTCATGCATGATTTTAGACATAAACTAGTTTTGTCATACCCTCCTATTGTGAGCCAAACTCCCCAGCGAAACCAACCTCACCAACCCCCTCTCACTCACTCATGCAAGCCCTATGACCCTTCAGTGGAAGAAACTCTTGCAGCCTTATTGCCAGAGACTATGTAGTCATTTTCAAATATGGAATCACAAGTTAGAAGTTTTGTTAACCAATTAGAAGAGGGAAAAAGGTGTAAATTCCCTTGCCAGCCTATGGGAGCAAAGTTTCGAGCCTAATATGATATATTCTGGTTAGGAGTATGAACCCTTTTTGCCCATTGAATCTACCAGGAGTGAGAGACACCTTGATGAAATGATAGTGGAATCATCATCAAAAGAGTTTGAAGTCATTATTTATGAAAGCATAATTTTTAAGGACATGGTTGAAGAGGTCTAAAATTATGACTCTATCTTTGAGGTCTCTTCCTAATCACATGTTGATGATCCTTTGGCTTATATGACCTATAGTGGTCCCCCGAGAACTTTGCTAGCCCATTATGGAAAAAAGCAATTGACCAACTTCCTCACCTATGTTGAATTTATTGGAGGGGAAAAACACGTAGAGAATTTTAAGAAGAAGTTGAGGTAAAACTTAAATCAAGTTTGGGAGAAGGTATTGAAACCAAAGAATAACAACCGAGATATCCCTTGGATCAAATGGAAACACGGATTGCCTTACAAGTTGAGCAACCAATTTCAAGAAAAGGGGGTTGCTTGCATCTAGATGACTTGGATGATTTTATCCTCCCACTCTTTATCCAACCTTAGTGTTAGGGGGTGTGCGAAGTCAGGGGCAATGGTTGCACCCAACCACAATTATTCATATCTAAAGCCTACCTGTTTAGTTTCCATTCGACCCGAACCTACCTCGAAGCTTGCAGCCGGCGGACGGATTAGAGAATGAATGGACTATGGCGATTAGACCAAAGGTTGAACAACCATTTGAATTTAAAAAGTTTTAAATTTGAATAGGAAATATGATATTTGAATTCAGATGGACTTTGAATTCAAACTTAGATAACAAATCAAGTTCTGATAGGATCTATTCTTTTTAGTGGTTTGTATATCTTTTTATACACTACTTAGACACATATAAAGAGGTGGTATATTTTTTTATTTGAATTATTTGGAACTTGTACCTCAAAGGAGTCTATCTTTGTTGGCGTGACAAATTGGTTTAGGAGCACATTGACGTAATGACAAGCAAAGGTATAAGTCTAAGCTCTGAAGTTTTTCTTAACTTTTTTGTCCCTAGATTGGGGAATATCTGCACATGGACGATGTTCAAGAGATGGAGGTGAGAACAGGGAACTTGGAGGAGGATGTCTCTATTACAACGATGAAGTTTGAATTTTAAGATCAGATGGTCCGAAGATGGAGTAATGCAACAAGGACGTCTGCATTATGGCGGTGGGAGTGTGTTAGGGGGCACAACAAAGCTAGGGGCAATGGGCGCACCCAACCACAATCGTACATAACATATCTGAGGATGGGCCGTTTAGAATGGGTTTCCATCTAAGCTGAATAACTATTTGAATTTAGTAGATATGTCATCAAACAAAAAAGACTCAGATTCTCTTTTGATCCTTGATGAATGTTGGACTTTTTTTTTTATTTCTTGCTTAAATAAATTGATTTTTTTGTGTGATTTTAAGCTTGTAGGGCATGTGTAAGATTTTAGGATTAAATTTTATTGCTATATTCTTCGTTTTTGCATCTCAAAATATATATGACAATTTATGGAATTTGCCTTTGTCGATATGGTGAATTTATTGTGTTGGTGTTTCATTATTATTTTGTGTTTTCTTATGTGTTTGATTTCTTTTTTTAAAGTTACGTGAGTCTCAAATTTAGGTGTCTAAATTGTTCTGATCAAACTACTTTTTAAAGATTATCTCCATCATAGATCTCCAAAGTTGAACAAAAACGTGAGGAGAGAAGCAAATTTCATATAAATTGGCGTCAAAAGGAATTCGCATTCAAGTCATTCATTTATTCATTCATTAGTGCTAATTGCATCCATCTTGTATCTATCTTGAGCTACATTGCATTGTATCTAGTTCATGCATGCATAGGATTTGCAAGAAGAGAGATGATGCCTTTTGGTTGGGAGTCAAGGTTGGAGGCTCATTCATTACTTGCATAGCTAGATTAAAGAGATTAGCACATTTCCATTTGAATGTGCCTTGCAAATTATTATCTTGGATTGTTGATAGATGTGCTTGGGGTTCTCTCTAAAGATCTAGAAACAGTTTCAAATGAAATTTGAAGTGAAATAGTTGCCACTTAAGAATTAATTTAGGTTATCTTTGGGCTCTCTGAGCCTTTCCAGCTCACATATCCTAGTCAACCAAGTTTGTGCCGATATAGACCTTTATGTTTTTTGTAGCTAAATTTTGCTTGGCAATTTTTTTCAGATACCTTTTCCTGTTATCTATTTCTAAATATTGCCTGGGAAAACTGAAATGGGGCTAAGTGAAATAAAGCAAAAGAAGAGACAAGGAGAAAAAAGAAAGAAAAACAAAAAAAAGACTGTTTGCAAAGAAATTAAAGTCAAAAGGCTAGCTCAGAAACAAATTTAACTATTTCTATACGAACATATGAAAGTCCTAACGATTTTAGGAGCAGTTTTTCACAATTTGTATAGAGTAGAATGAGAAACTAAACCTATGGTATTCTGGGAGCCATTTCTCAAGTGCACGGCCAATGGTTTGTTGTAGAGAGAAGTTGTTATGAGAGCTATAACATTTGATTAGTAGTGGCGCACAGTTGTAACTGAGTAAATATCTTAAAAAATGCTAGAAATTAAGGTAATAGGCCAAGACATGTGAATATATATTTCTTGGAATGAATTCTTCTTATAAGCATGTAATAGAGTATTCAAAATCTGAGTCGGGTCCCTTGCTCAAGGACGAACAAGGTTTTATGTTTGGGGGTATTGGTTTAGGTAAATTTTTTTCTCTTATCATACTGAAAATCGCTAGTTTTAGTGGCAATTTCACTTAATCTTGGTTGTGTATGCAGGGAAATGGTGAAAAATGTCAGGAGATTGACACTAGAAATCTCAAGGAAAATGGAGGCGAAATGGTTAAAATACCCTTTGAAGATGAAGTGGCTCAAAGGCGGCGCCATGCGTCTCTACTGACGTTCTATATGCGACTAGCGATGTCCAATATAGAGGCAACAGTCCTAGTTATGCGTCATTTACCAGAAGTTGACACCAGAGTGTGCCTATAGCTGAAAGATTTCGCTGCTGTAGTGCAAGTTGGGCGCCACTGCCACCGGTTTATTTTATGAAGTGCAATTGAAATGGCACCAGTTAAATGCTTGGGTGCCTTAGGCTATGCAAGGCGCCCGGTCATTGAAGTGAAAAAAAAGAGAATTTCCTGCAGACACCTATATAAAGCCTTAAGGGGGGAAATTTTAAGGGGAATCTCAGGAGCATTTTTGGGGAGGAAATTAGGGTTTTGGATAGATTTCATGTATTCGAGTCAAAAACCCTCATTGGTGGGGTAAGTGTACTATGTGACATTTTAGTGCTTTCCTTCGTTTCAGTATGTTCATGTATGATTTGTTCGTTTAGTGCATGATTTATGTTCGATCAATTGCCTAGTTAGGAATTAGTTGTTATTAAGGAATCCTTTTCTATTCTGGTAGGGTAATTTTGGGGCATATCTTGCATGATCCTTCCTGCTAGGGGGTTAGACGGAGAATTTGAAGGTAAGTTAGGGAAAATATACCTCCTATGTGACTATTTATTTATTTGTAAGGTGTTCACGGGAAAATGTACCTCCTATGTGACTGTTTATTTATGTGTAAGGGGTTCACCATACCTACCTCAGGTTGGGAAATGATAGGCTAGGTGGTGGGAACTATCAGACTGAACTGGATATTCTTTGGTCTATGAAGTGTTTGATAAAATGCCTGAAAGAGGAAATGAGCTAATACGGGTCATACAGGGGGTGATATCACCTATATTCCCAAGGTCACCTTGTAGCTTGTTTGATTTTATGTATGTAGTCAAATATTGATTAACTCCATGTTGATTTGCTAGACATTATTAGTTATGTATTTAGTCACCTATATTTCCTCTTGCGAACTGTACTCTACTTATCACTTTATTACTCGTGATGACACATGTGCCTGCATGCATGACACCTTTCAGCGAGTTCTGCCAACAAGTTAATGAAGATGCATGCACTAAGATGTGCTTCTCGCAATTGATATGATGATTCTAACTTTCAGGAGGAGAGCTTGACGCAAGGGGGAGCAGTGAGATGTTAATTAGAATCCGTTTTCTAGTGAGAAGGAATTCTTTAAGAAGAGTTCTTGAAGGTGTTCCATAAACAGTGTAGTAATATTAAGGCAGTGAAGATGGTGGCGATACTCTATCATGTAAGACCATTTATGTATACTTCAGCTTTCTTTGTGTGTTATAATTTGATACTTAGTAACAAGTTATAACGCTTTCGTATAAAACCCTCTCTAAACCCAAAATTTCAGTCATCGATAAGGTGGTTCATTTACATTGAGTTATGTGGACAATAGTATTTGACCAGGTCCACATCAACATCTCAAAATTTTTGGATGTATCATCCAAGCTTTATGCCAAATATTTATTAGAAAGCACAACATACCAAAGATAGAAGAATGGAAAGTCCAAGGTACTGAACAAAGCATTAGAAACTTATTTATGTGGTATTGCTGGAGAGCAACCAAAGAAGTGGTCTGACTTCTTTCCATGAGCTGAGTGGTCATACAACACAACATTCCCCTTCCACCATAATAAGCCGTGTTCAAAGTTCAAAACATATGAATAAAGTGGAAGAATCTCTCCTACACAAAGTAGGATACATCATTTGCACAACAAAGAGAAGTTTAGCATGAGCACAAATCAATAGGAAGCGACTGGCAGACAAGAAGGGATCTGTTAGAGAAGAAAATCCTGGGAAGAACCTCCTCCTAGAGACCCGCTATGTTAAAACTCCTTAACATGTGTATACATAGATCTTAACTTATCTTTAGTCAGTTTCCTTATCGGTTTTGATTCAGTTATGTAAACTGATTGTAACTCTGTATCCATATGTATTACAACCTACATTGAATGCAAGCAATCAGAAATTGCACGATTACATGGTACTAGACCAACCCTAGGTTGCAAATCTAGGTCATTCTACTCTGTAATTATCTCCTATGGCACCAACAGATTGTGCCCGTTCTAAACAGCCAGCAAGTAATGGGATTTGTTGATAGCTCCATTGCCCCCTCCTCTGTAATTGATTCGCAATGATGACTCCAATGAACTCATTCCCAATCCCCTCTATACTCCACGATTTCTCCTCGATATACACTCTGCTTACCCACTTCAAGAGCGATGTGGCAGAAACTCCAATAAGCCTATGCTTCGTCCTCTAGGGCATGGTTGAACCATATCCGGTTTCAACTTCATACTCTTCAGAAGGGCTTGCTCTCAATGCTGCATATCTTGATAAGAATAAGTGAATTGTTGATGAACTTGATGCTTCAGGTCAGCCTTTTGATACTTATACTATTAATCATTATAGTGTAAGTGGTCTTGGATAGGAATATGAACTCTTCGCACAATCAGTCACCATCTATGAAGAATTAGCCTCATTTGAGTCTCTCAAGAATCTGCTTCTTACACAAGAGTTTGGACACTTTGCACTACAGTGCTCAAACCGTTTCAATTTATTTGATCAGCCAACTATCTCTTCTCAGGCTTATTCAACACAAGTTGATAGTTTGAATGATTCAGCTTGGTACACATACTCTGGTGCCTCCTACCACATCGGCCTGATGCTTCCATCCTCTCAAAAAGTGCCAACTACACAGGCATAGACCAAGGTATTTTTGGCAATAGTTCAGGTTTGACTATTTCCACTGTTGGGAAGCATAAAGTAAACCAAACCACGACCCTTCATGATGTCTTATGTGTTCCTCATCCCTTAAAAATCTTCTTTCTGTTTCTCGTTTAACCTCTGACCATAAATGTACTGTCACTTTTGATTCTAATGGTTTTCAAGCCAATAGGGGCAGAACTTTTCTCAAGGGACAGAATAAAAATGGCCTCTACTTCGTAGATTATCCTGCATCTCCTTCATGTTTGCTTTCAAATTTATCTCATTTTTTTTTGGCATCAAAGGTTAGGTCATCGTGGTAGTGAGGGTTTTCGTAATGTATTTCATGTTCTGAATATTGAAATTTCTAAGATCAATAAAAAGGCATCATTGCTTGTCATATTTTCAAATCCATTACTTTGCCATTCTCTATTTCCACTTCTAGTGCTCTAACTCCATCCTATACTATTTGAGCTGACATATGGGCCACGTCTTCGATTACTTCATTCGACGGATACAAATATTGTGTCTTGTTTATTGATCAACATATCAAAATCTGTATGAAAATTTGTTTTCCTTTAAGATAAAATATTTTCAATCGGAAGGAGGAATCAAATTTGAAAATCATTGATCTAAACAGCTTTTCATTGACTCTGGTATACACCACTTGATTACTTGTCCCTATACTCCTAAGTAAAACAGCATGGCTGAGAGCAAGCACTATCACCTTGTTGAAATGGGAATGATATTACTTGTGCAAGCGTTCATGCCTAATATTCACTGGGACTCAACCTTCTCCACTTCTATTTTAATTATCAATCGGGTTTCCACGAATATTGCCTTTTAAAAGTCCAAATGAACTATTTTTTTATTAGACACCGGATTACTCTTCTCTGCAAGTTTTTGGCTGCTTATGTTATCCTCACTTATGTCTATACTTGAATAATAAATGGAGGATCGGTCTAGAGCTTGTGTTTTTCTTGGTTATCATCCAACTACCATATCCTTTCGGGTATATATGTCCCTTTACGAAATGTCATTTCTGTCTAAAGCGCTCTTTTGCTTCCTACCCCGGGCAATAATTTTAAACCTAGAACCGGCCGAACTATTGTCGCTCCCGCTTATTCCTGTTGTACCCCTGCCCACCTCACAACCTTCTAACAGTCCACCTCCAGCACCTCCCTCACCTCTCAGTGATCCTCTTGTTGTCTCCCCACATTCGGTACTCTCACCAGCCCCAGCACCATCAATCGACCAACCAACTGCTCTCCCAACTGCTCTCCCTTGCAATAAATCCCATGACAACCAGGTCTATGAATGACAGACTTAAACCAGGAGCCTTTACCTCCACTCGTCACCCCCTTATCCTTCCGCCTACTCCAGTTCAACCAACTTGATAGTGTTCCATGAATATGATTCACTGTTCAATAACCACACATGCACACTGGTTTCTTTGCCACATGGGATATGTGGCATTGGCTCAAGTGGGTCTTTCGCCTTAAGAATAAACCAGACTGTACTATTGAGCAATAAAGACTCTCTTGGTTGCAATGGGATTTAATTAATGGGCTGGTTAAGATCCTCCTCCTAGAGTCCTGCTATGTAAAACTCTTTAACATGTGTATACATCGATCTTGTACTTATCTTTACTTAGTTTCCTTATGGGTTTTGATTCAGTGACCTAAACTGATTGTCACTCAATCTGTATATATATGTATTAAAACCTTCTCTCAATGGAAGCAATAAGAAATTGCACGATTACTGCAGGATCAAATTGAGATATCCTTGTAGGAGGTCATACTACAAAAAAAAAAAAACATACTCCATCTGAATTGTAAGCCCTGCCCACCTCGTCCGAGAGCCTTGAATAATTGGTTTTCGACCACTTCGATTGCTGCTCGCTAGGGAATGCCGGAGCCTCTTTGTGTGCTGAAGTACTTCAATGAAATTGTTGATTTCCTGGGTGGGAGAGGGAAAAGTGAGAAGGCGCCTCTAACAGGTTCGATTCAAATCTGTCCAGCCCAATTGCTGAATTTCATTCTGCTGGCAGTGGGGTCGGATTTCGAGTGATTCAGCCGATGCGTCGTTCATAACCGCTGGCCGAATCGTCTTCCACCAGCGGATAACTTTCCATCCGTCGGGGGAACATGATTTTTTTGTAGTGTCAAGTGTTGTACGTTTGAGTTTCTAGAGCAAAAGCACAATGTTTCAAAGATAAAATCAGATGTTGGGTCCCGAGTTTAATTAATGGCGATCACAAGAGCTAAATAGATTATAGTATAGCCAATCTGCTCAACTTACTGCAACTGTCAAACATTTACCTGGTACAAAAATGCATATATGGGTGGCTTCGCAATGAACTGTTCATACATTGGCAGAGATATTTGGATTCATATGCCTTGCAAGAGGCTAAGTAGCCTTTCATATAGGTCATCCAGATTTCACAAATTCTAAGAAGAACGTTCAATTAAGGAAAATTAGAAATCTATGTAGGTAGTTTATAGTTAGTTTAATATGAGCAAATTTTGTGTAAATGTGTTGTGCTACAATTTATCAGTCATACCCTACTAAAAAAACATACTCCGCTAGCGGTTGAATTCATCGGCGTAGAAACTCAAACCCGCTGGCAGACGTTCCACCGGTGGGTGAAGTAACGTCGGCCTTAGAAGTGTCGGTGGAATGATTTTGCCGCGAAAACAACCACCATTCGGTTTTCTTCACTCCACTCGCGAGTGAAACAGAATTTTGTCGGTGGAGAGAAATTCCGTCGGCAGAAGGCTGTTCCACCGACGACATCTTGGCGTTGGCGGAGAGTGCTTCCCCGTAGGCGGAGGTCGTTTTCGGCGACGGGTTCAACCGCCGAGGGAACATATTTTTTTTGTTAAAAATTTAATGTATTTTTTCATCTATTTTATGCACAAAAATTATGTATACAAAAACTAATTTACCCATCAAATGACAACCAAAAAATATATATATTACAGTTAAGTATTTTATACAACAATATTTTAATCAATTGCACAAAAAATATACAATCGTTTAAACTAGTAAAACATATATATATACAACACAACGAAGAAGACCGTTCATGTGTGTGAGTAATCCCTCCCCTGTTGGTTTAAAGGCCCTACACATGAGCATAAGTTTAATGATAAGCCGTAATGAAATATATGACATTCGTAATTAATTATATATTGGAAATAATACTAGCCTGTAAGTGACTGGAGAGAGGTTCGCCACTAGTTGCGTTCTTGCAACTGAGTTTCCATCACTTGCATCTTATCCATCATTATTTCCTTGTCTTGTCTTTCCTTCTTATATGATGTTCGGTTGTCACGTATTATTTTCTAAACAACTGGCTGAAGAGCTTTCATTGCATGCCTTCAGTGACGAGCTGAGCTTTGTCATTAACAACCTTGTATTTTGGCCGCAAAGAAAAAATAATTTGGTTAATAGTTGTGGCTATTAAAAGAACAAGTAGTTAGTTTTTGAGTCATACGTTGTTTTCTTTGAACCAATCTTTGAATGCATTCGGGCCAGGTCACGTCACTAGAGATGTAGTGGGAAATGCAATTGACCCCAACTTTGTGTTCTAATTATATATAACAGGTCATGTTGTTTATTAGAGACCATCTGTCCATCCTTGATTACGATTGTTGCCTCATTCACAGGTATGAATGACGTGGCTCTCACCTTACACTTCATGTGTGGTTCCTATAGCTGAGAAGCCTCAATGCCATCAACAACCCAATCTTGCGGTTGGGTCTCCATGTGCTCCATTGGGACCGACTCTACATCAAATGCACACTTAGTCAACATTAAAATGACATTTTATCAAACAATATCAATCTAATTGTACTTGAATCATCACTCTTAGGTGATTGATAACTTGGGAACAACTCTCTAAATTTGCGCATTAATTCTTCTAAAATTGAATTAAATACAATTAAATAAGGTAAAATTATACACATTACTGACATATCATGTAATTGGGAAATAAAGTTAAAGAATATGCCAGTACCTACAAACTCGGAGTGTGATGAAGACGTAGCTGGAGCCCGGCTGAAGGAGAGGGGGATGTTGGATTTTTTGTTGAGGGAGGGTGGGTTGCTGGAGCCGGGGCCGATGTCGAAGGGTCTGCAGGAGTCAACCTCGATGGAGAGGGGGACTCTTGGAGCCCGGGCCAATGTTGTCACCTGATTATATTTGTGAAAGAAGATCCGAAAATGATTTGTTACTCCCTCGATTCAAGCACTTCAATTGGAATAAATTACCATAAATGACAGTTTCGAATATTTATCTCATCCTCCGTAAACTGGTTTTCTTGTTTCTTCCAGTAATTATTCAAATATGTGGAATTCTGAATTTTCTGGTTTGTGCTCCATATTGGCATCCTCCATATTTTGCATTAAAGAATCGCACAAAATTGTTGTCATCTCTTCACCGTGACCAGTTTCCACAACAATGTCGATTTCACAACATTGGGGCAGTTCTCCGTGATGTCTCAAAGTTCTATATGTTGGGACAAATCCATGTAGGACAATGTGGGCCTTTATTGTCTCACATTCAAGAAACTTACTGTTTTCATATTTCCAACAATGACAACACATAACACCGTTTCCCTGCACCCCTAGTTGCTGTTCTGCATAATCAATAAAAAAAACCGACTCTACGCACAAATCTTGGATGCCACCGAGCTGGCTTGGACTTGTACACATACATCCATTTCTTGTCAGTAAAATAGTCCATCTCTGCGACAATTGTTAAAGGAAAACTACTCACAACCTTCACTTTATCCAAACCAATGTCCCTATGAATCTCACTATGTCCAATTCTCCTCCTCTTACTTCCACAGTTCCAATCGGTTGGACTTCCTGGGCGTGGAAGAGAGTATGACAAAAATGAGATTTGCGAGCGCACAAGTTACAGGGACAGTAGTACAATATTGTGTGAAATACTTTTCAAATACTACAGAACAATATTGGAAGATAAACTTGATAGAGAACTGAGAGAGTGAAACAAGAGAGAGAGAACTCAGAAATAGAATTTCAAAGATTCCAACAGATTTTCAAAGAGAGTTAGAAAAAGTGTTTAAGTAGAGAGAATAATGAGAGAGAAAGGGAGAGAAAAAATTGAAAGAGAGAGGAATAGAGAGATTGAGGGAGAGAGGAATAGAGAGAGATTGAGGGAGAGACGAATAGAGAGATATTGAGGGAGAGAGGAATAGAGAGAGATTGAGGGAGAGAGGAATAGAGAGAGATTGAGGGAGAGAGGAATAGAGAGAGATTGAGGGAGAGAGGAATAGAGAGAGATTGAGGGAGAGAGAAATAGAGAAAATGGAGACTAGAGAGAAAACAGAGAGAAATCAATGAGAGAAAGAGAGAGAGAGAGAGAGCGAGTGTGAGTGAGTGAGAGAGAGAGAGAGAGAGAAATAAGAGAGACTGACAGAGATTCAAAATTAAATTTTGGAACATAATATGAGAGTAAACCGAGACTACAGAGAAATCAGAGAGAAAGAGAGAGAGAGAGAGAGAGAGAGAGAGAGAGAGAGAGAGAGAGAGAGAGAGAGAGAGAGAGAGAGAGAGAGAGAGAGAGAGAGAGATTGAGGGAGAGAGAAATTGAGAAAACCGAGACTAGAGAGAAATCAGAGAGGGAGAGAGAGATAGAGGCAGGGAACAAACCGAGAGAGAGAGAGAGAGAGAGAGAGAGAGAGAGAGAGAGAGAGAGAGAGAGAGAGAGAGAGAGAGATTGAGGGAGAGAGAAATAGAGAAAACCGAGACAAGAGAGAAATCAGAGAGAGAGAGATGAGGAGGGAGCAAACAGAGAGAGAGAGAGAGAGAGAGAGAGAGGAAGAGAGAGATTGAGGGAGAGAGAAATAGAGAAACCGAGACTAGAGAGAAATCACAGAGAGAGAGAGAGAGAGAGAGAAGAGAGAGAGAGAGAGAGAGAGAGAGAGAGAGATTGAGGGAGAGAGAAATAGAGAAAACCGAGACTTGAGAGAAATCAGAGAGAGAGAGAGAGAGAGAGAAAACCGAGACAAGAGAGAAATAAGAGAGAGAGAGAGAGAGAGAGAGAGAGAGAGAGTTGAGGGAGAGAGAAATAGAAACAGATTTTGAGAAATCAGAGAGAGAGAGAGAGTGAGAGAGAGATAAGAGAGAGAGGGAGGGAGAGAGAGAACTGAGTTTGAAACAGATTTTGAGAGTAAACCAAGAGAGAAATATTTAAGTAGATAGTAATCAGAGAGTAAGAGAGAGAGAGAGGGAGTGAAAAAGAGAGAGATAGGAAAATAATTCTAGATTTTGCTTTTAATGATTACCCACAAACTGTAGAATTTCAATTTCAGTGTATTTTAAATCATCCCACAATAGGGATATATATACAATTTGGGTATCTCATCTTAAGAGACAGTTTTACATAAAATTATAGAACCTCTATCTATACACCTTTTATACTTAGAATATACATACGAATACAACTTTCTACACTCCCCCTCAAGTTGGTGCATAGATGTTTATCATACCCAACTTGTTAATTGAGTTGTTAAACACTTTCTGAGATACTCCTTTAGTAAGAACATCAGCTAATTGCTCCTCTGAGGTTATAAATGGAAACATAATAATTTTCCTATCAAGATTCTCTTTAATTAAGTGATGATCAACCTCTACATGATTTGTTCGATCGTTTTGAACTGGATTATGTGCAATTTGAATGGCAGCTGTATTATCACAGTGTAAATCCATAGGCTTATGAAGTTTGAAACCTAATTCATTCAAGACATTACGAATCCATAACATTTCACAAACTCAATGTGCCATACCTAGAAATTCAGCTTCAGCACTTGATCTGGAAACAACTTTCTGTTTCTTACTGCACCATGTTACAAGGTTCCCCCAAACAAAGGTGAAATACCCTGACGTAGAGCGTTTATCAGTTTTATCACCAGCCCAATCAGCATCTGTATATCCAACAACTTTTAGGATATCATTCTTTCTAAACAATAATCCTTTACCAGGTGCCATATTCAAATACTTTAAGATACGAAATACTGCCTCCATATGCTCTTCACTAGGACAATGCATAAACTGGCTAACAACACTCACAGCATAAGCAATATCAGGTTTAGTATGAGAAAGATAAATTAACCTTCCTACAAGACGTTGATACCTCCTATATCAGTAGGAACATGATCAGGAAGGATATCAAATCCATGATTCATCTCAATAGGCGTCTCTATTGGTTTGCAATCCAACATCCTAGTTTCAGCAAGTAAATCAAAACATACTTCCTTTGTGAGAGTGAAATCCCTTTCTTTGAACTTGACTTCAATGCCCAAAAAGTATTTTAGTTGCCCAAGGTCCTTCATTTCAAAATTCTTCCACAAATACTTTTGCAAATCATTTATTTTTTCTGGGTCATCCCCTGAGACAATCATATCATCAACATACACAACTAAAGTTGTAATCTTACCGTTCTTGTGTTTGATAAACAAGGTATGATCAGAGTTGCTTTGTTTGTATCCAAAAACTCTCATGGACTTCGAAAATCTTCCAAACCATACTCTTGGAGATTGTTTCAAGCTATACAACGACGTCTTCAATCTACATACCTTACCAGTGTCTCTTTGGTTATTCTTCACACCTGAGGCATATCCATGTACACTTCTTCCTCTAGATTTCCATTGAGGAAGGCATTCTTTACATCAAGTTGGTGCAATGGCCAATCTTTATTTGTTGCAAGTGAAATTAAAATTCGGATAGTATTGATCTTCGCCATAGGAGCAAAAGTCTTCTCATAATCAACACCATGGCGTTGTATATATCCCATGGCAACTAATCTTGCCTTGTATCTATCAATAGTTCCATCTGCATTAAGCTTCACATTAAACACCCAACGACATCCTACAGTCTTCTTTCCAACAGGCTATTGTCCGCTTTGGATCCTTCAATGCATCCTATACGTTAGTAGGAATAGATACAATAGATAATTGATAAAAACAAGTGCAAATGACTCAGATAGCCTATGGTTAGACACAAAGCCAGCTATAGGGTACTTATCTTTGGCTTTGAGATCTGGTTCATATTGCTTTCTAGGAATTCCCTTAGTAAGCCTTTGTGACTTTCTAAGTTCAACATTTTTTAACACTGTAGACTCATTAGAGATTAAAGGTACCTAAGATGGATCATTCTGAGCAAGATCTTTAGTTGCTGATGTAGAAGGGGGAACATTGTGTGTATGTATTGTTTTAGATTCTTCTTGACCACTTACCTCTGTCTCACAAGGGAATTGTTCACTAGAAACCAATTGTTCACTTACCTGCCCATTAGAAGTATCTCTTTCTTGCGACAAATCATTCTCAACTGCTATAGAAACTTCAAATTGTTCCTCCAATTCTTCTAATTCATCAAAGACATCACAATCAGCAATAAAACGATAATTTTTCCCTTCACTACTGCTCTCCCCCTGAAGGGAAGACTGAGAACCTCCCTCGGAGTAATATGGCTTAGATTCACGGAATGAGACATCAAGAGTAATATGCATGGTGCCAGTGAGCGGGTCATAACACCTGTACCCCTTTTGAAACTCTGCATATCCCACAAAAATACATTTGGTATGTGGACATAAGTTGTACACCCAAACACTCGGGGCTCCAAGTTTGGCATAGATGGGAAGGATAAAAGTGCATGCAGCCTACTCTGAGGATTCTGGAATGGAATGACTCTTGAGGGAGTGCCGTTAATAACATATGTTGCGGATTTCACTGCCTCACCCCAATAAGATCGAGGTACATTCATGCCAAACAAGGAAGCACGAACCACTTCCAGCAACTGCCTATTCTTTTGTTCTGTTAAACCATTCAGTTGAGGAGTACCAGAATTAGAGGTTTGATGACGAATACCATTTGATCTGCAAAACTCAGACATGCGAGTATTTACAAACTCCCCACCATTATCAAATTGAAAGACCCTGATGGACTGTTGGAACTATATCACAACCATTTTGTAAAAATCACTAAACACTTCAAATACATCGCTTTTATTTTTCAGTAATGACACCCAAGTCATGCGAGTACAATTATCAATAAACGTGACATAATATTGCACTCCAGAAAATGAGAAAATTTTGGCGGGGCCCCAAATATCTGAATGAATTTTCTTATAAGGAACATGACATCTATTAATACTCAGTGAATATGAAATACGATGGCTCTTGGCCAGTTCACAAGTATCACAATAAAAATCTGATTCGCAAACAACTGAAAACAAATGAGGTTGCAACTCTTAAGATAACTGAAAGAGAGATGTCCTAAACGACGATGCCATAACCATACAACTTCCTTCGCACTATCTACCCTTGTGACCTGATTAGCTTGCCCCAAAAGATTTTTGTATTCTTCTCCAGTCTCTGTCAGATCCAAGTAGTACAATTTCCCCCTTCTAACACCATAACCAATAATCTGTCGTGTCAGAATGTTCTGAAACACACAAAAGATGGATAGAATGTCACAGTACAAGCAAGTTGGAGAATGGTCTGAGAGATAGACAATAAGTTATAAGCAAGTGATGGAACAACCAAAACAGATTCGAGAGTTAGGGTATCCGATAACACAATAGAACCTTCTCCGCTAACCAGGGTTGGACTACCATCAGTTGTAGAGACAACATTTTTAGGGGAAGCTCGAAGGCTTTTCACAAGGGTAGGATCATTTGTCATATGATCAGATGCACCTGAATCAATTATCCATGTACTATTCGAAATAATTGGATCATGCATACCTGATTGTGCTACATTAGCAGAAGCACGCTCCCGATGTTCCTTCTCAGCAGTAGCAGTGGCAGCCTTGTTTATATTTTTTTTCCCGGTTTCTTTGTGAAATCCCACCAATTAGGATAGTTGATCACCTCATAACATCTCTCCTTGCTATGGCCTAATTCTCCACAAAAATTACATTTCTTATTAGCATATGGATTTAATTTACCTGAAGTACGACGAGGAGTATTAGCTGCTTTGCTCTGGACAGCCAAAACAGATGATTCCGAAGGTATAGATCGCCCCATGGCCTGCTTCTCAGACTGCACCTTGCGGATGTAGGCATAGCTCTGTTCTAAGGAGAATTTCGATTCCTTGAGCAGATTCTCTCTACGCACCTGATCATACTCTGAGTCTAATCCACTCAAGAATATGTGAACATGCAATCGTGACATCATTGAATTTTCATGGACTACAGCTGCAACGTTATTATTCTGAGAGGTCATCCTCTGATCAATCTCTTGGAACATGGCCACCAATTCATTGTAGTATGTAGGAATTGGTCGACCATTCTGCTTCGCTTCAAAACATTTTTTGTTCAATTCAAATATTTGAGTTTCGTCCGAATCGTCGTAAAATGTCTTCTCCACAGCTTCCCAAATATCTTTTGCAGTATGAAGGCGAATATATCGGTTCATAAGAGAGATCTCGATGGAGTCGATAAGCCAACTTTTCACCTTCTCATTGTCAGTGGCCCAACCTTCATACCCTAGAGAATTCATATGGGGTTCAGCCTTCGCACCAGTCAAATACCCAATTTTCCGTCGTGCTCCTATGCACATCCGCATGAGAGGAGCCCACACAGTGTAGTTGGATTCATCCAACAAGATAGTCTTCAGAAATGCAGAATTGTCTACTGGGGTGTAATGATGATGAATCACCAGTAAAGATGATTGAGTTTCTGGCACAATCGGACTGTCGAAATTCGACTGACTGTCCTCAATTATAGAGTCGGCCATTGTAGTATGTAGTTGTGTTATGGTTTTCTTCACGATTCAAAAAATATTTTCCAAACAACTCACTCTGTTCTAATTTTTTATCTCTGCCTTGGTGGAAGAGAACCAGAGCCTCACAAATCCAATCCGAGATACAAGTTCAATGGCCTACCTGCGTGAACCGTGAAGATGAGTACAGAGTCAGAAACTGAAATCCAGATTCGAAATACCCTCCAAACCGAGCCTTCGTATTTCGATTTGAATCCACAAGGCTTCGTATAGTGGCTTGGAAGATGCACCGTAGTAGCATGAGGGATGACCCAAGGCGGCGACGGCACAGCGCTAGGTCGCCGGTTGCGGGCGGCGGAGGCGGATGGATGACAGAGCGACTCAAAAAACCCCCAAAAAACTTCAAAATCTCCAAGAAATCAGAGACAATCTGATGAATCTCGGAGTAAATCAATGTTTCCGATTGATTTTCGAGCCAAACGATGGCTTAATCGTCAAGAAACCAGATCGGAAGCGCTGCGGCACAAAAAAAAAAACCTAATGCAGGTTACGGGGAAGACGACGAGTTGCGCCGAGTTATCTCGGTCTTCAAGTCCGAGTTACGTCGAGTCTCAACGAGTCAAACCAAGTCCAGCGGGAACACGTCCGAGTTTCAGTGTACGAACCGAGTCAACAACGAGTCGGCTCTGATACCATGTAGAATTTCAATTTCAGTGTATTTTAAATCATCCCACAATAGGGATATATATACAATTTGGGTATCTCATCTTAAGAGGCACAATTTTACATAAAATTATAGAACCTCTATCTATACACCTTTTATACTTAGAATATACATATGAATACAACTTTCTACACAAACTGCTGCTTTGATATTAACAATACAACTTTAGAAAACACAAAGACATCTTAAACTAAAAATCATTTGATTGAGATACCTGCA
Organism: Aristolochia contorta; assembly: GCA_022405105.1. Lineage (NCBI taxonomy): Eukaryota > Viridiplantae > Streptophyta > Magnoliopsida > Piperales > Aristolochiaceae > Aristolochia > Aristolochia contorta. The sequence continues at coordinate 21,622,747 of CM039667.1, forward strand.
TTTGACAAAAAAAAGTTCAAAACTATAAAAAAGACATCTTAAACTAAAAATCTACATTAAAATAGTGAAGGAAGATGTCATCAAATATATTTTCAAACTTGCTAATGCTTTAGAAAACACAAAGGTAACTTATAAGTTTAATGAATGACACATCAAACTTCAAAAAGTTTAATGATTGACAGCACAGCTTATGTTGATAGCGTACAAGGGAAATACATAATAATTAAGTTTAATGATTGACACATCAAAAGACAACAATAAATTACTCATAATGTACATGCGGAATTTCAATAACAAAGGGTATAATCATGACCGATCTTAAAAACTTCAAAAAGTTATGAATTTTAAACAGGAAAATGGAACAAACAAGTAAGTTAGAGCATACTAGCAGTTATCGAGCCTCCTGGTGAATTTATAAATAACTTGATAGTACAAAGCTTGACTCACGACAGCAGCTAAGATGGTTTCAGTCCAAGGCACACTGCACTGATACACCAGATGTTCACAAGTTAATGCCTAAAGCATCTAATGAAAGAGATCGTTCTAGTGCTGATGAGGCCAAAAATACTGAAATTGCAAAAGGAAACTTAGTTCCTCATATGGGAGATATAGCAAAATAAAAAATTATAGAATCAATGAATATAAGACTAAAACCAAATAAGGGAGTTTACATTATAGAAGGGTCTAACCTCAAAAAATATGAAAATGCACTCAATTGAATATATGAGAATGAAATGGAGACAAGTTGCAACTTCAAAAAAAAAGTAGCATAATACTCTCTAAAGAAGTTTAAAAGGCAGAACGTTTTTGAGGAACATTCGTACAATTACATTTATTGAGTTCTATAAATGCCTGAAATACAACAAGTTACAGAGAATATAAACAGAGAATATAAACAGAGAGAGAGAGAGAGAGAGGAATTTAATGAGAGAGAGAGAGAGAGGAACTTAAACCAAGAGAGAGAGAGGATTAGAGACTGAAACATAATTTGAGAGAAAGTGAGAGAGTTAGAGAGAGAGAGAGAGAAAATAAGAGAGGGAACCAAGAGAGATATAGAGAGGAAAAACCAAGAGAGTGAGAGAGAGAGAGAGATAGAGAAAGAGAGGAAATCAAAGAGAGAATTATAAGAATCATTCAACACATAATTAAATTCCATCGAAAAATCATTCAACAATAACAAAAGTGCAACTATACAATCAACAACTATATATCAAATTCCAGGGCGGGAAGAGAATGCCAGAGGAGCTTTGACTGATGCTCGCTGGGGGAACGCCGGAGGTCCTTCGCGAGCTGAAGTACTTCGACAAAATCATCGAATTCCAGGGCGGGAGAGGAAAAAGAGAGAAGACACCCGTTAAGCGCGTAACGGGGCATGAGAACTTTGTTCCCGATTCAAATGGGGACCTAATAATTTCATATGGGCCCTTTAGGCCCATATGAATCTGATTGAAATCCGACATAACTGCCGGATTTCATTCCGCAGGCGTTTGGTCGGATTTCACGTGATTCAGCCGATGTGTCATTCATAATCGCCGGCCGAATCGTATTCCGCGGCGCCGGCGGAACAGGCTTTTTTAGTAGTGATAATTGGGGGTAGTGATATATACCAGGCTTAGCAGGATGAGAGTTATTGCCCGTTATTCCATTGAGTTAGTTTTCATTGAAGAAATGACTGACAATATTTTATGATCCACCATGAGGTTAGAGTTCATATGTTATCTCTTGACCATTATTTGTTATATACATGTCACTTGGTCTTGTCTTTTTCCCTAAAATCCACTTACCTTCACCAACATCCTGTAGTGGCTTTTCATTGCCTTTTCATATATGCTAGTAGGACTATATGATTCTCGGACTGCTCGACAAAAGTACGAAAGTTGAATCAGATAAGTTAATCAACTCTTTCATTCATTTGGTCCATTTACTTATTCTATAAGCTCATGGAGTGAAAGATAGAAGGCAAAGCCAAAACTTCCTATAGTGGACCATTGTCAAAGATAAATCAAGAGTTTCCTTCGGATCTATCACAGAATCATGAAATGGGCAATGCCAGCTGACATGAACTAAGGTTCTTGAAGAATCTGTTAGATAAGGATAGACGAAAGCAAAAGGCAACTTGTTTGACAGATTATAAAAGGAATATCTTTTGTCGAGTATATCTTCTAAATGATTGTTTGTTGATTTATACAGTAATCGGACAGTTTATTTGTATTATTATAATCTGAGTTTAGTTTTTCTTTTAGCTTCTATCGAGTAGAACGTTATATGCATGTTTCTCCTTTGAATGTTTTAGTAGGATGGATAAGAAAAATGACCAGAATTTTACATACAGTTCTCTTGTAATGTATTACAGACATGAGCGTTAGTACTTGTCTGCATTATTCGCAGTGCAAGAGGAGTTATCAGCGGCTATAAGAGAGGTAAAATCACATTCATGGTCACATATATATAAAAACTGAGGATGGGCTGCGTTGACTTCTTTTGGTTTATCAACTTGCTCTTTTATCTTTTGTAAAGTTTAGATCCGACATTGATTGATTGGAATACTTGCCACTTGCGGCCACTTAGTCATGTAATGGGATTAGAACATGGTGAGTCCATAAATAATAAAAGAGTTAATCCGCACTTTCGTATGGCATCTTCGATAAAAAAATCAAAATGCATGCATGTTAAGAATAAAAGAGTTCCTGGAAAGGTCGCTGACTCTAATATGGTCTGAGTTGATAATCTCTGAAACCCACGAAGCTTTTGGATTGATAAATTAGAATAAGAGCAACCCACTGCAACCAGACCACTGAATAGTGAGATCTAGTAAAGAAGCCAAAGGCGAATATGGAGTAAAGTGTACATACATATATACTTTCCCCGGCCCACCCCGTTGAATCTCACCGCAATACAAGGAAAATGGTAGAGACTCACTGACAACGACATTGTGATAGGGGTTTTCTGTTTAAGAGAAGCACTTGTACAGCACAAATTTGGTTCTAAGACTATCCCGAAATGACTAACGGAAGGTAGGAAATCTCTTTTGAACATTCTACTCGTGAATCAATTTGTGAGTAATTTCTAACAAATACAACAAAAGAAGCAAATAAGAATATCGCCTTCTTATTGATGGCTCAGAACTGTTCCGAGCTGAGCTGAGCAAGACAGGATAAGACTCTCAAAACTATGAAATGGGTTTGGAATGGTGCTGAGCGTCTGGTCCACCAGGACTGATCCTTTTAGAGTCGTAATAGTAAAAAGAATGGACATGCCGCGTGGTGCCCTTCGCCCACCCCTTTCCGAGTGCTGCTTTGGCATCTTCAAGAATTTGTTCTGCTTCAGTAATCTTCTTGCTGTCGAGAAGAAGACGGGACTCTGTTCCAAGTACCAAATTGAAGGTGATCAGAACAAGAAAGAGAAAAGCTCTAAAGCCTGTCATTTTTTTTTTCTCTTAAGGCCTCTTCGTCTTTCGTCTTTCTTCACCCGCAGGTCTTTCAATGTGGTGAAAGGGCGAGTAGCCAAGTAGGAAAGGGAGGTATTGTGTCCTGAGATACTCGGACCCTTATATAACACGCAGGGGTGGCTTACATTGGTTTTTTAAAAGTCTTGGGTGGCGTGCTCAACTGTCTTATTCTAATAACCTCAGTGACAGTTCTCCTCTTCACAAACTGTCTTCTTTCTTTCCCATCACAAAAAAAAAAAAAAAAAAAAAAGAGCTCCGAGTTCTGTCTTTCTCTCGTTTCTTATTTTTGTCCACCAACCGATGAAGGATCTGGGCAGATGGGTGATTGGATGTACCGTCAGATGCATCTCTTTGTGATGCTGTAAAGCTAGAATGTTGTGGGAGTGGCTTAAGGAATGGCTCAGCCTCGCACGGAAAGGGCATCCATCCTACTCCTCTCTCTCTCTATATATATATCTTCTATTCTCTCATCAGTATTATTTGACTCTCCACTGGGATTCGGGTTCTTGCACTCATCCCGTTTTCCAATTACAGCAACCATACAATAGCTCCAATATGTTCACTTTCTACGTGGGCATCTTGTTTGCATTTGAAAGCTAGCCGAGAATATGAGTTCAGATCGTACTGCAGGGTGCATCCAATGAGAACCCCAGTAAACACCATGGTTGAATTTCGTGTGGATAGGGATTATCTTGTCCATGTCTTCCTACGAAGATCCCATTTAACTGCTTTACACGTCTCCCCTGTTTTCATTCAATCTAGCTTACTAGGTCCATGATCAGCAATTACGTGACTCTCGTAAGCAGGTGGCATAACTTCATGAGCTGGGGAAAGTGGAAGTCTTGGCATAGACGATTATATACCTTGCGACTTGTCGCCACGGCTGACATGGGAACGTCAAATGAACTTAGTCCTTAGTGAATCAGTTTGGATTTTTGGACAGGGCGTGGTACCCCACCTGCGTACGTGTCGTTTGACACTAATTTGTTTTTAGTTGTTTCTTCTTACGAGTGAGCAGGGTCTCGCCGCCAAAAGAGGGGTGGAGAGAGAGAGAGAGAGAGAGAGAGAGAGAGAGAGAGAGAGAGAGAGAGAGAGAGAGAGAGAGAGAGAGAGAGAGAGAGAGAGAGAGAGAGAGAGAGTCGTAAAGACTTTTAAGGACAATTGGAGATAGGTACTCCATCAGTGCACTCACCTTAGCTTCGCTATAAGACGACTTAATCGTGGGTCACCGAGGCAATGAATAGTGATTCAAGTCATAAAATTAGACCATATCAGCAACCGACTCTCCGAAGAGGCTTCAAAGCCGCTGCTTTTCGGTACTGCTGTATTATGTCAACTATTGAAGAAAGTCAGAGCCTATAGGTCAAAATTTATTAAATTAAACAGCCTGACCATCCGCATTAAGTACTCCAAATAGTCAATAATGGAGTGTCCAATGCCTCCAACTCTACCAGAAACAAACAACCGAACTTTTGCATGAAGGGCATTTTATATTAAATGTTTTTATACAATTAAAAATAAAATACTATATGTAAAACAATTTGGTCAAACTACCTACACGTAAGTGACACGCTGGTGGAATCAATTAAAGAGATCAGTGTAGCTTAATATTTTTTAAACAAAAACTTGAAAGGTACGTGGTATATATAATATGTTGCTTGAATTAATATTTTAAGAAACAACAATTTATGCTGCATACATAGTTATGAAAGGCAGCCTTGTGATGCCACCTATAAGCTAAAGGGAAAACTACTGCAGGCCACTCTCACCTCTCGTTATAGTTATAGCCAGGCCAGCTCCCGACCTTCTTTTTCAGCTACATATTTTAACTTTTTCTCTGCATCATCATCTCCTTCTTGCAGGCTAGGTCCATCCCATATTTGAAGCACAACCGTTTTCTTTCGTTGTGCCTGTCTACTCCATTTTTCAGTCTTCTAACAGTGTCAAGGTTTCCATCTCAACACCTCTTTGAGATTGGCAGCTGGCCAAAATTTATACTTACGGGGAGCCATTTTAAAATCAATGGCTCTTGTTCGCAATGTGGTGAAGGAAGAGATAGTGGGCAAGATTTATAGCATAGAACTAGCTAGGATTTCTTTTCAAAAAGTTATTTGAGTATAAATTTTTATCTTTTTATATATTTTTATGTTTATATTTTTTTAATATTAATTAGAATATATGATATCTGGCCAAAATTTTAAATTTTCATTGGGCCATTGAGTTTATAAGAACTTATTATTTTTTTATTAATTTATAAATATATTGGTATATGATTTAGGGGAAGATTTTTAGCTGGTCAATATTTGTAGTTTTGGAGAGCTATTAAATTTTATGACTCTAATAGCCTAACTTAAAGTGAATTTACTTTTTATTCAGATTATCTACATTGTCTTTGGCCACAGTGACAGTTTGCAAACAGAGGAGAATACACTAGTTTACTATAGTGGTGCTAAATAATACTTTACATATTAAACTGGTTGACACATTCTTTTTATATGTTGTCTATGAGGATATCTGAATTGATTGGATGAACCCATATATGGGATATGTAATTAAGCTTTTTAGTATATTGCCAATGGTTCTGTTAGTATGTTGGAGTATATTAAATGTGATGCAACCATCAAGTAGTTGAGGGTTCTTTAATTTGCTAGGTAATGTACGAAGTGATTTCATGGATGTGGATAATTCACTTAATTAATTAACAAAATTTGACAAAATGATGATATTGATTTTGAAGATAAGTTTGCATGAAACTTGTTAAAGGCAACATAACAAATATTGTGTTAGATTTCATAGAAACATTATCACTAGTAGATATAAGGTATTTATGGAGGGTTGGCAACTGCTGGTAAACGTTAGAAAAACCGTCGATAATTAGTTGATAATACTTCTATTGACAGATGACTGTCAGTCATCGAGTGTAAATATAAAAGCACAGCTAAATCAATTTATCAATGGTTAGAAACTGTTGATATTGTCTTATTTACTGACGGATCCGAACTGTTAGTAGTAATTTAAACACTGTACTTTATTGTGATATGCATGATACTTTTACCCCTGTTTCAACTTTCTATGATAATTTTTTGTTTCACTTACTGACGGTTCTAACCATTGGTAAAAGTTTTATATGTTTACATACTTCTATTGATCTTTTTTCTCTGTCACTAGTAGAAATTCATCCTTTAGGAGTGGTTTATCCTTTAGGGGAGGTCTTCAATAAAAACCACCCCTATAAATAAACCCACCTCAATATGTGACACGAGGTAAGAACCACTGTAATACACCACACTATTATACCTTTATCTATAGGAACATTCCAATAAACATGTGTGCACCAAAATAGAAAAGTAATAGTTAAAAGGAATAATTTACAGACATAGTCCTAGAATAACTATATACATATAAACTGCCTTTCTTACAATATAGAAATGAAAATAAGGTGGGATCTGTAGCTTCATAACACAAACATGCATAACAAAAAGGATTCCTACTAAGCTCCACAATGAGCTTCAAGATGTGTGCTGTGCGAAAAACTCGTGCATATTATTCCAACCATTGATCATATGCCAGTTAACATGCATGGAGGAAAAATGTTATTTTCAAACTTATAGAAAACGTTGTTAGAAAAATTGAGTTGGAGAAACACCTCACTTACCCAGTGGCAATAACGTGCCAACCCGATCAAAGGGATGAAGGCTCACATCTAGGTTCATCCTCGGGATCTACCAAAGGTTGGGAAATTTAAGTAAAATGAGGATAAACACAAGCTAAAGGCATATTTTAAAGTACTAAAGTGATAAGACTTCCAAGTAAAACCTGAAGAAGAAGGCTATGAACTCGTATCAATGTGCTTGGGTGAGTGCTAGCAACTGTCTCCACATCGTACGCATCTCTGTATCCCTTCTCACCTTAGCCTCCTTGGTAGCCTCCTTTTCTAGCACCTTTAAGAGCTCTGCAGATATGGCCTCGATCTTAATGTTTGTTAATTCAAATTGACTCAAGAGTTCACGTACCATCTGCAGGAACCAACCACGAAAATACTCCTCTCTCGGGACCAACCCCTTTGGGGACCTCTTTCATGATCATTGCGATACCAGACATATTATATTCAAAACGGAACCCAAATCTCTTAGGTTCTAGGAGGCCCCAAGGTTCTCTTCTTTGGAGGCCTCAGACACTTGAAGATAGGCAATATGCTTCTAAACTTATACGTTTTGTTTGTGTGCTCTCATCCATGTGGCTTTCATTCTTCCTCTTATGTGCCAATAGGTTCGAATCAAATATTATGAAGACACTCCCTTTCTTCTTTCTCTGGACTGAAATGAATTAAAAAAATAAGTTATTCACTATTCGAAAACATGATTGATAAAGATGTAATATCTAATTACCTTTTCTTCATATATATATATATATATATATATATGTATATATTATAATAACAAGCAAGCACCTTAGAACCAAGCATGTGAGTCGTCTTGGATTTTGCACAGTTTCTATTGTTTTGCTTCACTATATCCATGGTTTCCATGTCATGCCATTACTTCACAAATTTAATCTAGTCTTCTTGGCTCATGTTCAACGCTGGAAAATTCACCAGATCTTCATATACGTACCTAGCTCGTGAACAAAATATTTCGTCATCCATTTGCACAGTTCCTTATGATTCATTGGAAAAGTCTTCTTGCTTTTTTTCATAGCCAACTCATTATCCAACCTAACATCCTTTGGATTCACGAATTATATTTTTATACAACCAAAAAGGGTTGACAGTTACCGTGTTGCAATAAAATCTAACTAATGGCCATATTAATCTATAAATTAACAAATTTTGAGGTGTGTAATTGTGTTAGTGAAGCTGTTAGGTAGATGACTGATCCAATGAAGGTGGAAAGGGAGATAGTCTCCATGACGAGCAAAAACTCCCATTTGCCTCGCCAACTTCTTTTCATCCTCTGATGTAACTTGTCCTTTTTTTATTACACGCACACACACACACACACACACATTTCTCGTTATTAAGAGGATTAAATGAAATGTCTTTGTTGGGACCTCTCCTCTTCCGACGAATATATGGTGGGACTATATCTAGCTAGGGTCGAGTCCTCTGGTTTCATTCTCTCTAGAATCGTCAATGATGTCTCACCTAGATCTGAAAAACAACATCAATATCATTAATTAAAGAAGTCAAAATCGTATTAATAACAACGATGCAAGAGAAATAAATTAATATGTACCTGCGTCATTGGGTGTTGACTTCACGGCTGTGGGAGAAGAATGTGAAATGTACCTCAATGAAGTCTTAGGCGAAACCTTCAGTTGAATTTTCCTACAAAACAAAAGATTACAAGTGTGTCAGTTGCATCAGTTGAGATTAAAATTTAAGTAATACAAATCTGCTGGAAAATCCAAACCTATGTTATTTTACATTCAGTGCATCTCTATCTATTCTCAAAGCAGCAGAAAGTTCTCTATGCACCACACAATGTCAACGTCAAAGATAGAGTCCTGCACATCTCCCACACCTTAATCTCAGGCCTGTAACAATGATTCATCTCTATCGGCACTGCCATCGACATCAACCAGTGGGACCTCATAGTGTCTTTGGGTCTCCATTGTCATATGACACTCCAGTTTGACCTAGTTGTGTCCTTAGAGTAGAACAAGTGTTTTACTTGCTATGGAAATATGAATAGTTCATATTCGAAACTTCTTTTGGTAGTAGACCAATTTCTACTAAGTGGCGCTGTTTTCTTTCAACAACAACCGCATTTTGTTGGGGTGCATAAGGGAAGGAGATGTGATGTTAAATACGATGTGATGCCAACTGGAATTTAGGGGCATGTGTTCTCCATAATCTTCCCTAAAAAAATTCTTTAGAGGCGGATGGTCTAAAGCCTGTTCCTAATTTTTTGGTGATTACCCAACCATTACTAAAGCCCGTTTTATAGTGTTTTAAAACCCTAAATCGTCTCAATTATAGATCCTAATTTTTTTGCCTCCTACAACTTCAACCTGATTCTCGCACCAAAAATACTCTTGCAAACTCCTTTAGCCTCTTGCACGAAAAAATACGCTTACAGACTCCTCGCCTGTATATTACCACAAGTTCCGATACGAAACTTCATTCAGAGATCCCGTGTCCCCTATCGTGGCCCTACAACAACAGGTAGATCCGGTCAATCTTTGCCCTAAAGTTTTATGCCTTTATCATTCGTCCATCTATGGTATGCATCTGCCGTTAATTTAATTAAAGCTTAGGGCATGAGAAAAGACAGGTCAGATGAGCGCAAGAAGAAAAAATTAAAGAAACCCCAGTAAGAGATTAATATAAGTCCAAATAATTTTTTACGTCCTTGTCAGGCCATGAATCTTCTGGTTCCTCTTCGGTCTAGACTGGATTAATTAATTCGTAGTGGAGCTTTTAGCCTTGAATGCTTTCGAAGAGAGTACAGTAGACTACGAGGAAGATAAAACCCTGGTTATGGTTCTGGCCACAAGATCCTCTAATATTGAGGAATTTAATACCACAAAAATCATTGAGATGGAAAGAAGTGAAGGAACAGAATATGAGCTCATATATTTTTTTTAATAGAGTACTAGCATGGGGCTAGTGTTTAATTTCAGAGAAGCTGTGTTTGTCCCCATAAATGTAGATTAATTTCTGATACCGATTTAGACATTATTCAGGTTTCAAGAAGTTTTAGCGCTTTCTATAACATGATAATTAACTCTTTTGAATGCCTTGACAAAATCAGAGAACGGTATTATATTTTATGTTATATTTCCTCTTGTAATTTATTTTTGCACTACAAGCAAGAATTATAAATAGTTGATCTTATACTTTTGTTTGTCAATTTTTCCCTTGACCGGTAAATGAGGTAACATAATTTTTTTTGTCGAATTACTTCTTAGTAGATAGGAGAAATTGGTGTGGATTAACTTTACACAAATATTTGGTGGATATACTCTAGTATGTGTTGGGTCTCATTTCAAACTCTTGTGGTAGGATCAATTAATATTCTTTATTTTGGAGCTATTGATTCTAGATCTGGTATTACAAAGAATTTTTGTCCACAATGTACAATATCTCTTCTTTGCTGGCATATAAATGTAAGTGAGTGTAGAATTAACTATTTTGATTTAAGGATATTGAAATGACAAATACTTTACTTCTTCAAGCATGTTTGCATTACTCTCTTATTTAATTACATTAGCTTTACATTATTTATATAATTTTGTAAATGACTGAAGTTAGAGAATCTACATATAAGTTTCTAAGAACTTCAAGCCTAGAAACTCCAAACCAAGGAACCCAAACCTCAAAAACCCCAAACCCCATACCTAGAAACCCTACACCCCAAATAAAAAACACACAAACCGTAAACCTTAAAACCTAAAACCTAAACCATCCCTGAACCCTGAACCCCGAGCGCCGAGCGCCCCCAGCGCCGAGCACCGAGCGCCCCCTGCAACCCGCAGTGCCCCCAACGCCCCCAACCCCCCAGCCCCCAGCCCCCAGAGATGGTTTCATTTGACAGTATAGTATTTGGCGTCACCATAGGGAAAGCCTTGATCAACAACAAGGAAATGCTCCAGTGAATGTGTCTCTTGTGGCAGAGATCCTTTGACATTTCCCAAGAAGCAATACCTTTCGATGGAAAAAGAAAAGAGAGGGAAATATGGAAAAGGTAACAAAGCAGCTAAGATCCTTTGATATTTTCCTTTCGTTCCAAGGTTGTTACGGATGTTTATGTTAAAGAAAACTACCTCATTTATGAAATGACATCAATCGTCTCTTGCAACTAAAGAAGGGAAGATGATCCACCCTAGGGACTCTGTTGCATGGAAATACTATGACAATCTACATCCTGATTTCCGTAGTGATCCACGTAATATAAGGCTCAGACTGGCCAGCGATGGTTTCAGTCCGTTTAAAATTGGAACCTGTTTGAACCATAGTACATGGCTAGTTATTGTCATTATCTACAATTTGTCTCCTTGTTTGGCTATGAAGCAGAGTTACATTGTCATGAGTTTTCTTATTGATGGTCCGAAATCCCCAGGTAATGATATTGATGTTTACCTACAACCCTTACTCGAGGAGTTAAAGGTCTTATGGGAGATGCGGGTGAAGACATATGATGCTGACACCAAATCGTTCTTCCAGATGCATGTAACAGTGATGTGGACCATATCTGACTTCCCTGCGTATAGCATGTTATCTGGCTAGAGTACAAAGTGTTATATAGATTGTCTTACTTGTCATGTTAAGACTGCTTCCATATATTTGCCATGTAGTCGAAAGTATATGTACTTGAGGCTTCATAGATTTTTACAGGACACCCTACATGGTCTGAGCAACGACTTCAAAAAAGAGCAACATAATAAGTTTGTACAATGGTTTATTGAACGTATAAGTGTATCTTACCTTCTTGTTTCTCTAAGGTTGAGTAGCAACGTAACTTGTCCAATAGTTTATAAAATATTTTAATTAGTACTTTGAGGCTAGTAACCTATGTGAGAGGCAACAACTAGAGAAAAAATTATTCGCCCTTGCACGAGGTCTGAAACACGATGTCATTTATACCAAGGGTTGTTTGGTAATGGATACGAATTTGAAACCAGTTCAGTAGACAACACACGAGTGTCACAAAATAATGGCATTGCAACCGTTGGAGATGGAAATGATATTTTTACGGGGTGTTACAGACTGTACTAGAGGAGCACATTGGATCATGGACACCTATACACTTGTTTAAGTGCAGTTGGTATGCCATGGAGGGAAAAGGCTGTATTGTCGATGAGAATAAATTCACCTTTTGAAGACCACAATAAGATGAACAATTCATTTTTCCATCTCTTGGACAACAAGTGTTTTATTCTAAGGATCCAGTCGAATCTGACTAGAGTGTGGTCTGCCGTTGGAGACCGAGGGATACTTATTAGATGCTACTAATTAATGTTGATGGAAGGGCAGAAGATGATGAAACTTTTTTAATGGCCCAAGATCTTGCAGACGTGGGTGGCCCAGAGGAATTGGATAGTCCTGAAGATGTTCTGTGGGTGCGTAGAGATCTTGGAGAAGGTTTGAGGGTTGACATAGGTTAATTGAGTACTAAACAATGTAGATTTATTTCTCTTAGCAAATATGATATTTCTCACATTATATTCCACAATAGTTCTTGAGTCTTAATAATTATTAATATTCTTTTTTGCAGGAGGATAACACCGAAGCCACACATTAATCATCAGCAGGGGTGTAGTAAAATAAAACGACCTCTTGCCAATGAATTAGGTACAAAACTAGTACCAAAACAGGCTCTCGCCAAGGAATCGGGTACAAAACTGGTATCGAAATGGGTTTTTACCACAAAATAGGCACAAAATTGGTACTGAAACAGCCTCTTGCCAAAGAATCAAGTACAAAACTGGTACCAAAATGACCTCTCGCCAAAGAATTAGGAACAAAACTGGTACCGAAAGGGCCTCTTACCAAACAATTATGTACAAAGCTACTACCAAAAAGGCCTCTTGCCAATGAATCAGGTACAAAATCTCCAATGGACTTTGAACTAGGTTTATATGTAACTTTGATTATTCCACTCATGAGTTGTACAAATATTTATACTAGCTACATAACATTTTCATTCCCTTTGTTTTAGCTTCTTCATAGGTTTCTAAATTCGGCGTTGTTCCCTAGTTATCAATCTCCAGAGGACACTGACGCTAGAATAAACATAACTTTAATTTTCCACTTATGAGTTGTATAGAGTTTTTATGTGTTGCATAAAATTTTCTATATTTTTTAGGCCCTTCACAGATTCCTAACATTAGAATCTTCTACCCTTGTTATCAATCTCCAGAGGAGTTTGAAATAGGTATATATGCAATTTTAAGTATTCCACTTTTGACTTGTACAGATTTGTATACATGTTACATGACTTTTTTATTCCGTTTGTTTTAGGCTCTTTACAAAAGGCACCAAGGGATCTCTTCCCCGATGAAGATAAGGAATCACAAGAGCCGATGGATCAAGATCCTCTCCCCTCTGAGGATGAGGAAACACAAGAACCGGAGGATCAGGATACCTTCTCCTTTGAGGATGAGGGAACACAAGAACCGGTAGATGAGGATCCCCTCCCCTTTGAGGATGAGGAATCACAAGAACTGGCGGATGAGGATCCCTCCCCTTTGAGGATGAGGAAACACAAGACTGAGAATGCGCTCAAGCATAATCGCACTTCGACACTGACAGATGACTTTTGGAAAAAAACTTCAACTTTATTGGAAACAACCTGATGTGGCTAAAATGTCAGAAATAAATAAGGAGAATAGAAAGTGTCTGAAGACTATTGACACGTTTGGGACAATGCCTTCACTTGTTATTATGAGAGAGATGTATTTTAATATTAGCTCTCTCCCCTTGTTAGTTTTTTCTTTGATAACCATTTAACTTCCTTCAACAAATTTCATAATAGTGAAAAGAGAAAGGTATAGCCTTGAATATAGTGGATGCGTACTTGGGGGCCCATACTACCAAGGATGGTAAATATCCAAATGAGATAATTGCAAGCTATTTTGTAAGTAATTTCAAGTTTGAATTTTTTTGTTCAATTGTTGGTTACAATATAAACTTAAACATCGATTTTATTTTTATTGTAGAATGTTGTATGAGATAAAGTTGTTGAATGACAGATCAAGGAGAGCAAGGAATGTATTTGGAGGCTATCACGGTGGAAATGAGAGAGGTACCGGGCTTGGTTACACAATAGGTAGGAGTGGCTCTTCGGTTCATTCTGGACAAATGGATACAATGAGATATCAGCTCGAAGCAACAATGACAGAGTCCTCGAGACAAAGGGAAATCAATGAAATACTTATGACTCGAATGCAATCATTGGAGCATTTATGCGTCAAATTATGCCTGAGAGCAATGCCACCGTGCCCTAAACCTTGGTTCAGCTTCTTTAAACTACTCAATTACGTAGATTTACTTTAATTTATCCTCGACTAAGTTTCATTACATTCATTGCAGGTGCACAAGATAATGATGATGATGCCTTTTAGTGATTGGGTCCTTAGTTATATGCATGACAGTGTAGGTTTTGTACATTTAGAGAGTGTTTATCAATTACAAGACATTTTTATGTTTTGTAAATTTCTGAATTTTTTAATTGTAGGGGAACAAGATAGCTATGAGGATTCCTCTCAATGATCGAGTGATCTGTTATATGGATGGCAGTGTAGACTTTATACATCGAGGGAGGGATTATTGGTTAATTCCATCTAGATGTTTTTGTGAACTTGAGAAAAGATTATGAAGAAACGATGTATTCAATATGTTTTTGTGAACTTTTGAATTGATTAGGGAGAATCAATGTTCTTGGTGATTGTTTTAAAATCTGCATTTTGTTTTAATGAATGGAGAATGGTGAATTGGTTGCATTGTATGGTATAGAATAGCCATATTATTAATGGTTAGTGTTAACTATAGAGGTTTACGATTGAGAAAAAAAATATTTATAAAAAAAGTATTAGAGGCTGTTATTAAATAAAAAATTATTATTTTTAGAGGTGGTTGAATAAACAGCCCCAAATGCGTTTTACAAACTGTTTTTGTTGACAGCCCCTAAGTTAAACCGGAAACCATGATTTTTAGGAGCCGTTGAATGAACAGCCCCTAAGAAGTTTTAATGGAATTTATAACTGAAAACTATGGGTGGCGTAGTCGAGCATGCCAGACAGTTGAAGAATCCTATGTGGCACGACACAATGAGCTGAAGGCGGAATTTGAAAGACATAGTGTCTTCCTTTAAGGCGTCCTGATAAAGAACTCGCCCCATTAGTCAGCCCTTTATTAAAAAAGTATTAGGATGGAATTTATAAACGGTGTTAGTATATCTCGTGACTTCTGAAACTAAAATGAAATTATTCTATGGTTTGGCACACAATGCACATTATAAAGAAGAGATGAAGTACTACAGAGTCTTTATATTCAATAGGGGCTTGGCTGCCATTACCTAGAGTAACTTGTTCATCACATTGAACTGTTCGTTCACAATGTATGGATGGGTTACAAGTGAAATGATTTGTTGCACCAGAATTGGGATAACATTTTTAAACCCATCCCTGATGAGCCAACTGCAGTTTTAAAACCCAGTTTAAAACTTTTAAACAGGGAACGCCAACACAGATAATTAGTTCAATATAATTTAAGCTAGACACCATTGTTGATGTCGATGATCATGAGTGTAAAACTCCCATGTGGAGGATCAAGATGGAAGGTATTGGGATGAACAAACGGGGCAGTAGAGGAAGAAGAAGCATCAATGTTTAGCCCAGGATTTGTTTCTGATACCATGTAAGAATATAATCAATTGATTGTAATCCATTGATTGTATTGATTGATATGTACAATATTTATAAGGTGAAATACAGGTATGTTTTCAATAGGCAGATTCTTTGAGATTTTACATAGATAAGAGATTGCATCTTTTGATTTTGAAAGGTAATATATCTGCTAGAGAAGTTTGAGATAACGGTGTGCAGATCAGTTACGGTGGGTAATGAGCTCATCAATCATTTACAGAAGCCAGTCTTGTTCTTCCACTCTATGTTGTGCAAAATAATCCCTATTGGAATTGAATATACACTGCTAAAAAAGCAGCCTTTGCTGGTGGTTAAATACTGCCGGTGAAATCTACACCGGTGGTTTCTCTACGGCCGGAGATGACTGCGTCGGTATAATTTACACTGACGCTTTCAACCGCCGATAGAGAAAAATCTTCACCGACGGAAAGTTTCATCGACTGTTTAATAATGCTGGTGGAATAGTCATATTCCGGCAGTTAGATACCGCCGGTGAAAGTTTAATACTTCGGCGATTAATAACCACCGTGGAGAATGTGTTTCAATCAATTTCCCGGCGGTCTATAACTGCCGTTTGAGAAGGCATTTTAATCAATCTTCCGGTGGTCTCCAATCGCCGGTGGAGACTATTCTTTACCAAATGTACTGACGGCTAATAAACGCCAGTATAAAAAGTATTTTTCAAAAGTTGATTTGAGCTGTAAATACATAATTCATTACATATATGAAACTCAAAATTCATTACATATTAAAACAATAAGTTGTAAATACATAATTCTAAAGTTTGAATACATTATTGTTCAAAAAATTTACCAGAAACTACATAATTCATGTAAATCAACCATATATAAAAAAAAATGGTTGATCTGAGCTGACTGCACAAAGAAAAGTCAATTTAAACTGACTGCACAAAAAACAGTTAATTGACAGCACAAAAAATAGGACCCAAAATAATCTTACTTGGCTCCCAGCTCAAGTCTTCCCCATCAGCATGGCCTCTCTCATGCTCTTCGCCTAATAATAAAATTCAAAACAACAATTAGCTCTTACGTAATAAGTTATGTTTCCCTCAATTTAAAACCTAATATTAAGTCAAATATAACATACCAAGATTTTGCTGTTGCAGTGTCAGTATGGCAATTTGCTCCCTCCCTCATAATTGCCAACTCCCTCTGAGTCACGGCCAACTCTTTGTCTCTCTCGACGTCTTTCTCCTTCAATTGTTGCACTTCCTCCCTCAATGTATTAGTCTCTTGTGGGGACGCCGACTTCTGTAAATGACCGAGTTTACCTCGATAAAACCGTGGCCAAATCCCCTCTCGTATCCCCCATGATGTCTACCGTGCAGGTGATCCAATACAACTCTCAAATTTGAAGGATCACGTGAGTCTGCAATTTGGCGAGCAATTGCCTCACAGTGTAATTGTTCCTGCAAAAAAGACATAACTAGTTAGCTTTCATATAGAATGACTCAAGAATTTTTTTGAGTGTAGAAACTTACACATTTCTCATGTGTGCCATCATTAGGAAATGTGTCATCCTTCTTCACAATGGCCCCACATAACTATGAAAGACACAAAATTTTCTCTCTTTTATCTTCCTCTGTTTTTAAAAACACCAAACAATTAGTTAATGCAATGATCGTGTAGTTATAATAATCTGAGATAAAATGCTAACTACTTACCTGTTGTTCATAGTGTTGAGGAAAAGACCTCGTCCCGAGCGTGTGAAGGACCACTTGCTTATCCCATGAGTCCGGACCTATGGTCGGGAGGGAACTCAATGCATACTGATCTGGGCTCTTACCGTCGACATAGTCTGCCTTCAAGTAGTTCCTGTTGTCCCTAATCAATTTTTGGAGAATTGGCTTCAGGAACTTTTTTGCATCCTCATCTGTCAGCTTTGGTTACTCATTGTCATCCAACCATGTATAAATCTCTTGCATTACAAGTAAATACCAAAAATCATTGTGCATCAACTTTGCATATCCTACAACAAATTAATATTTTAAACTATTAAGCATACATACATACCGACATTGCGCTAAACTAGGTACCAAACTTATATCTTTGCTTCCGCCAAATCTCATGGAATATGAAATATCGTTCTTCACGACAATCAGAGCCCGCCATGCGTGACAATATTCCGCTTCCATGTTAGTCATCTGACCTTCTTTGAAGACCACTTTAGCGTGTGCTGCCCTGTTCGGGCATGAGAGAGGTCGCTCTAGTAGGACCTCGTCCCACACGTCTCAGTGGCAACTGTGGTTCTTCAGGCTGGCTTTCCTCTGCTGGGAGTGTTTCATCGTCATCAAAGCTGGGGTCCGGTGTTTCCCTTGGAAATGTTGATTCCTATGTCTCCACATCCTCAGGCTGGATCAAATCGTTCACACCTGTCGATGGGCCTAGTATGACAACTACGATTATTATCACATACATTAAAAAATACACATACTCAAATTAATATTACACATGCACCTGCTAGATCAGTCATCATAGGGGATGTATAGCTGGAGAACCAATTCCTAATGTCACAAGAATCTGAAATGAATAGTCACGGACTCTATTACCTACATTGTTAAAAACTTACAACAAACACAAGAATAAAACGTTTATGTACCTATTTCAGGAGTGTCAGTCACCTTCTCTTTACCCTTATCTTTCCTTGGCGGCATATTTCTGCAAAATAATATAACAAATAGGAAATGTAAATTACTTCAAGAAATGGACTGGTTGTGAAGACAAGATTTTAGGAAACATACATTGGTTTTCACCCAGTTCTGCTGTCTCTACCCTCGCTCCAACCCCAAGTTCTCTATGCTCCCAAATAACATCATCTTCAGAGGTGTGAGCCTCTTTGGTTCCCACCCCTGGATCCTGAGCCTGTAACACTGCCTCGTCCGCTCTTACACGATCTTGAGTGTCAATTAATGCCTTGGTTTCCACCGATAGACCATACTCCAATTAGGTGTGGTCGGATCCACCGAATAGAACACTTGTTGTACTTGAGATGGAAAATTAAAGGTTCATCTTCGAAACTTTGCTTGGTTGTGTTGACCAAAGTGTAGTTATTATCGTCGATGACCCGTCCACTTCCCCCCATGTATACACGAAGGATATTCTGCAGAACACCATAAAAGATTGCTTCCTCATCGCCTACAGTAGCAATACCATTGTTTTGAGTGACCTGCGTCTCTTCGATCAACTTTGTTTCAAACTTGTAGACATTCACAAAAAATCCTTTGTACGAATGGGCATCATACCTAGGACCTTGTGCAAGCATAGTTAGTTTTCCATCTACGGACTCAAGCTTGCACATATTTCGTACCTGAACAATATGGAGATATGTGTCATATCGCATTTACGGGAAGGAGTTAACAACAGTAAAATACATATAAAACACTTACATGCTTTTTGAACCACTCGACAAAACTAGTATGCTGCTCACGTTGTGCTTGGGGGCCATTGAGGGTGCAACCATTTCAAATACTCTTTATGTTGCCTAGGGTCATTCCCATTGCAGAAAATGAGTTGAAACTTTAAATATGATATATAAAAGTAAGAACAAATTTAATTTATACTTACGTCACGTATGGGTCAATGTCCGATCATTTGAACAAGATGAACCTGTGTATCTGGTGTGTCCTTGGCAGATAGAGAATATGGACACGACGCCACAAGAGGACCGTCAACGTAACGAACCAGCGTATTCAACTTTGACTCCATTCCATCGATATATCGTGAACAAAAATTAGTTACTTCTTCCATTAGATACCCTTCTGCAATGGATCCCTCAGGCCGAGACCTATTACGGATATAATTCTTCAGTGTACATCCACCTATACTCGGGTACATCCACCTATACTGGACTGGTCCACATAATTTGGCCCTCTGTGGCTAAATGGACAATCAGGTGAATCATGACATCAAAGTAGGACGGCGGGAAAATTCTTTCCATATTGCATAGAATAAATGGTATGCTTGCCTCAATTCTGTTCAACTTGTTCATATCAATAGTTTTTGCACACAAGTCTCTAAAGAATGTGCATACACTCATTCAACACCTTACCCATGGGTTTTGATATAGATTTCCTCAAAGGCACTGAAAGACGTTGCTGCATCATAATATGATAACCATGACTTTTGAGACCCACAATTGTTTTTTCTCACACTTGTTCTTGTGTTGACACAATTGATGAGAATCCTTCTGGCAGTTTCAATTCTTTTAACACACACAGAAACCGTGTTTTTTCTTCTTTCGACATATCATAGGAAGCATATGGTATAACAACCTTACCAACAACTTTACTCAAAGGCTTCGGTGGAGAGACTTTCGATTTTTCATGTGTTGCAAATCTAGACAAGACTTAATATTATCCTTCGATCCCCCATCTTTCTGTATAATAGTGTTCAATAGACTTTCACAAAAAATTTCTTTATTGCATGACATCCAAATTGTGACGAATCAGAAGGGTCTTCCAATATGGGAGTTCAAAAAATATGCTTTTTTTCTTCCACCCTTCAGGTAATGGACGATGTGCCACGTTGCTGAGGTATTTGCCTTTGCCAAATTCAACATTGTCGCAATCTTCCCACATCCGTAAGATGTCCTCTCCTGTCCGTACTTGAGGTGGCTTTCTCATGTTTTTATCTTGTCTCCAAGGATGATCATCTGGTAGGAACCTACGATGTTGTAGGTATATGTTCTTCCAACTACATGGAAGATAAATAGAACTGTGTTGAACATGACACGTAGGACAGACCTTGTAACCCTTGGTACTCCATCCAAACAACATGCCATATGCTAGGAAATCTGATGTAGTCCACAACACTGCAACATGCATTTGAAAGAATGATTTTGTTTCAGCATCGTAAGTCTTTATACCCTCCTCGCACAACACTTTCAACTCATTGATTACCGGCTGCAGATAAACATCAATGTCGTTCCCTGGTGATTTCTGTCCATCAATTAGAAGAGTCATTAGAAGATAACTCTCCTTCATAGCCAACCAAGGAGGCAAGTTATAAATAGTACCAATGACGGGCCATGTACTGCGGCTCGAACCAGTACCAATCTTGAACGGACTAAACCCATCACTGGCTAATCCAAGCCTGACATTCCGTGAATTGAAGCTGAAAGATGGATGTTCTGCATCAAAGTGTTTCCACGCCACAAAGTCCCTAGGATGACTCATTTTTCCTTCTACGACCACTGAAGTTGACCCATGTCATGCCATGAAAGATGTTGACTTCTTGGACATGAATAGCCTTTGCAGTCTTGGAACCAAAGGAAAAAGTCGAACAACCTTGTTGGTATTCTCTTTTCGTCAACCTTTTTCTCTGTCCATCTCAATCTATTACACCTTGGGCAGCTATTCAAATGTTTGTTTTCATTTCTGTATAATATGCAATCATTGGGGGCATGCATGAATCTTCTTGTAATCTAACTTTAAGTCAGACATTAATTTTTTTGATTCATACCAATTGTTGGGAATCGTGTTATCTGGGGAGAGCATCCTTGAAAAGCGCAACCACATCCGAGAAATATTTGTTACTCCATTTGTTCAAACACTTTATCTGGAACAAGTGAACCATGAACGAAAGCTTCGAGTATTTTCTACAACCTTGATACATTGGCCGCTTCATCTCCTCAATTGCTCAAATTTACGTATTTCCAGATCTTCACATTCACCCCCAGTGTTTTCACCTTCCACATCTTGCATGAAAGCATCGTTTAACATCGTTGACATTTGTAGGCCGTATTCGGTCTCGATCGGATCATTTGTTTATTGGTCAGTTCGTGGTTCACAGTGGTATCGTGCTACAAATCCTCCCTTACTATATGGTACATTACGGTGTGTCTGTTAAAATATTTTCTATTCTCACATCTGCTACATTGGCATCTTAAAAGACCATTTCCCTGAACTGACAACAGCCGTTTGGCGTACTCTACAAAGAACACAATCCCTTCGAAAAATTCAGGCTGACACCGGTCAAGCTTGCTAGTGTATCGGTACATCCAGCTCCTGTCATTGAGATAGTCCATCTTTGTGGCACACCACAAATACAGACTAAAAAAGGGATGATGAGTAAGATCCTATTCCACACCCTAGAGAAGGTTTCTACTATTCGCACGCTCTTCATTCACTCCATAGTACGAAAACAACATTATCAAACCATATGTAACTTAACAAACCTCATGACAAAAAACTAAATAGGTTCAGTTACATATGGCAAACATAAACGTATAAGGCAAAAAAAAAAAAAAAACAGAGAAAGCATAAACGTATAAGGCAAACAATTGGTAATTGATAATAAATAGAATAACCATTTGGTAATTGATTAAACAACAGGTACCTAAATTTTACTTTATTCCATCCTATATAAAGACCATCTTAACAACCATCTAACAGAAAAACAATTGCACAACAAAGGTTGCAAGAGCAATACAGCATGGATCAACAATCCTTTTCCTTATTAGTTGGTGAGCAACAAACAAAAAAATTGCTGAGTCTATTATTAAATATGCTCTAGCTCTCAGACTAATCTTACTGTTGTTGCAATGAAGCACTTGTTTGGAATAGAAGAGATCCTATACTCATTGCATGGAAAGGCCCACGTATTTCCAACCATTTTAAAAGGAATCGGCCAACTTTAACATATCATTTGAGCCAAATCAAACCCAATTTGTGCTATATAAGGCCTTTGCATGCCTTACAGGATGTGAACTTATGTCCTCCAAAGTCTTGATCCTGGTTGTTTATTTTTATTTTATCAAAATATGAAGAGTGTCAATAAAAAAACAACGGTTCTCCAATCTGTAATTGTATGTGCTTGACACTTCTGACTTGATATCTGAAACGAGAGTTACTGTCTATGAGAACAAAAAGGCTCCCCAGTTCTACATTTAGGATATAGGAAAAGGACGCCTGTGTTGTGCTAGTCATTCTGGGAAGAACCTACACAGCTTTGTTTTTAAGAAGACAACCTACACAGCTTTTATTCCACGTAAAACAAGCAACAACAATTAAAAACTCCATACAAATCTTCATGGCTCTGGTACATGGATAGTGCCTAGCAATGAATTTGGAGGGCAATAGGATATGAAACTAAACCAAAGATCATTTTGTTGATCCCGCTCATGATCAACTGTATACTAATACAGGTGAGTTTGTATGCACTAGAACCACACTTTCATAAAATGTGAGAATTATCTGAAGCTGCTCCATCACTGTAGCAACACAGGCTTGTATAGTAAGGTGTGCAGACACCCAAGCACATGATGGTCTTGACCAGGGTAAGTGCTTACCAGTCAAATCTGCCCAAATAAGATCCTTAAAAGGTTTGGCAGGTTTCTGTACCATAACACAGAAAACTTTTGAAAATCGTAGATCCTGATTATAAATAAGGAAGATAGTCATCGCTCAAAATGGTGTTACATGCATATTTGATATGATCCATATAGTTTAACAAAGTTTGCAATGATTATTTTGGACAAAAGAAGGAGTGGAGTTATTTCACCGAGATTTTTGAAGAATTGCATTTCTAAGATCTCATTCAGCAGATTAACTGATGATAAAGCAAAGCCTTCGGGATCAAGAAAATCAAAACCATTTTTGGCACGAGCGCGAATTAAGATATTCAAGGGCTCCAGAACATAAGCTCAGGTGGGTGACATGCTTAGACAAATTACTAGCTCCCACAATTTTTTTAAAAAACCAAAGGCCATAGATATAAAATAAATAAAATAGGAACTAGCAAACAACCGAAACAAAGAAATAACAAATTCAAGACACCCAACTAAAAGATTAAGCTAAAAAATGTACCAAATGGATTATCAAAGAAGGAATTAAGCTACAAATTGTCTCTCCACATGAGCTACACAAAATATGCCACAGGTTTTGGACCTTTACAGGAAGTTGTTGAGCTATATTGCAGTACCAGAAAATATAAATAAACCACAACAAAGGTTGCAGATATTCTGCAGAAAGCCCATTAGTCAGTCTTTAAGTTTGTGATGTATAACAACTGTGCCAGATGAAAAATTTGGAGAAATTTTTCCGGAGTATGGCAGTTCCGCCAAAACGCTTAAAATGGATGTGTTAATGGAAAGCAAACAATGTATAAGGCAAAAACAAATAACAAAGATAAATAGCATTACGTGGTCCCACCTCCAAACAAGACAGACAAGATATTTGACAAGTAAATTAATAAAAAAAAAAGTAAAAAGTAAGACTAATAAGAAAACAAAATCCTATCATAAAGAAACTTCTTATAGGAATTGAAATAGCCCAGTTCTTGTTGTTATTACTGTTTTCATGACAGAAATTTTCGTGATCATAGAAACATAAGAAAGAGATGGAGAGAGGAAAAAAGAGAGATTCAGAGGTCCACAGAGAGAAACGGATGGACAGAGAAAAAAAAAGAGAAAGAAAACGATGGAGTGAGAAAAAACAGAGAGATTGGGAGGTCCAAAATGAGAAAAAAGTGATAGATATAAAAAACGGAGAGATATTGAGAGGTCGTCATAGAAATTACGAAGTGTCCAAAATTCAGAAAACCAGCCACTTTTAAAATTAAGAAAACCCAAAATCTGTTAGGGCTAATAAGAAAAGCCTAACCTGAAACTTGTATTTCGGTTTTTGGTAGACAAAAATAAAAATTTTAAAGGCAATTAACCTGTAACAAATTCCGATTTTTGGGGCCAATTCTGTTGAACATTCTGTCGTCATAAACCCCTCTGTTCCAAGATTTTTTGGGATTTTGTTCGTTGGAAATGACGACAGTGAGATGGAAGGCTTCGATTTGGGAAGCAAGGATTCGGAGAGTAACCTCGTGCAGGATGGGATGCTGCAGAGGAATCTCTCGTGCGGGAAAGGATGCTGCGGAGGAGGCTTGATCTCGTGCGGGAATGGCTTCAGGCGGAGGATGCAGGAATGGCTTCAGGCGGAGGATGCAGGAACAGCTTTGGGCGGAGGAAGCGGGAATGGCTTTGGGCGGAGGAAGCGTGAACGGCTTCGGGGCGGAGGAAGCGGGAACGGAGGCTTGACTGAGTACGGGAAGGGAAATTGCAGATCGCGCGAAAACAGGAAACTCCTTTATAAATCGGGCATTTCTAATTTCGCCAGAACAGAAAACTATGCTGGTGATTTGTAAGTATTGTGCTGGAACAGTTTTCTATACCGGCGAAATTTATAACATGCCGGTACAGAATTCTGTACCGGCTACTTAACCCTGTGTTTAATAGCGGGGTTTTTTTTATAAACCACCGGTATAGATTTCCTATACCGGCGGTTTTTTAAAAAAAACCCCGGTGAAGGGGTTTTTGTAGTGATATATTCTTAGTTTCGACCCCTTTTTCCAGTCCCACCACAAGTCACTTGGCTGAAGATAGTTAGGTTCCTTTGCAAGGTGCAGAAGTGCTCCAGCCATGGCATCAGTACCCGATCAGCCTAAGCTGTTTTTTGTCCCTCAGCAAGCTGATGGAGGAGAAAGAGGAAGAACAACAAGGCCTTTTTAGCTCTCTGTTCTGCCTATGTCCCAAGAGAAACCTAACAATTATATAAATGAAAGAATAAGAAGACAAGAGAAACAAATAAGATGAAGCAAGGTTGAGGCTTGCATTCTTCTTTGTATGATTATATATACTCATGATTTCTCCATCTAACAGTGATTTATTAAAGATTCTCCGATGAGAACAAAAAAATTTCCCGCTGACGCCTCTGGCCGTAATGGACGCTCCTACTTCTTCTCCTTTCCCCCTCGCCCTCCCTTCCTTCCCCTCATATCAATTTGTTTGCCTTTTTAGCGTAAGCAGCCCTTAACTCCCTAAACCAGATTGGGGGCAGAAAGGGAAGGAAAGGCAAGAAAGTCTTTTGTATTGGTTTTCCTTAAATAATTTCAGTTCTTAATCTGAGATCTTAGCTTGCCATTCATCACATTTTAAGTCATATGTGACCAGTTGTTTCGTAGAACTTTGCACTCTTGTTGAAAGATCGAAATTCTTCTGTATTTGATTCCCATTTTTTACATATTTATACACTTTACAAGAACCAAATAAAATAGTGAGATAATTAGCTCAGAGATAAAATAGGATCTTGAGAAAGACCCGTTACAAGAGAGAAAAGTGTGGCAGACAATGAAAAAAACAAACAGCACCTTAACACCCTACCACAAGCTCAAAGGGGCGGAGCCACATTGAGCTTGAGACGCAGGAGCACTAGCCAAGGGCGATAAAGAATCTTGGTAAATATGTCGGCAGATTGAACACTACTCGACATGTCCTTGAGAAGGAAACTTCCATCGGTTAATTTTTACGAATCAAATGAATGCCGATCTCAATATGTTTATTGCGATGGTGAACAACTGAGTTATTAGCCAAGAAAATGGTGTTGATTTTTTCGTACTACACTGTAGGTGTAGTCAGAAGACGAATATGTAAAAAAGTTAAAATATGGAGGGTCCATAAAATATTTGTGCTAAGAGAAATGATGGCACAATACTCGGCTTCACAACTGGAAAGGGAGACCATAAGTGTTTCTTCAATGTCCATGAAACTAAATTGCATCCCAAATAGATGGCATAACCAGTTGTAGCATCGGGTGGTAGTGCAATCCGCCAAATCAGCATCACCGTACCCAGTGAGACAGAATGATGATGGAGCAATGTGAAGACCATAGTCAGGAGTACGTTTAAGGTACCGAAAAATTGTTTTAGCCGATTGAAGATGAGGGTATCGGGGACAGTGGCGATACTAGCAGAGAGAGTTAACAATGAAGGCGTTGTCAGGTCTGGTCAATGTTAAATATTGAAGGCTGCCTGGAAGCCATCGATAGGTGCTGGGATCGATCAGGAGCTCGCCTTCTATAGAAGATAGCTTTTGACCGGACAATGGAGGACGTTACTGGTTTGGCCCCATCTATACCTACATATTGAAGCAGATCAACAGTATATTTGCGCCAGCTCAGGAAAAGACCATTGTGATGGCAAAATGCTTATAGACCTAGAAAGTATTTGAGGACGCCAAGGTGAGTCAAGTCAAAACTCTGTGGAGGTTGGAAATAAATTATGGAACAACAAAGATGGGTGAACCGGTGAAAATAATATCATCGATGTATATTAACAGAATAAGGGTGACGCTGGATTGGTGACAAAAAACAAGAGAAGTGTCGTGTGTAAGAAATTCCTATATATTTCATGAATTTCTAATATTAACATGTTTCTCATCTACATGAAATATGAAATAAAAATATAGATTATTAAATACCTTTTTCCATCTTCGAATTTACAGCAGAATATCTGGTTTTTCTAAGCTCTAATTTTTCAGGTAATTGAGCTTAGGGACCAGGTATTGTATTTATAGGAAAATACAAAAAACCGTTACCATTGTGATTCTAAATCTTATTAATTTTGAATTAAAATCTAATAACATTTATGCATCATAAATAGGAAAACGTTTTTATAAATTAATTAAAAACGTGTTATTTAATGAAAAACGTTTTTCATAAATAAAAACGTTACAACATGGGGAAAGGAGATAAGCCAAAGTTATGACAAAAACACTTGAGTACTAAGCCCTTGGGGTCTTGCTTAAGTCCGTATAGTGATTTGCACAATCTGAGGACATGTTGTGGTCGACCTGGATCAATAAATCCTTCTGACTGGTGCATATACATTATTTTGTAGAGGTCACCATTGAGAAACACGTTCTTGACGTCAAGTTGGTGAAGCGGCCAGTGAAGGGAAACAACGACGGATAAGATGATTCAGATTGTAGAAGACAAAACAACTGGAGAGAATGTAATGCCATATTCACGTCCGGGTTGCTGATGGAAGCCCTTGGCGACGAGAAGAGTTTTAAAGTGATCAATAGTTCCGTTGAAACTAAGTTTGAAGTGGTACACCCATTTACGACCAATAATGTTCATTCGGGAATCAATAAGGCAAGGTCCCGTGTGTATTTTTTCGAAGCAACTCAATTTCTGCTTCCATGGGTGATAACCACCGAGGATCTTCAAAAACATATGTAAAAGTGCCGGTTTTTGTGGTATAGAAGAGATAGCAGTGAGTAAACGTTTTGGTAAAGGATAACGTTGAGCAAGCAAAATCTTTGGCTTCTGAGATCCATCCAGCATGGTTCTGGTTATCATGGAGATGGTGTGAAGTGTTGCATTCAGTGGTGAGGGGTGGACGCTGGCGGATGCAGTTGATTAGGGGTGTGGTTATGTGGAGAGAGATTAGGAGATGATAGAGGTGAAGAAGCAGTAGCGGCTACAACAACAGAAACGGGAACCATACGATGTGGTGTTGCTGGATGGAGTGCAGACGAAGGAGCAGAGTTGTCTGGGGTTGTGTCAGAGGATCGGCCATGAAGTTGCTTCGATGATGATGTGGTGGGCTTGAATGGAAAGAGAAGAAGGATTGAGCCGGGCTGAGTGGGAGACATCTGCACAACGAGGAGGCCCATAGGCACAAAACAAAGGATGCCTTGGGACGAGCAAAGTGAGGTGAGATCGGCGAACGAAGGAGAGATGGAGGCAGCCTGGAGCGAGAACCTGAGGGCAGAGATGGTTTGTAAAGTGTCGGGATGGATGTTTATGTAGAAGGAAGGCCAAATGAGGCTGCAGAAATGAGTTTCGTGCGTGAGAGCAGACTGGGTTGTTGTGCTGGCGCGAAAGATTTGGATCTTGAGTCGGAAGCTTGATTGGGGACTGATTTGTCGATTGCAAGTAATCAAATCGGGTCGTCCAAAATTGTAGGAGTTGGATTTGAATTGGCAGGTGTTTACATTATTTAACTTTTTGCCATGAGGCAAACACCTTATTTGAATATGGGTTGCTGAATGCTCGGCCGAAGGCAACCTACAAACTCTTCATTGAGTGGGTTCATCGCTTTTTTGGTATATGCTTTTAATATTACTAATGCTTTACACATTGATTTCCTCTATCAATCTGCCCCACCAAGAGAAGGTAACCCACTTACTCTTCATTACGTGGGTTACTGATAGCTTAGATGTTTTAGCATGGATTGTTTTGTTTATTGAAAAAATACTTTAGAAACTAACTTACTTTTTTATATTCTCAAATGTGGAGTATATTAAATTTTGGATCTCTGTTTAATGTCTAATACCGAGCTATTGTATATGTGCTTTCCAATGCCTCATGTCATTGCAATTAGTTTTACTCTCATCAGCTAGAGCAAACTCAACTGATTTTTGAATAAAAAAATAAAATACTTTTTCTTAGAGAGTGTGTTTTTCTATATTAGTATTGTTTTGAACATTGTTTAAATTTTAAATATGGATTTCTTTACCATCAGATTGTTTGGAAAAAAAAAGCAATGGATGCTAGCACATATGATCAGAAACAAAAAAAATTCAATTGGCATCAAACAACACATAAATTGTTTGTCTCTCTATGCTTGGAGGAAGTTAAAAGGGAACAGGCCAGGAACCCACTTAAACAAAGCAGGTTGGGAAAACTTAATTTCAGGTTTTAGCAAAGCCGGTTATAAATTAGAAAAAAAACAAGTGAAAAACCATTGGGACAAAACAAAAGGAGATTGGAAAGTATGGACGAAGTTGATGGATAAAAGGAGTGGATTAGGATGGGATGCTGAGAAAGGAACAGTGATTGGTGATGATGACTTCTGGAAATCATTTATAGAGGTAAGACATAAAAATCTATTTCTTAGGATTGTATTTCTTATTTTTACCAATTGTCGAGATTAATGATTTATCAATTCTTAAACAGATGCATAAAGATGCTGAGAAATTTAGGCATAAGGGACTAGAGTATGCAGATGATTGTGACATATTATTTGGAGGGATCACTGCTAGAGGAGCCAGTGTTATTACACCTAACACTATTGATTCTGAGCCAATTAAGGAACCAACATCAGTCATAGATCTTAATGAAGATGCTCCAGATGGTGACAGTCTTTTTTCTAGTGACCGTCCTCGTTCTATCATTGACAATGTTACAAACTTGGATATTGAAACTGATGAGGAGCTAGAAGTAGTTGATAGACCAATTGGTGGAGATCTCCGCAAACGACGCATAATGACTACAAGTCCATCTAAGCGACGTAAGAAAGTTCCAGCAGCCACAAGATTAGCTGATAGCATCCAGAGTCTTATTGCACATGTAGAGGATCGGCAAAAGCAAAGAAATAATTTGGAAAAACCATCATTTGATACATGCTTGAAGTTATTGCAAGAAATTCCTGGTTTGGACATTGGTGGTTCAATATATATGTATGCCACCACTTTCTTCATGAAGGATACGTTTCGAGAAGCATTTGTCAAAATTCATGAAGAACATAGGCTTGCATGGTTGGAGTTTCAAATTCAAGAACATATCACAAGAAAAAAGTGATATTATATAGTAGTAATAGGATTTTCTATTTTTTTATTTGAATATTTTTGAGTTTTTTTATCTATAATGTTATGATGTTAGGTGATATACTTTTTACATTTTAAATATTAGTTATTCTCATAATGATTTTTTCATAGGGTCATGCATTAACGTTGTGAATTTGGTTCATATTTGATTAATTGCATTATTTTATCTTTAAATTTTTTGTTAGAAAAATATTATTTGTTGTTTAAACTATTAATGATGTATATATTTCAGGTTTCATAAATGTCTATGGATGATATTTATTCAAATGAAAAAGATAAGTTGACAGAAAGTCTGGAAGAAGATGAAAATGATATCTTGATTATAGCATGTTTAGCAGCTTATTGTGATTCATTGTCTCACACACATATAAAACAACCTTGTCATACCTCCTCTTACAAAGGCATTCATCGTGTTAAAGATGTTTTGGGCGGTCATTGGGTGAGGAGTCATGATATGTTACGAATGGAAAAGGAGGCATTTATAAAACTTTGTGATGTTTTAAGGAGTAAAATGTTACTCAAAGATACACAGGGAGTATCTATTGAAGAACAAGTTTGTATATTTTTTATCACTATAGGTCATAATGAACGAAATAGAGCCATGCAAGAGTGGTTTCAACACTCTGGTGAAACAATTAGTCGACATTTCAACAATGTCTTGAAAGCCATTTTGACATGGTCATCAGAGATTATAACACCTCCTTCATTTAATGTCGTGCATGATTATCTTAAAGGGAAAGAGAAATATTGGCCATGGTTTAAAAACTGTGTTGGAGCACTTGATGGCACTCATATTGAAGTTATAGTACCCTTGGATAAGCAAGTGCCTTACCGTGGAAGAAAGAAAGTGTGCACACAAAATTTTTTAGCCGTATGTGATTTCAATATGAGGTTTACCTTTGTATCAGCTGGATGGGAAGGAACTGCTAATGATTCAAGAATTCTATTGGAGACCATTTATGATTCAAATAATAAGTTTCCCAAACCTCCACAAGGTGAATACTTTAAATTTACCAATTGATTTGAGTTTTTTTTCAAATATTATTGCTAATGTATATAAGTTTATTTTACAGGAAAATATTACTTGGTTGACGCAGGATATCCTAATATACCTGGTTTCCTTGCTCAGTTTCGTGGTAAACGTTACCACTTGCAAGACTTTAGAAATCGGACTACTTATGGATCAAAAGAGGAAGCATTCAATCATTATCATTCGTCATTAAGAAATATAATTGAGAGATGCTTTGGTGTGTGGAAAAAACGATTTCCAATTCTCAATAAAATGCCTCCATATCCTTTACCTACTCAGACAAAAATTATCATAGCTTCAATGGTGATTCATAACTTCATTAGGCAAGAAGATAAAGCTGATCGATTGTGGAATGAATTTGCTGAAGAATATCAAGTTTTTCCAGGCGACCAAGGAAGCGATGCAACAAATATTTTAGCAAATAATGAGTCCGAAAGAAGTTGGATGAATGATTTCCGAGATAAAGTTGCAAACGATATAGGAACACATTTGGGACTTGTTGATTAAGTCATCACATATATGTTTGGTGATTTATGTTTTATAATAGTTATATATTTAATGTAATTTAAATATTTAATTTTTGAGGATTTTCAATATTATTTTGTTTATCAAATGATATGTACAAGTATATCTTTTATGTATGTTTGTATACTATGTGCATATTTTGCTAGTGGGTAAAGATTATAATATAATTTTACAATAACAGATATTTCGTAATATATTAGTTTTTATTATCAAAATAATTAATATTTCAAATATAAATTTTACCAAAAAACTTTGTGGTTTATTTAAGATATCTCGATCTTACGTATGAAACAATCATTCATGCAGCTTTTTGTCTTTCAAAAATAATTAATGAAGGCAAGGGACTTGCTGGCGATGAGTTAGAGAGGCCGCAGAGACAGGGACAGTGGCAACCGAAAGAGATGAAGGCAAGGGACGCCGAATAGGTTGTGGGATTGTCCGGAAAATATTCACTTGCTGTAAATCAGGGGCTATGCAGGAAAATTTCTTCCAAAGAAAGTAAGTAGAAGACTGTGTAGGATTGCTAGGCAAGCAGGGAAATGACGCTTCTTGCTAGGCAAGCAGGGAAATGACGCTTCATAAAAAAATTACATGGAGTGAAAATAGCAGTCGATTGCTACTTAACGTGAGACCGATAAATCATTTAAGTCGACCATTGTAGCTCAGAAAAAGACAAGGAGTGCTACAATAATCATGATTTCGAATGTCTCGTAGACAAACAAAGGCAACCGAACGGTCTTAGATGATCATATGATGAGTGTTAGCTAGAAAAACACTCTCCGCCAGCGGTGGTCGAATTCGCCCGTGGAGAAGCTAAAACCTGCCGGCAGGTGAGACGTCGTCGGCGGAACCATTCCGTCGACGAAATCAACCGACGCAGGAGATTTCCGATTCCGCCAGCGGTTGAGTCCAAATTTCGTCGGTGGAACGACCTTCCACCAACGGACCGAGCATTCGTCAGTAAAAGGAGGTTCCGCCGACGACTAGGCCTCCGCCGGCAGAACCTCTTCACCGGCGAAACAACGGCCGGTGGAATATTTGTAAAAATAAAAAAAATTAAGATTACAAAGGAGAGAGAGAGAGAGAGAGAGAGAGAGAGAGAGAGAGAGAACGAGAGAGAGAGAGAGAGAATGAAAGAGAGCAAGAACGAGGAGAGAAGAGACAAGAGAGAAGAGTGTAATGTAAGATATTCTTCTTATTCATCTCAATCGTTTGAGGAGTATATATAAGTACAACTGTGTAGGAATTCAAGTCTATTTAGGAGACTGATTCCGAAACTTAACAAAGAAGTAAAATCTGATTTACTGCAATTACAATATACA
This sequence comes from Aristolochia contorta, assembly GCA_022405105.1. Lineage (NCBI taxonomy): Eukaryota > Viridiplantae > Streptophyta > Magnoliopsida > Piperales > Aristolochiaceae > Aristolochia > Aristolochia contorta. Next base: position 21,655,841 of record CM039667.1, read on the forward strand.
TAACAATCTTCCAAAGATAGACTTAGATTAGGATTGGAATTACTGAACACGTGTAGAGTTTGGTGAAGGAGAGTTTCGGTATGAAGAATCTTCTAGAGAACCTGTATCTCTAACATTCCCCAACAAGGTTGGCGTTTTTGCAATAACACAAAGCTTGAGTAAAAACCGAGTGAACTGCCCACGAGACAACCCTTTGGAGAAGATGTCTGCAACTTGATCCTGAGTGGGAATGAATCGCACTGATAATTGTCCATTGCATACTCTCTCTCGAACGAAGTGGTAATCAAGTTCGACAAGCTTAATTAGGCCATGGAAAACTGGATTGGCGGCAATGTAAGTTGCAGATAAGTTTGTCACACCATAGAATTGGGGGATCTCGGAGAAATATTCGAAGTTCACGAAATTGGTGAAGTACCCAAGAGATTTCAGATGCCGCAATTGCTAATGCTCTGTATTCGGCCTCAGCACTAGAGCGTGCAACCGTTGGTTGCTTTTTGGAAGACCACGAAATAAGTGAACCACCAAAGTACATACAAAATCCAGTGACTGATCTTCGATCATCAGGACAGCCACCCCAATCGGCATCTGAGAAAACATAAATTCCAAAATTACGAGCTGGTTGAATAAGAAAACCATTGTGGAGAGTACCTTTTAAATAAAGCAAAATGCATTTGACTGCAGACCAGTGTACATCAGTAGGTGCTTGCTGAAATTGACATGCCTGGTTAACCGCGTACTAAATGTCTGGTCTGGTGAGTGTGAGATATTGAAGAGCACCAATAGTAGATCTATATTCAGAAGCATCACCGAGTGGAGTTCCTTCAAATTTTGACAGTTTGGAGCCCGAACAAACTGGAGTCAAAACTTGCTTAACATCTGCAAGACCGGGTCGATGCAGTAAATCACTAGAATACTTAGACTGAGAAAGATGAATACCAACCTTAGTTTGAACCACCTCAATGCCAAGAAAAAATAATGAAGATGTCCCAAATCTTTAACAGAGAATTCTGTCTGTAAGCAGCGAACAAGAGGAATAATGGTAGAAGGAGTAATACCATGCTCGAGGACTCTGCTTCAGTCCATATAACGATTTCTGAAGAAGACACACATCATATGGACGAGAATCATCAAAAAAACTCGGAGGCTGAACCATGTAGACCTCTTCTGCCAATGTGCCATTAAGAAACGCATTGCTGACGTCCCACTGGGTAATAGCCCAATTTTTGCTGACCGCCAGAGTGAGAATCACTCGAATTGTTTCAGGTTTAACAACCGAACTGAATGTTTCTAAATAATCTTGCCCTTCACGTTGATTGAACCGCTTTGCCACTAATCGAGCTTTGTATCTGTTAATACTACCTTCAGGTTTGGTCTTAGTACGAAAGACCCACTTACAACCTATAGCTCGTGGCCCCTGTGGCAAAGAAACAAGTATGGTTAGATAATAAAGCATTAAATTCGGATTTCATGGCCTCACGCCATTCTGGATGCTTCACAGCCTGAGAGTAACAAGTAGGCTCCACGTGTGAAGGGGGAAGAACTGACAGATGACGTGTGGAGACATGTATTTTGGGTTTAAGGGACCAGCGAGTAGTCACAAGATGAGTGGCTAAGGGAGCAGTAGGACGACTAGTTTGGGGAGGTGGCTCAGAAACAGGTAAAGGGGAAAGTGGAGCCAGAGAGCACGAAGAGCTGGTCTCGGGTCTACCAGGAGAAGAAGAAGGTGAAGACGGAATAGTATTTGGGCTGACAGAAGGAGACAGTGAGGGTGGTTGAGCAGAAGAGGTGAAGAGAGGTGAGGCGACTGGGGAGGAAGAAGGCAGCGGCAAGAGTTGAATTGGGGAACTCATAAGAGATGGAGCTGTCGGTGTGGTAAGCAAGGCCGCCTTGGAGAATGGAAAAGAAGTTTCGTTGAAGATCACGCTGCGACTGATGTACACCCGACCTGTAGAAACATCAAGACACATGTAACCTTTATAATTAGGATGGTATCCAATAAAAACACATGGAACTGAACGTTCTTCTAGCTTGTGAGAAGTGTAAGGGCATAAGTGAGGATAACAAAGACAACCAAAAATATGCATAGAAGAATAATCTGGTGAGCGCCCAAACAAGTGTTCGAAAGGGCTTTTGGAAGACAAAACTGTGGACGGAAGTCGATTTATAAGAAAAGTAGAGGCTTGCGCAAGTAAAGTCATGCTGACAGAGACAATGTGGCGATGCTTGCGCTTGGCAATTCCATTTTGCTGGGGGGTATATGGGCAGGAGATGCGATGATGAATGCCACAAGAGGCAAACAACTGGTTAAATTGACGATTGATGAATTCAGATCCCCCATCAGATTGAAAGTATTTTATTTTTGCGGAAAATAAATTTTCGATAGAGGGTTGAAAGCGTAGAAACGACGAGTAAACTTCAGATTTTGTTTGAAGTAAAAATAACCAAGTAAAGCGACTAAAGTGATCGACAAAAGACACATAATATTTAAATCCGTTCCTCGACGTAATAGGACAAGGTCCCCATACATTTGCTGAGATCGTATGCAAGGGAGATGGGGCTGAAGTAGTGGACTTCGAGAAGGGCAAAGAGATCGATTTTGTAACGTAACAAGCTGGGCAAGATGCCTTTTTATTAAAATCAGAAACTTCAATATTTAAATGTTGGAGTACACTACGCAAAGTAAAACTACCAATATGTCCTAAACGTTTATGCCAAAAGGAACTAGGCGACCAAACTAAAAGTAAACAGGTGGGTGAAGCAGCATGATCGATGACATAGAGTCCACTTCTATTCCGCCGCTTGAGTAGTATGCGGCCCGTATTGGCTTCTTGTGCACAAAAGCTGTTAGAATCAAAAGTAATTGTGCAGTTGTGATCAGAATTGAGGCGACAAACAAACAACAAATGTTTAAGGGAAGAAGGAACACTGAGTACATTGTGAAGTGAAACAGACTGATTTAATGGAAGAGTACCGACAGAAGAAATTGGCAAACCTGAACCATTCCCAAGGATCACTTGATCCGAGCCTGTGTAAGGAGTATTCTCAGCAAACTGTGAAGCATCAGAGGCGTTGTGATGAGGAGCCCCCGAATCAGTGTACCATGCTGCGTCATGATGGGGATCTGTCTGTGCAGAATAAGCCTGAGGAGAAGTAGAAGTAGGCTGGTATGCCTAGTTAAACCTGTTTCGACTTTGAATGGCCACATGGCCGACTTTTTGACAGATTTGACAAGTCAGGCGTTTGGTATTGTCATGACGATCTTGTTGGCCGTGACCTTGTCCACTGTCTGAATTTTGACCACGGCCACGATTGGGGCGTCTGCAGCCTCTCTGATTAGGGCGACCTCCTCTACTACCTCTAGCACATTGGCCTAAGGGGAACCTGCAACATCAAGTTGAGTAAACTGTACCTGCATCTGATGACGATGCTCCTGTGTGAGAAGGAGATTCTGCGAGTCGAAAGAATAAGGCTCATCTCGACTGGTGACAGACTGGGAAAATGACTCAAGCTCCTGGCTGAGTCCTGAGCATATGTAGTGAGTAATAGTTTGATCATCGAGTGGTTGTCCAGATGCTGAGAGATCATTGATAATGTGCTTGACGGAGTCCAGATACGTGGACATGGACAGTGACCCTTTGCGAAGAGTCTGTAACTGAAACCAAGATGATTAAGGCATGACTGAGATGTTGAAGCATATGCTGACTTCAATTTCTGCCACATTGCAGCAGCAGTGGGTAGACCAAGAGTGTGTCCAAGGGCTGCTTCAGATAACGTGGCAATGATCCAGCTTTGGATTGTCTGATCGAAACCACTGGGAGTACAGTGGATTCGGAATAGAGCCACTAGTCGCATCATCAAGAATGTGCTGTGGAGGAGGAATGACGGATCCGTCAACCAAACCAATCACCTGTTGACTGTTTAAAACAGGTAACTGTTGATGCCATAAGAGAATGTTCTGACGGTCCAATTTTATGGAGACATATTGAGAAATATTGGACAAAGTCAGATTGAATCGGCCATAAGTAGAGCCGAGATTGAAGGAGAGTCCACACGGGGAAGGTACCATGGTTGCCTCATTGTTCACCATGGACGGAGTAGGGGAAGATGAACGGGACTGATTGGCGGCCATTAGGGCAATGACCGAGGATAAAAGAGAAGGAGGGCGTGGAGAAGAAGTCCTAGGATGTATGTATAGGGCTGGACTGATACCATGTAATGTAAGATATTCTTCTTATTCATCTTAATCGTCTGAGGAGTATATATAAGAACAAGTGTGTAGGAATTCAAGTTTGTTTAGGAGACTGATTCCGAAACTTAACAAAGAAGTAAAATCTGATTTACAACAATTACAATATACATAACAATCTTCCAAAGATAGACTTAGATTAGGATTGGGATTGCTGAGCACGTGTAGAGTTTGGTGAAGGAGAGTTTCGGTATGAAGAATGTTCTAGAGAACCTGTATCTCTAACAAAGAGAGAAGAGAGAAGAGAGAGATAGAACAGAGAGAGGGAGCAGAGAGAGAGAGCAGAGAGCGAGGAGAGAAGAAAGCAGAGAGCTAGAACGAGGAGAGATCAAGGAGATAAGAGAGAAGAAAGAGGAGAGAGAGAGAGAGAGAGAGAGAGAAGAAAGAGAGAGAGGGAGCACACCTGTCATCATATACAAATGACCGGATGGATCTTTCTTTCCCCAGCCATCTGTTGCTTCAGCACTTGATTTGACTTCCTCTCCCAAGGATCAGCACTTTGATCCAATAGCAGCCTTTTCCACTACCTTGGCCCAACCATCTGTAATTTCACCTGAATGCACAATATTAACAAAGAGAATAAAGTTAGGCAGCAGTTTCACTGATCACATGATTTAACCACTTTTTGTTTTTCAACTATAGTACTTATTGTTTCCCACCAAAACTCATAGAAAAGATGAATCCTCACAATGTCAATAATGAAAAGAATTAATTGAGAAGGTAATGAGCACATACATCCAGATGTGCAAATACATTGTCAAGTTAATCAATCTGAAGCCAACAAGAGATTTTACAGTACCAAAATTCTGGCAATGAGTTTCCTTAAAACAATTCTGGCTAGGGGTCATTGCTACAGCATTCTTCCATCTCTTGCTTGGAAAAGTAGTCATTGGCAGCCCTCATTTTAAGCTCAGGTCCGTCAACATCTACTGCTGCCAGGGTTGAATGGCCCTTCACCTTACTTAGTGCTCTTCCTGTGGTGACATTGCAATAACAAGTGTGGACTCCAACAAAGTAAACAGAAGAAAGTTTCTTAGTTAAATCAAATTTTAACAAGGATTTGCTTCATACGGTTCACTACATCATCCCTGGACTAGCTCCAACATTATTTACTTGCTCGCAGTAATGCACCCACACAGAATGTATAGAGATCATGCATCATTCTTCATATGCGAAAGAAAAAATGGAAAGGTAATTTCTGCAGCAATAATACATGTCTACCTCACCATTGGTAAAGTCTTTCATTTAGAAAGTCAACATTAAGAGAAACAGGGGGCCTAAAGACAAATAGATATTTAAATTTCTAGAAGAAACTCACAGCACTTGTTATTTTAGCTGTTATATCTGTTGCTTTGACAGCAGAAATCCGTAAACACTGCATGACTACATTCTTCAAGAAACAAAACAAATTAGTTTTTGAAAGAAATTAAGGTCAAAACAAATATGGTGCCATGCATTTATGGAGCATCAAGGTAGCAATCACTACTTTATTAAAATTGTATCTTAATGGCAGACCAATTATGAAATCCTTACAAGTTGTATAACTAAAAAGTTCTTATTGTGTTTCTACATGAATCTCTTCATTGATTATATAAAATTCACCGGGATCAGAAAAGCACAAACTAGCAATAAATTAAATTTTCAACTCTACCATCGACAAGAATTTAATAAGCTTAGTTTTCACATGATATATATACAAGGAAGAATCCAATAGATGATCTTCAGATTTGAAGAATGAAGCTAGATGAGCAACCTTCTGGACCTAGCAGTCTGAGGCAACCCTGGATTCAAAGGTGTACCAAAGAAGGATACATGGCAGTCCCATTGATATTATATATACATAACAAAAATTTTGAAGTCACTTTGCCAACATATCACAAGCTCGTTATTTCCAAATCCTAGTCTTTTCAGGTAAGAACACTTCTACACTATTGGACAACTCAAAGGAATTCGTTCTATCTGCACAAAAATAAAAAAAAAAAAAAAGAAAAAAAAAGCATCAGACAGATATTCAAATGAAACAAATGTGAACAGCACCACAACAAGAGACATAATTAAAATGGAATTGAACTACAGAAACAACAGCTACAAACGACCTTTTACAAAAATGAACTAAGTGGCATCAAGATAAATGCATTTTTTATTTTCTCATTCATGATATTCATACAATAGATAGATAGATAGAAAGATAGCGGCAAGTAGAATAAAAAGAGAAGCAACAAGATCATACAAAACCAAATCTGCTCTACACTCAAACAGGACTAACTCTACTGGTTCAATCCTATGAGCAACACACTTTTTAGCATCTCGGACCCATCTACCTGTAAGAAAAGGAGCACCCGGGAGATAATTAATTTTCAAGCCGGATGTCAAAAAATGCTGGCATCACATAGATAATGTTTTCAACTTGAAATTGTGGAGTGATTCGACAAAAAGTGACCATTAAACTGCACAGAAACTGCATAAGGATTGATTATCGCAGCACTACCACAACAGAATCGAGAAGTTGACAAATAAAAATAGAGCAACAGAACTTTTCCCAGTCATACCCCCCCAAATACTTTTTACATTGTTGAATACACACACACCCCACTTTAACAGCAGTGATACTTAGAACCCAAAACCTAATGCTAGAAAACACAACATGTGACCATTAAACATCCAAACCATCACTCTGAAAATGAGAAAAACTAACCTCTTTCCAAGACTAGGCTGAAAAAAACCATGTAAAAAAAAGCCAAGCTTTTCTAAAATTTCAAGAAACTAACTTACCTTCAGCGAGGGGGAAGAGTCTTCCGTCGAGGGTGACGAGGTCGGAGGAAAGTTGGCAAGTTGGCTGGAAAACAGAGGAGGCCGCCGGAAATCCCTCTGAAAGTCTTCAAATGAACTGAGTTTTTGAACCCCAAGGTTTTGTGGAAGCTTGTTCTTCGACCGGAGGAGAACGTGTGCCGGGAGAGAACGTCGGGGATGCTTCGACTGATGGTGGCTGGAAGTTGAACGCCAGAGGGAGGTGGTTCCCGCGATGCAGAAGATTTCGAAAAATTTTGTTGAAGTCCATGGTGGGAGAAGAAATAAACCGAGAGAGAGACAAACAGAAACAGAGAGAGAGAGAGAGAGAGAGAGAGAGAGAGAGAGAGAGAGAGAGAGAGAGAGAGAGAGAGAGAGAGAGAGAGAGAGAGAGAGAGAGAGAGAGAGAGAGGGAGAGAGTGAAAGAGATGTCGCCAGTAACACGCCTTACGCCCGTTACGCCGGTGCACGGGAACTTAGGTCCTGATTCAAATCGGGACCTAATAATTTCATATGGGCTTATAGGGCCCTTATGAACCTGATCCAAATCCGACCCAACTGCCAGATTTCATTTTGCTGGCGGTTCGGTCGGATCTGCGATATTCCGCCAACACGTCGATCACAACCGCTGGCAGAATGGTCTTCCACCGAAGAAAAAATTTTCTCTCGCCAGCAAAAGCTTGGTTTTTAGTAGTCTAGACTAGGTGAGATGTGTTAGAAAATTATAAACATCAAACACAAGTTAAAATATCATATAACTCACAAAACATAAACACAACCTTTAATAATCAAATGAATGATAAACCCAAATCAAAATATGAAAATTCAGAGAACAACTTATCGGTTTGAAGAGGTTGGGGCGTGGAGAACTCAATGCCTTAAAGACGGATTCGGCGACCACCAGTGCATAGTGTTAAGAATTAGGGTAGTTTAGTAATTTTATTAAACTTTAATTAGTTATTATTTGTTTATTGTTTATTTTACTTGCTCCTTAAGTCATGAATGACATCATTGTAATTTTATATTTTCGGATTCTATTAATACACGTTTTAGGGTTGTAGGTCATAAAGACCTTACAACCTCTCTCTCCTTCTCTCTTCCCTTCTTTCTATCTCTTCACTTTTCTCTCCTCTTCTATCTTCCTTAACTAAATCCAACATAGTATCAGAGCGGGTCTGTATGTGACGACTCGTCACTTACAGAGGTCATGGGATCTTCTTCCTCGAAGCTTGTTGTACAAGTTAGAAGTTCTAGAAAGGTCTTAGATTTTGGGCGATCCTTAAAGTTTGTCTTTTTTCTGTGTTCTTCTACCATTATCCTTTGATAATGGCTTCTACTGCTGATGGAAGTGTTGTTCATATGGGTTTACTCCTAAATGGAGTTCCTTTACTGTTGTTGGGTTCGCAGGAACCTGTATCTGCGACTGGTACTACTGCTGCTGGTAAAAATTTGAATTTTTACATTGCCTCGAGATTCATGTCAAACCAAAAAACCCCATCTTTGAGCTGCGAAAATATGCCACTTCTAGTCACAGTAGTTCAGAACGTGTTTAAGAGCTTCCAGGTATGTAAAACTTGTTTTTACATGACCTAGGGAACTGTGCCAAAGGTTTTTCTCGAATTAGAAAATGTTTTTTGGTGTTTTGGAGCTCTAGCTCGTGCTGCTATCAATGCTTCTACTGCTCCTATTATCTGTTGTGTGGTCGGAAGCTAAAGGTTCAATATTTCTCTTTCTTCTGCCATTGTCGGAAGGCGAATGGTCTAAATTCTTGTGTAAGTGTTTGACAACCTACTGCCCTTAAAAAGGGTTTTCTGCGACTGCTGAGTCGTTAGACTCGTACTGCAGAGTCGTTGGACTCATACTGCTCAGTCGTTGGACTCGTATTGCTGAGTTGTTGGACTCGTACTGCTGAGTCATTTGACTCGTACTGCTGCGTCGTTGGACTCGTACTACTGCGTCGTTGGACTGGTACTGATGAGTCGTTGGACTCGTACTGCTGAGTCGTAAGACTCGTACTGCTGAATCGTAGGAGTCGTATTGTTGGCATCATTGCCATACTGCTGCGTGGAAAGACTCAATTTTTATAGCCTTGGCGAAACTGTTTTACTGCTCACTAAAGCTATTCGTTGAAAGGAATTTGAGTTTTTTCTCTCCAAGCTGGGTCTTCATGATATTTACGCTCTAGCTTGAGGGGGAGTTTTAAGAATTAGAGGTAGTTTATTAATTTTATTAAACTTTATTTTGTTAATATTTGTTTATTGATTATTTTACTTGCTCCTCAAGCCATGAATGGCATCATTCTAATTTTGTATTTTCGGATTCTTTTAATGCACGTTTTAGGGTTGTAGGTCATAAAGACCTCACAACCTCTTTCTCTCCTGCCCTCCCCTTCTTTCTATCTTTTTACTTTTCTCCCATCTTCAATCTTCCTTCACTAAATCTAACACCTAGTCCTACTACCGAGCATCTCCCAAGGTAACACAGCCAATCTCCTTCGCCGTGCACTCGTCGCTGGAGATTTGGAGTTCATCCTAGTGCTCAGAACAGGAGAAAGAATAGAGACATCAAAACTCCTTCACAGAGACATTGCAAAATGGCCAAGAAACTAGAGAGAGCAAAACCAAGAAGAAATAACGCCGGAGCCAAAAAAAAAACCCTCATTTAGGTTTTCTGAGTAACCCTGTTTCAGTCTTCTGCCCCTAGCTTCAACAAATGCATCGTCTTGTCGAAGAGTTGTCTTGTCGAAGAGTCGCCTTGTCAAGAGTTGCCTCACAGAAGAGTCGTTGCCGAACCGATACCCCTTTCTCTCTCTCTCTCTCTCTCTCTCTCTCTCTCTCTCTCCTATTTGCTCTAACCCTAACAACTTCCCCAATTTCTGTCGGGACACCCAAGAAGAGAACATGAAACGAGTCGGATCCAACTATCAGATCCAGACCCGAATCTGGACCCGAACCCGGACCCGACTCATGGGAGTCATTTTTCCAACAATTCCCCACAAAAATGACACACAAGAATGATTTTCTGTTTTGGGTTTTTTCTCGATGATTTCACTCTTCCATCGACGAGTGCACCTCACTGGAAGAGAGTTGTGTTACCTTGGGAGACTATCGGAATATTGATTGTGCATCCGAGATCACCGATTAAGTCTTTAAACTATTGGAAACTGTAGAAGCATGAGCATCTTAAAGTAGATAAAACTACTAACAATCTTATAATGTGTAAATAACAGATAAACAATCAGACTCAACTAATTGAGATCAAAGGGAATTCACCACAACTCTACGACATTCAAACTATTCCAATAACTTTAATCTGTTCTTCTTAATTAATTTACACAAACGAATGAATATGCAATCCAGATTACTACAATAAAACCAGGAAAACTACAATGACAAAAACCCAACAGAAGAAATAACAACAGTCTAATTAAAGCAGTATAATTACAGCAGTACAATTGTTATAACACTCTCCAATAGTAAACACAACAGCAAGCTGAACAACTATTCCTATTCAATGCATAGAACACAAAGGAACTATATAATTCAGAGGACCTAATGAAATCAGAAAAAAAACCGAACAACTTATTGGTTTGAAGAATAAAGCTACAACGTGGAGAACCCACGGTGACACAGCTCTCTTCCAGGGAGGTGCACTCGTTGCTGGAAGGGTGGAATCACAGAGAGAGAACCCAAAACAGAGAATCAGCACAAAGGAAACTGAATAGAAACAATAGACATTAAGAGAGAGAGAGAGAGAGAGAGAGAGAGAGAGAGCGAGACTGAGAGTTAGAGAGATTTTTAGCAGCAGAGAGATTGAGCGAGAGAGGTGGTTTTTCTGTACCTCTAGTTTCTAGGAGAACCCTCTTTATACCCAATGCTTCAACAGTCGCAGCCTCTTCCGAAGAGACATCTCTTGCCAAAGGGTCCCCATGCCGAAGAGTACCTTCGCCGAAGCCGTTGGATGAAGAGTCGTTGACGGATTCCGCCCCCCCCCTCCTTTGGTCCAACCCTAATTTCTCCCCCAAATAATCCGGATCCAGTTAGAGAGTTTAATCGTGTCTTATGGACACAACTGATTTCCGTAACCCGCACCCGACTCATGGGAGTCATTTTCCAACAATCCCCCACAAAAATGACACACAAGAATGATTTCTATTCTGGGCATAGCAAGAGTCGAATACTTAAGTGTCAATATCTTTCAATTTGAATTGACACGTAGTGAAATGAGGCAACAAATGGATCCACTAAGTGAAGTACTCTTGAACTTAGTGAACCATGTTTGAGACCCTCACAACACGCATCAACTCTTAATCTTGAACGGACTCCTTGATAGTAAGTTGCTCTATTTTAAGGCCATGCGCATTCACCTCAGGATTCTCATGAGTGCACTAGCAAGACAAACCTAAGTCTTCCATATGAGGCGGCCACACCCCCACACTCACATAGGTGGATCCATCAAGTGCATATCTCCACCACCACCACACATAGGGCTATGGACCCATTAAGAGCAATTAAATGCTCAACCCTTAAAAAAATTGATGAAGAAACCGTCAAGTCTGTCTATAGGACCACCCAAAGAAAAGGGCTACAGTTTCTCATATAAGAGCTTAAGACTCAATAGCATATCATGAAACCGTCAAGTCCGTCTCTATAGGACCACCCACAGAAAGGGTTCTAGTTTCTCATTTAAGAGCCTACAACTCAATATCACATCATGAAACCGTCTAGTCCGTTTATATAGGATCGCCCAAAGAAAGGGCTACAGTTTTTCATAGAGTCAAAGCTTGATATCACACCATAGGGATGGTAAGACAATATAAAAAAGAAGCTGGCTTCGTTTGACCGCAAGAGGGGTGTCCACCATTTTCTCATTCACTGGGGTTTCTCATTCACAGGGCTTTAGGCCCATCCCCCTCGACGTATCCAGAAATAAATTTTTGTTCAGACCCTAATTCAACAAGGTTACCTCATTTTCTTTCAGATTTCTCACAACTAAAAGAAGTCATACATCCCTCAGTAGCTAATTCATAGCTATGTGGGCATCACAATAATGGGAGATTGTAACATTCAATCATCCTCCACAATGGCACATATGTCAGTATTGATTTTTCTCAACCAAATTCGCATTTTACTAACTGAAATGCAATGAACACAACAATTATTGAATATAAAATTCAGAAGAAAATAAATCAAAGAGAACTGAAGAGGTCGACAAATTTTATGAACTACAATCAATCTATTTAATGTTATATAAATAACTTCTTATACTCCAATTTGAAGCCTGAACAATAATACAGCTTCTCTAAAAGTCAATTTTTTTGGCCACCAAAAAGTTCTTACTCCTATTCCCTTGGAATACAACACATCTTAGCCTGTCGATCTCTTAAAGCATAGCACTTTCGACAATCAAAGAAAGAAACCCAAGTCCATTACCAACATGGATAATAAACCGTCACATCCCTTGAGCATGGGCCCTACATCACCAAGGATCCATCTGCACCCTATATTGAGCCATTATTTAAGTACTTTTAGTACTTGTTAATTTATTATTATTATCTCAAGCATGTTGTAAGGGGACGTTTCCTCATGTAAATCCCACCCCCTTTTCAACGTCCATTGCAATAAGAGCTTCAAGACTCATCTAATTGAGTCCACTATATACATTAAAAACTTGATTATTCTCTCTTGTTTGTGAATTTGCTGACTCGGGCTGCCACTAAGATGAAATCATGACTATGTACCTTCAGCTTCTGGGCTTAGCCTTCTTAATTGCTTCTAAACCTCACCACAGCCATGGCAATGAGCAGCCCAAAGCCTCAACTTTGTGAGTTGAAGATTGGAATATCCTCTCAGGAACCGATTCATAGGTACTGTGGAATACAATCACTTCACAACTTTCATACAGCATTCCCAAAATATTTCAGAAAGAACATGAGACAATCCGATTAATGATGCTGCCAAGCTTTTGATGAGTAGCAGCTTATAATTGTCATTTGTGTTCAATATGAACCAGGATAAGGTTTTAAAGCCCAGGAACAAAACGTTTATGAATAATTATAAATTCATCATGACAAGACCAATGCCAGTGAGGAAATAATAAAGGTAGAAGAGGAATCTCTACTAGCTTCCATGTAGACGAAAAGAAGACAGGTTTTTCTTTTCTCCTTTCGTCTCCCTTTATTTTATTTCTACTGAAATCGCCTTAAAATAGTGAATCTCTCACACTCATTTTTCTTTCGAAAATGCCCAGAAAATTAGAGCATAAAATTCGAACAGAGTTTAAGACGCGGACCCGAACTCTATCGAACACCAGAAACGATAAAAAAAACCACATCGTAGTCGTCTTTCTGTTAGGACACGAATGCCATTTTGGAGCATGTCTTCCTTTCGAGATAAAAGATTTTTCACTCCAATTCTTCCATTCAGATTCATAATGAACGGAACATTTAAGATCATAGATACAGTTATAATAAGAAAAAATCCGTCTTTAAATTGTTAGAAAATTATAACCGTAAAACACAAGTTAAAATATCATTTAACTCAAAAACATAAACACAACCTTTAATAATCAAATGAATGATAAACCCAAATCAAAATATGAAAATTCAGAAAAGAATTTATCGGTTTGAATAGGTTGCGAAGTGGAGAACCCACTGCCTTAAAGATGGATTCAGCGACCACCAGTGCATAGTTCTACTGTCGAGCATCTCCCAAAGTAACGCAGCCAATCTCCTCTGATGTGCACTCGTCACCGGAGATTTGGAGTTCGTCCAAGTGCTCAGAACACGAGAAAGAACAGGGACATCAAAACTCTCTCACTAAGCCATTGCAAAAAGGCCAAGAAACCAGAGAGAGCTATTGCTATCACAAAAGATATTTTGTATCCCTCCAAGGCTAAGCATATTGAAGGGAAATACCACTATATTCGAAACATGCTAACGAAGGAGGAAGTTGTTCTCAAAATAGCCTCTCAGAACAACTTAGATGATCCATTAACTAAGTGTCTTCTTGTGACTTGTTTCACTATCCATGTGGGGAACATGGGTTTAATTTGTTTGTAATTATAAGACCAAGTGGGAGAACATTATTTTGTATGAATTATGGTCTCATTAATTTTAATGTCATGACATTGTATTTTATATTCCATGGAATTAAATGACAAAGTTTAATGAATGCATATGTTTTTGTGTGAATATATTAGTACTCATGGTGTACCTTGAGATTCAGTTTCCCTATTAGGTATGCACTTGTACATGTATACATGAGGGTCTCAAAAGGGAGTGACGGTTGAGTCTCTAAATTGTTCAGGCCCATGGGACTGTACAGGCACAGTTCCCTTTACGGCTAATACTCATGTTGGTATAGAGCTTTACCATGAGCTCCTCAGGTAGTGTGTATGCTATGAACGGTAGAGTTTCATGATGTCCAACTTTCCTATTAGGTATATACTTGTACATATATATGGAAGGGACTCGATATTAAGATAGGGTTGGATGTCTAAATTGATTCAGGTCTATAGTACTGCTTAGGCATAGTTAACCTAGTAGTTAATACTCAAGCTGGTATAGAACATTTTCATGAGTTCAAGTCCAAGTATGCTATGAATGGAGACTGCAAGAACTTGACAAATATGGATTTGGTTTATTCCCAGCCTTACATATCTAAGATGAATATTGAGTAGGCCCAGGTTAAGTACAAATATATATTAAAGTATTTGAGGTAATGGTTATGGTCATGATATGGTTTTATGTATCAAAATAGAATATTCAAGTTTTTTGAAAATCAAAATTTTGTAAAAAAATTAATTTGAAACCAAGTGGGAGGTTGTTGGAATTATGGTTTCCAATATTTATTTTATGAAATAAAATTACCATGACTCATGGGCGTGGGGCCCACTGCTAGATACTTTGTCATTGGACATTCAGTACAGGGAATAATGGCCCGCACATTCCCTAGTAGAGGTGGATTTAAAGGATGCATTGACTATGGGGACGCTTTGGGAATAAAGAGTTGTATCTCTCCCAAGGGTCATTAATCCCACATTGAAGACAATCATTAGTGTCATACCCATTGGAATCTATAAATCTTCCAAGGTTTTACAAGTGAGACTACGGCTTATGAACACCCAGACTGGCTGAAAGGAAGCAAACACATCCCTTGTAAAACATATTCGAAAAGGTATCCTGCTATATTTCTTATTTTAATTCGTTCAAATCTGTATAAGGCTTATGCAAAAGGGATCCAATGGAAAATATATGTCTATTTTCATTATGTATTATGTGATTTATCAGACCTAAAGTCTAATACGTTTAATTTATTGAAAACGCCAATTAAATGGTTACGTGGCACACAAAGAAGACCGGGACTATTTTAACCAACACTCACAAGGTATATATATTTTATTACAAAAGGAACTACTTGATAATAATGACGAATGTCTGGTCAGCCAAATCGCTCCTTCCTGCACAGTAGATGAATGGGTTTAATAATAATTGTGATAGTCACAAAGTTTAGTTAATGGAGAAAGAGGAAGAATTGGGAGGAGATGGTGCAAGTTCTGGTGGTGGACTCTCAGGGCCAGGTTAAACTTAACCCTTAGGTCCTTTCTAATAAATTTGATGTGAGTACCACAATCTCCAAGATAAAAGTATGTTTTTCCAAAAATAGCTTAAAAGTTTGAGAATCGTTGCTGGTTTTTCCCTAAATGGTTTGAAGGGGAATTGTTACTTTAGTATCTTACTGGTAGTCTTTTTCTTTTTAAATTTCTGTTAACATTCTTGGCTTTTATTCACTCTAGAGAACCCCTGATTTGGAAACCACCCTATATAAACCCTTCATTTGAAATGCATATCATTGGAGATATATAGTGGCTTTATGTTATCCTTTAATTTACAGCACGTTCTTGTGTGCCTCATTGTACTCTTTCGAATCTGCTTTTGTTTTTCGCGGTGAGTCGATTGATAATATTTTGGTGGCTCACAGTTTATTCTCGTGGTTTTCATTTTCCTCTTCTCTTTCTCCTCCATGCACTCTTTCCTAGGGTTATGAACGTAACACAAAATGTTCCGGCTTACTGTGGTACTAACCACGGGTGAGATCTTAGATCATGATTTCCCTGCTTACTGTAACCGAGAGGTGTTACCTTACATGAAGGTGAGACCTTCCAAGTTCATGAACGACAGTTTTAGGCATACCTAACAATGAGGTGTTACCAACAGTTTAACTACATGTTGTCATTGATTTTGTGTTTTATGATCTATTGTCATTCTGTTGATCTTTATTTCTATCACATCATTTGCTGAATGTTTAAAATGAAACCTTGAAATTATTGATACAAAATCATGTCATACATTAATGTTGTAACTATAGTGGCATTTCCTTTAACTCTTTTTAAGCTTTTTTTTTTTAAGTTGTCTAAGTGATGCATGTACGTGCATCTTCAACTCAAATTGGTCTCTCCCTCATTCAAGTCCCTTACTGCTTTTCAATTAGAAAATAAATATCCTTTCTATGCCCTCAGTTCAAGTAATTAAATTCTTTGTGTTTCTCTTGTGCTTGTTTCCATCAATAAAAGTTGCTTCCACGTTTTATCTTAAATTGTTGATTACATGTATCCTTTTACCTTCTCCGTGACATGGTCAATCTTTAAATGCACAAAAATTACAGGGCAAAGATATAGATCACTGTAACTTTCATATTTACCCAATAATACAATCAGTCAGAGTTTCACCACTTACATGGTGTCAGGCCGACCCTAGGTCACAAACCCTAGAACGTACTGTTCAGCACTTCTCATGCTTCCTCTTTCCACTTTAATCCTTGCACTCTGACAAATAACGACGTATTTTGCAGACTTGTCGACCATTTCCTCAGCTGTTCAGACACAGTCTCCGATTCCCCTTCCATGTGATCGACTTTTCGATCTAGACGGCCCAGAAGGATGTTACCATCTCACTGTCTCAAATATTTCCCACAATGTCTCCATCAAGCTCGACCGTCAGAACTATCTTCTCTAGCGCCAGCAGATGCTGTCAATACTCAATTGTCAATCCATCATGAAATTCATTGATGTGACTGTGGTCCTCCACCACAGTCTATTCTGCAAAGACTCTTCACATCTAGAAGTCCATCCATCCTTCACGCAGTGGTATCTCCTTGATCATACGATTCAAAGTTGGATCGTAGCCCACCCTCTCAAAGACTGCCCTCGGTCAGACTATTGGCTTCACTTCTGCGAAAGCAATGTGGGACAAGCTTTGATCACTTTATGCGTCAACCGATCAGTCCCAGCTGGATCACCTTCATCTTCAGCTCTAATCATTAGGCAAAGGGTCTTCTTCTATGACGACCTACCATGACAAAGTCAAGCGCATAGTTGATGATCTTTCAGCTTTCAGACAGGCTCTTCTCAAACTCACTATCGTTCACTATGTTCTCGGCGATCACGGTTCTAATTTTGAGTCATTCGCTCAAAGCATCACCAGCCGCGAACTTCCGGTAAAATTCTATACTCTCCAAACTATGCTTCTAATGAAAGAACATTGTCTCCAGTTACAGGAACAAATGTCCTCGCTCGACTTGACTTCTTCTCTTTCGGCCAATGTTGCCTCTCGTGGCAGCACAAGTTGCTCGAACTCCAATCAAAGGGGCTGAGGTCGCAATAACAGAGGACGTGGTGCTCAGACTCATGGACCGTGAAGCCCAACTCTATCTGAGATCTTTGATTTTAAATTGAACCTCTTATTCCTAAGTCCCGCACATTATGCCCTGTAACTCTCATAAAAATTTCAGATTTGTCCCCAGAAATATTTACCCTCTCGCGCATACCGTTTCCCGTGACCGAGCTCCAACGTCTCCCTGCGTTCCCTTCCCTCCATCAGGTTTTCCTGGTCGAACGAGCCTCTCTGGTGAAAATATTTCAGGCGAAGAGAATTCAAGCGACAAGTTTTGAGGTGACAACCTAGCTTCCCCGGCTTCACCCTCTCTAGGCAACGAGCTAAGCTTCCCCGCCTTCACCATCTCTCCAGACGACGAGCTTCTCCGGCAATTGGCGTTCAGTCATTTCCGCGGTCGAGGTTAGGCGTCTCCGTTATTGTCTTTGTCTGGTGTTCCTTCTCTCCATTTTTCTCCAGTTAGCTTGACATTTGTAGGTTGTTTGATTGATTCGTCGTAAGTGTTTCTGAGCCTCTTCTTGGATTATCCTCATTATTTTTTCTGTTTTACTTGTTGAAATAATTTGTTTCGAACTTCTGCTAGTTTATTCGCACCTTCCCCAACTTCACCATTCCCGCGGTCGAGGTTAGGCATCTCCATTATTGTCTTTGTCTGGTGTTCCTTCTATCCATTTTTCTCCCGTTAGTTTGACATTTGTAGGTTGTTTGATTGGTTCGTCGTAAGTGTTTCTGAGCCTCTTCTTGGATTATGCTCATTGTTTTTTCCGTTTTACTTGTTGAAAGAATTTGTTTCGAACTTCTGCTAGTTTATTCGCTGATATGAAGGGGTCCTTTCTTTTGAATCTCTGTGCTGCCCCAGGATCATCAAACAGGGTTTTGGCGTAGTTTGAAAGTAGTCGTTAGCTGTGGCTGAATGTGCATAACATTTTTGATCCATCTGATTTTCGCTGTGTTTTTCTAGATCTTGAAAAACAGGACATTAGAATCTCAATTTATACTTGAAACCAAATAGCCAGTGGTCAACATTATTGTTTAGGATTTTTCATATGAAACATTTTATTTGAGAATTCATAGTTACACTGTGGTTGATTCTTCTTACTACTTGAATAGTGAGAAACCATAGTTAGGTACCATTTGGTTTGAATGAAACCCAGGGAATATAAAAGAAAATTAGAAAGCATTCCTATAGAAACTAATGTTTTCAAAAACCTACTAAGAATGTGTTTCAGTACATTTTCTTCCTTAAGCAACTTAAGGCCTTACTACAGTTCTGTGGCTTCTTTTTCATTTGGAGGCATTTGAACATAAAGAGAATTATGCTGAAGTTGTTCAAAGTGTAACTAACTACAGCACAGCAAACATGGAAAGTATCGATTTGTATACCTTTGGGCTCTTTCCTCACTGGCATAGCCAAAAGAACCGACCATAAAACAAATATTATTTCAGAAACTGATAGAGAAGCTAAATATAAAAATTCACAGTTTATAATGGAAGACAAAGAGAATTATCAGCTAGTATCTTCATCTTCTTTTTATTAATTTATCAAATAAGTTTTAATCATGGAGAATGGTATCGGTTTTCTAAAATTCTCTTGCAAATATGAAAGTCCCTGGTGCTTAGATTATCTAATTATTTTAATTTGATCCCTAATTTTTTGAAAGGTTTTAAATATGCTTTGTCGCTGGGTAGAAGTCCCTCATTCCGAGGCCTTCAAATTCCATGTTCCAAGAATATATGATTAGTCGTGTATTTCTGAAAATGGAATGAAGATGAAGATTTTTAATCTGGTACTTTGAACATCTTTAAACTGTTACTCAAAACTATTCTGGGATACAGCCTTGGTCTCTCTCTCTCTCTCTCTCTCTCTCTCTCTCTCTCTCTCTCTCTCTCTCTCTCTCTCTCTCTCTCTCTCAACTGCCGGCCGAGGTAAACCAGCTGGCTGAGATAAAACAGCCGGCTGAAGTAAAACTGTCGGCCGAGGTAAAAACACCGACCCAGATAAAACCGCCGGCCGAGGCATCCCCCACACTCCACCCTGGTGACGACGTGTAATTCGCCGCAGGAAATCCTCTGGTGGTTAATTTGACTCCAACGGCTGTTTTCAACTGCCGGTGGAACCTGATTTTCTACCAGTGATATAACAAACATTTTTTTTTTATTGATTTAACATATTATAGAAAAATGAGCCATTCTTCTGCAAGAATAAAAAAACTGTGTCAAGTGTAATCTACAAACTGACAATGGATTCTGCCACTCAATCATGAGAATTACTAAGATAGTTAGAGATGTTAGTCCAACAGTTTACAACACTAGATTTGGCATCACCTAGAGGTCAGTTGAATATTTTAGAAAAATTATACTTTAAACACTTTTTCTTTCGAAAAAAAATGAAGTATTAATTTTTTTGAAGTGCTAAGTATCGTTCTTGTTTTCTCTTGCATATCCTATTGCCTAACGTCTATCAGCTTAATATGTTAATGAAATATTTGTTTTTGATATAGATCCGATGTTATCTCAACTTGATAAAGTTTTTAAAATGCTATCTTCTTGGCATTGAACCAAGGTAATGTAATACAACCTTTATAGCTCACTCATCATTACTCTTATTGCAATAATGTTTTTTTTTATTTTATTTTTTTTTTTTTTATTTTTTATTTTATTTTATTTTATTTTTTGCTTGTGGGATACTCCACAAGCCTATATAAACGTTTTACAGTCGTTGATTATTTTTGCTCATGATATTGTTTGAGTCATAGCTACTTTGTTGACTGTACTATTTTATAGGTGTGCCGCAACAATATTCTCATTTTCTAAATTTAGGTTCTTTCTAAGAATCTTGATTCTTTATGCATTTAATTGAATATTTGTAGCTTATGAATTAACAAGAACATTCTGGATTCCTGGAAAATATAACATCTTATTTTCCTACCTCATGTTTGTCTTGATTATACTTGAAATTGTCTAACAATTTTTAGGGAGGGTGGTAGCTAGCAGGATTATGTTGATGGTAATGCCTGCAGATGGATTTTGTCCTGTCCATTTGGTTGTCTCTAAATTATGATACATGGGTTCGAAATCAGTGTATTTTTACTTTAGTTATCAATCCCATCAATATAATAAAAATCTTAAGATTTATGTGGGAAAGTGAAGATCAATATATTTTGTTAGAACTTTCTTTTCGTGGAGTTTACAGCAACAAAACAACGTTGAAATGAAAACAAAGTTAAAAGAGAAACAGATGTTGGCAGTAACAAGACTGAAAAGGTAAAGCTGAAAAATTGAGGACAAATGTATTGAATTACGTACAAATATTTTGCTCTAATTTTTAGAAATATATTCTGGATCTAAATTGGCTAAATAGTCATGACTCATGAACTGGTCGTGCCTGTGGACCTTCCACAAAACATTGTTCCAAAAAAAAAAAAAAAAATATAATTGTTTGATGTTTTACAGCTTCATGGTTCGCATTCATTATCTGTTACGTACATTAATTTCCTTATATTTTGGGCTTCAGCAGAATGTTACTGATTCAACCAATCGTACAGCAGTAAGAGGACACGTCTCATTAGTCATTATTGCATTATTGGCCTTCCTTTTTAAAATGTCATTTTTCAGTCTTTCGGCCATATTTTCGATGCTCTTATAAATTATATGAATAGGAAAAGAAGTACAATTTTTAGTAGATGTGAGCATTGTGAAGCATGCAATTCTATGGGAATTGTTTTTAACCAAGATAAGAGCAACAGGCATCTAAGATATTGTCACGTATAAGAAATAAGACAAGTAAATGATAGAAGGATATTTTCATTGTTTTATTCAATTGTAAGAATGCTTTGTAGAGAAAAGTGTCGGAAAGATGATGGCAAGGGAAATCCTGAAAGAGTAAAAGAAACATAGAAGTGTCCTTGTTGACTTTGTCAAGAAAACTCCTATTTAGCTATTTTTCTATTTGGCTTCCAAAACAAGAACTTTCAAGGACTAGATCTAGATAGATTCAAATATTTACATTGTCCTAATCTATGTGAGCTATATTTCTTCTACGTTTAAGACGAGATAAAGGTTTGCAATGTGACATTTATGTATATCCCTGTCTGAGGAGTTGCTGCCCTCAGTTAACAAATATAACTAGTACTAGATTTGAACTTGCTATTTGGGCTTGTTAACGTGTCTATTTAAACATAGGCAAACCTGATCCAACCCTTTAAGTGCCCATCAAAGAACTATTGGATTCTTGTTGGGTTCTTATAAGATTTCTAAAAACTTCATAGGTACCCATTTAAAGCCGTTAATTTACCTAAATAAATATGAAATAGCAATCCTCCTCCTCCTCCATTGGTGGCCGTCACCTCCAGCACCATGTCAAAGGCTGCCATCGATCGCCTGATCAGGCGGTTGCAACCACCATCGGCAACCACTACCATCTCCAATGCACATCATATGCATGCTTCAGCAGCCATCACCACCACAAGGCACCATCATGGCCAATGGTTGACATGTCACCTCGAGTGGCAGCCATTATCACTGGCCACAACCACCATGTTCATTAGCAACCATATCCACCGGCGGCAGCCCAGTGTTTCGATAACCACCCACACCAACGGTGATCGCCACATGCTTCAAAAGCCGCCACCACTTCTAGGAGCCACCGCGCGCTTCAATAGCCTCCACCGCCACTAAGTGCCGCCGCTTCCAATGGCCGTCGTAATAGTGGCTGCCATATTCGTCACTGTTGACCACCACCATGTCCAATTGCGACCATAACCACTAGCGGCGAGCCCATGCTCCAGCAGCCACCCACACCGTTGATGGCTGCCACCTCTCTTGCACCCATGCACATCATCGATGCGGCCGACCCACCTCTCCCAGCTGTCACTGGCCACCTTCAAAATAATGCACCGCAGCCACCAAAGGTCCAAAACCATCGACAGCTGCCCCCACTCTGGCAGCAACTCCTTCACGGCAGCAACCACCAACCCCTAGGCCACCAAGCATCCACGTGTCATGTTCAAAATAATGTATTATATTATAATATCTAGTTAATTTGGGCCTTTATTGACAAACTTCATCAGACTCACTTGTGAATGGTTCGGGTTTGGCTCAAAAACTCTCGCTCAATAGAAAACAAGTCCAACCCGACCTCAGTTGATCAGCTCGCAAACAAGGTCCCTTTAGGGCTTTTAAAATGCAGGTAACGTAATTCACTCCTCTCTTCTAATCTAAGTCACCAAGAACAGCATCTATCCTTGCCTTTTTATAATCCCATCTCCACCAGGCAACATTGTTATTAATGAAAAACGTTTGACAAAACGTATTAATAACATAATACGTTTTTGATTAATTTATAAAAAATATTTTCCTATTTATGATGCATAAATGTTATTAGATTTTAATTCTAAATTAATTAACAACCCATCCATGATTTTATATTTTTTATTTCATGTTTCATGTAGACTAAAAACATGTTAATTTTAGAAATTCATGAATTATATAAGAATTTCTTACATTTGGTATCAGAGCTGAATTTGTGATTTTTAAATATTTTTCTGGGCATGATTACCTTATTTTTTCAATTAAATTCCAATTATGCTTAATTTTTTGTTAAATTGGGTAATTTCCGAATTCGGCGACAAGAAATTCGTTCAATCCTGCCAGATTCCTTTGCTATCTGGAGACGAGACCTTAGGCGAATTGGTCGTTGGACCTTGGCTGACTATTCTACCCAGGTTGCAAGCGGCAGTGATGGCTGGAATGTCAGTAATGAAGCCGCAAATAGGGTTGTCTTGTAACCCCAATTTTATTCATTTTTTATTTTTTCCGGTTGATTTTTCGTCTTTTTCCTTCATTTTTCCACGACGGGAATCTCAGAGAATGGCCGCCGGAGTTGACTGACATTTTCCATGGTGTTTGGCGCCATATGGACTGCCAAAACGTCGATGCAGAGTAACCCTAATTTGGTAATTATGCTAAATTTAGTATATGATCTTATATGAAATTTTGATTATACACATTTTATGCATGAAATGTTGTTATAATATTAATGTCTTAGAAATTTGAGTATGATTTACATGAATTTTTTTATTATTATTATGCTCATGTTTAGCATGAATAGGTTGATTATATTTTCATGTTTTAAGAATGAAAAACATGCTATTCATGAAAATATGAAAATTGCATGATATATAGGTTACTTTTATGCAATTCCTTTTTCATTATGAGAATTGTTTATTTACAATTTTTAACATTTCATTTCAGCTTCGAAATTGTTAGAATATGTAAAATTTAGTTAAATTTTCATCATATTATTATTTGAGCATAATATTTAAGATTAATGCTTAATGTTTTAGCACATAAAGATAAATAACATGTTCAATAAATAATTTTAGATGAAATATTTTGGTTACGAACCTTTCACGAACAATTTTTGGTTGACATGAGACCTATAACCCAAGTAAGTTTCACATAGACTGGTTCACACTAGTCTCCCTGGGAACGCTACTTTGTCTAAGGATTTTGGTACTTATTCAACCTTAGCTGAAACCCAAGTTTTGTAGGAGTATACTTGGTTAATACTATCATATTACTACATAATTATTCTTAGGTATTTTTTAGTGCCTGAAACATAGAAATCTGCCACAATGTCTAGTCATTATATAGAGAGTTTTTTAGTTAAATAGAGAGTAGCCACAACATCTTTAGTTAACTAAAATTATATATTAAGTTAAACTAAATGATTAAATAAGGAATTAGATATGAATTGTAATTAATTATACTTAATATGATAAAATTCATCCCACACGAAATTTTGTCATATTTATATAATTGATTAGGATAAAATATCAGACTATTTACATAATTTACCCACAGGGATTATGAATTAGAATATAGTTTGGCAGTTTTATAATTCAGGATAGATATTGTACCCATTAAATGAATATCTATCATATAAAACTTTGCATCTACTTTAAAATTTAGCCCGCAGGCAATTTTTGTTACCTTAGATCAAACTTAAGGGAATATTTCACATTGGTAATGCATGTCATTCAGTTTTGTCAACCTCATATTCTAACATAAGCCTTTTGGACTTTCTACGGTTACTCAACCTGCTAGTTACTCTAATATCCATCTAGATATTCCTCAACTTAGTGGTGATAATTATAAAGTTTGGAACGAAAGGATTCTTTTTCATTTAGGGTAGATGGACATTGATTATGCTATAAGGAATGATGAACCGACGATTGTAACTGATCAAAGCACTCCAGCTGAAGTTGAACTACATGAGCGATGGGAGAGATCCTATTGGCTCAGTGTAATATTCATTAAGACTAAAATTACAACTAGCATTTGAGGTTCAATCGAGTAGTATGACAAAGTCCAAGATCTGCTTAAAGCTATTGTTGATCAATTCATCATATTCGAGAAGGCATTAACAAACACCCTCATAAAGAAATTTTCTTCACTGCGTCTCACAAGCGTTAAGGGTGTGCTTGAGCACATTATGAAAATGCGGACATAGCAGCCCAACACAAGAAACTTGAGGTAGAAATGTCAGTCCTTCCTTGTACACTTTATTTTGAACACTCTTCCTTCATAGTACGAGCTTTTTAAGATCTCTTATAACACGATAAGGATACATGTTCTATTGATGAATTAATGACCATGTGTGTTCAAGAAGAGGCTTGTCATTGAATTGGGTGAAAGTATCATGTTGGCTACAACTCGTGGGAAGAACAAGACTCATAAATATGACAAATCTCAAACTACCACTTCCGAGTCTTATCAGAAGATGAAAGGTAAAATACCACTTCAAGCTGAAATTAAGAAAGACCCTAAGTATTTCTTCTGTAAAAAGAAGGGACATGCTAAGAAAGATTGTGCAAAATGCAAGACATAGTTTGAGAAGAAAGGTATTCTATCCTCATTTGTTTGTTATGAATCTAATATGGTTAATGTTAATATAAACAACTGGTGGATTGACTCTGGATCTACAATTCACATAGCAAACTCTTTGAATGGTACGCAAAATCTAAGGAAGCAAGTGGGAAGTGAATTGACCATCTTATCCAACAAATGATGGGGTCACATGTGGAGGCTGTAGGAATTTGCGCTTTAATTTTAGTAGTAGTTATGTTTAGAATTTAGAAAAGACCTTTTATGTTCCAACTTTTTCTAGAAACTTGATTTCAGTTTCAAAGCTTGTACCTTTTGGATATTCTTTTACTTTTAAATGCACATTATTCAATCTCTATTATAATACTGAATGTGTTGGAAATGGTATATTGTCTTATGGTCTTTTTGATTTTTCCTTATATTCTGATGCCACTAATAGTTCATTGCATGTTCACACTAGAACTAAGAGGTGTAATATTAAAGAAGACTCCTCTATGTTATGGCACCAGAGATTAGGTCATATCTCTATAGATAGAATTAAGAGGTTAGTAAAAGATGGAGTACTTAGTACTCTTAATTATACTGATTTCGAGACTTGTGTACACTGCATTAAGGGAAAACAGACAAACAAGTCCAAGAAAAGTGCTAATAGGAGCTTTGCCTTATAAATCATACATACTGACATATGTAGTCTAGAAATATTTTATTACCTTTATAGATGACTACTCACGTTATATGAATGTTTATTTGCTTAATAATAAGGTTGAAGCATTGGATGCACAGAGAGTGGACAAACACTTAGTCTTTTTGCGAAGTTTCTTCAAGAGCATGGGATCGTTCTTCAATACACTATCCCTAGTTCTCCGAACCGGAATGGTATTCCATAAAGAAGAAACCGAACTCTAATGGACATAGTGTAGAATATGTTTAGCAACTCTAATCTTCCTAAATTCTTGTGGACTGAAGCACTTAAGATGACTACGTATATATTAAACTCGGTTCCAACCAAAGCTGTCCCAAAGACACCTTTTGAATTCTTTAAAGGTTGGAAACCGAGTTTGCAACATATGCGTGTTTGGGGATGTCTGTCTAAAGTGAGAATATATAACCCACAAGAAAAGCTGGATCCAAGGACCATTAGTGGTTTTTTCATTGGTTATGCTGAAAGGACTAAGCGTTACAGATTTTATTGTCCATCTCTTACAACTAGGATTGTAGAATCAAGAAATGCTAAGTTTTTGAGAATGACATGATCAGTGGGAGGGATCAGTTCAGGGATTTAATTCCTGATCATGATCATACAAAAGTTCATCCTTCTACATTATCAGATAGACTGGTAATATTCATAATACTCCTCAAGTTCAATCAAGTATTGCACAACCAATCATTGAAGTTCCACAAGTTGTTGATAACCCTCAAGTTGATCAACCAGTTGAATCACAAGCTCCTCAAGGAGAAGGTGGTCCAACATTAAGATGATCTACTCGAGAACGTCGACCAGCTATTCTTAGTGATTATGTTGTGTATTTACAAGAATTTGACATAGGAGCCGAAAATGATCCTAAAACGTTTTCACAAGCCATGCGTCGTACACAATCAAATTTATGGTATGTTGCCATGAAGGAAGAGATGAATTCCATGAAGAGCAATGGAGTCTGGGACCTTGTAGAGTTGCCTAATGGGGCAAAGGCCATTGGCAGTAAATGGGACATTAAGACAAAAAGAGACTCATTAGGCAACATTGAGAGATACAAAGTGAGACTCGTTGCTAAGGGGTTCACTCAAAAAGAAGGAATCACCTACACATAGACTTTTTATCCTGTATCTAAGAAAGATTCTCTTAGAATTATTTTGGCATTAGTTACTAATTTGGACTTTGAGTTACAACAAATGGATGTGAAAACTGCATTCCTTAATGGTGATCTAAAAGAAGAGGTTTATATGAAACAACCAGAAGATTTCTCTTCTTGTGATGTTGAGAATTTGGTTTGCAAACTAAAGAAATCCATATACGGTTTGAACCAAGCCTCCCCTCAATGGTATTTGAAATTCCATGGTGTAATTTCTTAGTTTGGTTTTGTTGAAAATCCCATGGATCAATGTATATACCAGAAGGTTAGTGGGAGTAAAATTCGTTTTTGTGTTTTATATGTGGATGATATTTTACTTGCAACAAATGATAAGGGTATGTTACATGAGGTGAAACATTTTCTCTCTCAAAAATTTGATATGAAAGATTTGGGTGATACATCTTATATCATCGGCATTAAGATCCATAGAGACAGACCACGCGGTGTCTTAGGACTGTCACAAGAAACTTAAATTAACAATTTTTTGGAGAGATTTCGGATGAAGGAATGTTCACCAAGTGTTGCACCCAATGTGAAGGGAGACAAATTCGGCTTGGATCAATGTTTGAAAATAAACTTAAAAAGAATCGATGAAGGAAATCCCATATGCTTCTGCCGTTGGAAGTCTTATGTATGCCCAGGTCTGTAGTAGACCTGACATTGCATATGTGTTTGGGATATTAGGAAGATATTAGAGTAACCCTGGTATGGACCACTAGAGAGCTGCAAAGAATGTCATGTGGTACATTCAAAGAACCAAAGACTACATGCTTATGTATGGACAGACGAACAATTTGGAAGTGATTGGCTATTCAGACTCTGACTTTGCTCGTTGTGTTAATTCTCACAAATCAACATCTGGTACATATTCATTATGGCCGGTGAAGCTGTTTCAAGGAGAAGTGCCAAACAGACTTTGACTGCGACTTCTACTATGGAAGCCGAGTTCGTGTCCTGTTTTGAGGCTACATCACACGGTGTACAGCTTAAGAGTTTCATTTATGGGCTTAGAGTTATGGATTATATTTCTAGGCCATTGATATTTTTTTGCAACAACTCAATTGTTGTCTTTATGGCTAAGAATTATAAGAGTGGGAATCGAAGTAAACAAATCGACATTAAGTTCTTGGCCATAAGATAACGTGTTAAAAAAAAGAAAGTGGTCATTGAGCACATTAGCACTGAGTTAATGGTTGTTGATCCTTTGACTAAAGGCATGCCACCATTGAAATTCAAGGATCATGAAGAAAATATGAGACTTGGTTCCATTTTGTAACTTATATATATATATATATTCAGTTTATCAAAGAAACTCTTTTGCATTCAGATATTTCTCATATTCATGTACACAACTATATTTTGAGAAATATATTTGGACCAAAAATAAACATAGGGTTTATTCATGAATTTTGTTACCACATAAGGAACTTCAAAACCAAAATACATAGTAATGAATAGTAGATATTACTTGTACTTAGAGGGCATATCTCTATGATTCGTGTGTTTTGTTTCATATTGAAATTATGAGTTATGCATCATGTGGGAGCATGTAACATTTTTATTTATGAAAAACATTTTTCATTAATGAAAAACGTTTTACAAAACGTATTAATAATATAATACATTTTTAACTAATTTATGATGCATAAATGTTATTATATTTTAATTCTAAATTAATTAGATTTAAAATCACCATGGTAACGGTTTTTGGTATTTTCCTATGCATACCACACCTGGTCCCTAAGCTTAATTATCTGAAAAATTAGAACTTACAAGAACCAGATATTCCGCTGCAAATTCAAAGATGGAAAAAAGTATTTATACATTTTTCCATAATTTTATATTTTTTATTTCATATTTCATGTAGATTGAAAACATGTTAATATTAGAAATTCATGAATTATATAGGAATTTCTTACACACCAATTCAAGATTGTCTTGTCTTCAACCTTCAAATCTCTTTCATCTTGCCTCTAGAGGTAGGAGATTGTACTCAAGATCCAATTGGGTCGATTTGTAAGCTTGATTTCAATGTTAGGTTAGTCTTTTTGAGGAGGCCAAGGTGAAAGAGGATTGAAGGAGGTTCGAGATTAAAGGAGAAGAAGAATGATTTTCATTTGAAGGAAGAAGGGAGACTTGTTTTCTGGATTTGAGTCAGAAGAAGAAGGATGTTAGGTTAGTCTTTTTGAGGAGGCAACGCTTATTTACTTTACTAATTTAGTAAGCTCTTAGTCGTAGTTGTTGAAGGGAGAAATATTGGATCAAAAGCCCAATGGCTACGCTGCAAAAATGCGCTTCAACACTGCTCCAACATCTAAATGCATACTACACAACCTCTGAGATCCCAATTGCTGGAGGTTTTAGCAGGCCTCAGATGTCCTAAATCTTCCTCCCCAAGAAGAACTTTCTTTGGAAATATCGAGCCCTAAATATACCTCTTTTTGCTGTATTTCGGGTTGGCTTGGGTTCGAGCTTTTTCGATTAATTTGCTTGAAATAGAGCCAGAATAGAGTTTCAAGGCCGAAGCTGTGATAAGTAAAACTTCTGAGTTATTTTCATTGATACATAACTTGTCTATATAGTGTTGCACGTAGTACAAGTTTAGTAATGACGTAATAAATAGAACTCTGATGAAAAAAAAAGAATTACAAAGATTGTATTACACGTGAAGAAATGAATCTCCTAACTTGTAGACGGATCCAATATCGTGGAAGATCTTGATTCTGTATTATCTTTCATATTATATTAATCCACACACCCCCACAAACTGAGCAACATTTGGGAAGGATGCTAAGTTTGGCTAGCTTACGCTCATATTTATTGTACATGTGGGAGACCTTTGGTGAGAATATCTGCAAGCTGGTCGCGTGTGGAAATGTAGGAGATTGTGAGACTATCATTGGTGATACGTTCATGAATAAATAGTAGTCTAACTCAACATACTTCATCCAAACATGAAATATTGGATTGGCTAGCTGTATAGTGAGGGGCAGAGAGATTGTCACACTAGATTGCCGATGGTTGCTTAAGAAAAATCTGAAGCTTTTTAAACCACTTTAGTATCAAGTGATTTTAGAGGCAACAAGAGCAAGAGTAAGCTACTCAGTATCTCCATTGGACCGAAAGACTGGGCTGCTTCCTAGATGCACATGAGAGGAGAGAGCTACCAAAAAAGTATAGTAACAAAACATGGATCTTCATTCATCTGGGCAGCAGCCCTAGTCAGCATCTGTGAACGCTTCCAAGCCTATCAAAGAGGAAAGATTAGGAAAAATTCCATGGAATAAGGTGCTTTTGACATATCTCAGTATTCGTTTCACCGCTGACCAGTGTTTACCTGTCAAAGACTGTTGAAAATGGCAAGCTTGATTAACAACATACTGAATGTATGGGCATGTCAGTGTTGAATATTATAGAGCACCAACTACTATCCGATATTGAGTTGGGTCAGCAATATCAAAGTTGATAGTTTGGAGCCAGTCACTACAGGCGTGGCAATAGCTTTGACATCCATGAGAGATAAATGGTGCAATAGATCACTTGCAGAATTTGTATGAGAGAAATGAAACTCACGGTTAGAAGGCTTGACTTCTATAACAAGGAAGTAGAGAAGGGGATCCGTATTTTTAATGGAGAACTTGTCAATAAATTTTTATAAATCTCTAGAATAGATGCAAGTGATCAAAATATCATAAACATAAAACAAAATATATGTGGTACCAGATGATTTGTACTGATAGAGAAGAGATGTGTCCGCGAAAGAGGTGACAAAACCGGCATCGAGAACAGAGTTTGTAGCACAACAATACCTGGCGCATGGACTCTATTTCAACGCATACAGTGATTTGTGGAGACGAGAAACCACAACTGGGAAGTTTTATTTTTTCAATCCAGGTGGTTGAAGCATGTAGTACTCTTCTTCAAGAACGCCATTGAGAAAGGCGTTGTAAACGTTCAATTGTCTAATCGCCCAACTTAGGGACGATGACTGTGAGCATAGTATGAATAGGGACAGACTTCACCACAAGGCTCAATGTTTCAAAATAGTAATAGACTTCCCGCTGATTGAATCCTTTGGCGACTAATAGCGTTTGTAGCAGTCAGTGTTGTCATCTTGCTTGCACTTGATGTGATAGACCCACTTGCACCCTATATTTTTTTTTCTCCCGTGGAAAAAAACAAGAGACCAAGTATTGTTAGCATGCAAGGAAGACTTCGATGCTGCCGTGAAGGAGGTAGGTACAAGCTTTGAGATGGGTAGAGGACAGGGATTGCGGGTAATGGTGTATATTTTCGATTTGATATTACCTTTCCAAGACTGTGATTTCATGGGATGGGTTGCTAATGAGGCAGATTATTTGAGAGGGTCACTAGAGACAAGGATTTGGGGGTTGGTTCAGAGACAGCAGCAGGCATAGGTACAGGCTCGATCAGGGGCTTAGTCGGACCAACTGGAGATTTTTCAATGGAAGATGGTGAAGTGGCAGCAGGTACTGGTACAGAGAAGGATAGAGGTAGAAGAGGCAGGAGTTGAACCAGACCTCTATGTGAGGACGCAACATCTGAAGTCGCCAGCAACAGCAGTTAAGCAAACTGAATTCATCAAAAACATAACTACATGATATGTAAAATTATACCTTCGAGATATGAAGACAACGAACACCTATTTACTGTGGGTGATATCCCAAAGAGAAATGCTAGTTATATCTATCTGCAGTATCCATCTAACGAACCAGCCAATCTTAAACATTTAAAAGATAAAAAAAAAATTTATTTTATAAATTCCAAAATCTTAAAGGATAAAACCTAGGCAGTTGTGTTTCAGATTGGCTGGTATGTCGGATGAGTACTACACGTAGGTGCAGCTAGCAATTTGACAAAAAGACATGGTTTAGACCTATCTTCCAACTTGTGGTTTATATATGGCCAAAAATACGAATAGTACAGAACCAAAAATGTGGTATTGAGAATAATCCAGTGGACTACCATATAGAACTTCAACCGAAGACTTAAAAGGGAACTGAGGTGAAGGGAGACGATTAATGATATAAAATGCCGTTGCAAAAGCAGTCCCAATGCAATTTCAACTTTGTTGTCCATGCAAGAAGTGTAAGACCAATTTCAACAATGTGACAACGTTTTCTTCCTGCCATACCATTTTTTGTGGATATATGGGAAGGAAATAGGGTGATATATACAATTAGAGTGCAGAATATGTTGCAATTTGTTGGTCACGAATTAAATACCACCATCCATTTGTAAAATCTAAATTTCAGAAGAACACACATTCTCAACCAGAAATTAGGGGTTTATTTCTAAGTCTTTGTTAATTGAGGTCTATTTTATAAGTCCATTTTGGAATAGATTTATTTTCAATACTGTGTCTTTTGATTATTATAAATAGGAGGTCACCCCCTCTTGACCGATTAGGCTAGAATAATTAACTTTAACCCTAGTTTTTCTTCTTCTTCTTCTTCTTTTTTTCTTCTGCTGTCTATTATGTCCTCTCCTAAATTCTAATTCTTCCTCTTCTTCCCTGTTCATCCTTTTTCTAAAACCTAATTCGTCTAGAATACCAGCCATTACAAATTGGAATCGTAACAAGTGGTATCAGAACTTTTTCATTCCTTCGATTTGTTGGAAAATATATATTTTTTTTGGATTGCAAAGAAACCTATTCATTGCTTTGGAGTTCAGGCCAGGAGTGATCTCAAAGCTATCTTCTCGGGACGATTTCTGGTGACTACAGATGTCCCCTGGCAAGTAAAGCCGGTCATGGTGTAGAGCATAATGCCCTCTTTTGTTTGAATAAATTCTCATAGCTAGACTCACCAAGAAAAAGATTCTGGAAGTCTCACAAGTTGCGTTGTTGGCCATTTTCAATGGTTATTAGAGCAAACGGTGATTAGAGAGCCATAATAGAGGGATATTCTCAGATGACTGCAGCTGTCACCTCCAAAGACTAGGCCATCTTGGTGTCGGAGGTATAACTATCATTTGTTTTCACCAGCTATCATATCCACATGCTGGAATCTTATTTTTGCAAGCCTTTAAAGGAAAAAAAATAGAAAAACAAAAATCCCAAAAAATGAGTGCAAACAAATAAGAAGTTAAAAGAGTAGGAAAAAAGAGAAAAAAGTTTAAAAAGGGCGCACAAAAGGAAAAAAAAGTTTGAAGAAAGGGAATTTTACTTGATTTTCTTTGATTACTTGATTCTTCTTATTGTTATTTTCCTCATCATTAGATTTTTTTTTTATTTGTAATCAAGGGTGACCCTATAGCAAAAAAAAGGTTTTTCTTTGTGACAATAATATGGCGAAACCTCTCAAAGCAGATAGATAAATTGGAGGACCCCCTAGACACCATAAATGCAACAACATCAGCTTCGTAAAGAGTCATTTCTTTTAGACCTTTTGGACCTTTCTATGAGGCAGATCATACTAATGCAGAATTGGAAGACCACCTTCATTAATCATCGATGGAAGAGGCATGGGTGCAGCCTTCTTTGCCTGCCATATCATCACTTTATTTTGTCCTAATTGATCCGATCGATGTCTTGTTCCATCTTTAGTCGTTGATCTACCTCTTTTAGATAATTCTCTATCATGGGACCAGCTAGAGCTAACTATTCCGGACATGGTCCCAGCTTCTTAGAGGAAGAACGATTGTTTCTCATTCAATGATTCATTTGGACCACATCGTCCAGGTTTCCTAGAGCCAGTGAGATTTGCACCACCAATAGCCCCACCTTGAAAATGCCACTGTTATTCTTGGATTTTGTGTCCTCATTAATGACACCACCTTTGCCAGATCCCACACCATTGCCAGAGCCATCACCATTGCTAGATCCACCATCATTCCCGGATCGATAGCCAAAAGTCCATCACTAGGCAGCTTCTTCTGTTGTACTTTGGTT
Organism: Aristolochia contorta; assembly: GCA_022405105.1. Taxonomy (NCBI): domain Eukaryota; kingdom Viridiplantae; phylum Streptophyta; class Magnoliopsida; order Piperales; family Aristolochiaceae; genus Aristolochia; species Aristolochia contorta. Next base: position 21,690,199 of record CM039667.1, read on the forward strand.
AATTTGAGCCATCCCGCCATCTTCACCAGAAGCTTTTTAGATACTGTTTTCTATTCCAACTAGCTTCCAGCTCACGTCATAATTTCATGAGTTATGCACTTCGTTTCCTTCAGAACTTCAAGATATACCTTCAAAGGACCATGCTGTACCAACAGATGAGAAAGATATGACTTGGTTGATTGCTTGGTCAATGGGGGTTCTTTTATTACGAACCTCGGGGACAAGGTTCCTTTCAAAGGGGGTGGAATATTATGGATATATTAGAGTTGATTAGGATTTGGATCCAATAGTGGGATTTAAAGTGAGTTTTGCGAGATTATTAATTATTAATTAATTGAGGTCTATTTTGTATGTCAATATTCGAATGGGCTAATTTGAAATATTGTATTTTTTCGTGATTATAAATAGGAGGTCTCCCACTCTGGATTCAATAGGCCAAAATAATAAATTTAAAGCCTAGTCTTTCATCTCCTCTTTTCTTCTTCTTCTTCCCCTTTCTTCCACTCCTAAATCCTAATCTCCCTCTTCTTCCTCGTATTTCCTCTTATAGACCCAATTTGTCCAGAATTCCAGTCGATACAGATTAGAATCGTAATAGATTGTAACGAACAAAGCATTGTATCTCTACTGAAATTATCTTCAAAAGATAAATAATATATTTGACTGCCGAAGGACATGACAAGGGAGGATCCCCACACATTGACAAATAAAACTTCCATTGCCTTCGCAGCTTGAGTAGGTGCAGGATCCATTGGTTTAATCGACGACTTGCACAATTGACACGAGGAACAAATATATAGTTTATTTTCTCTGTGGCAAAATGATATTAATAGTTCTGAGTACAGGTGACAATACCAATGGGCTTGGTGGCCTAACTTAAAATGCCAAAAAAAAAATGGAGACTTAGTTGATAGCAAATATGAAGGGCATCTGGGGTGATCCACAAATATAATCCATTCCTAAGTTGACCATTGAGTACCGTCCGACGTGAATTGTCTTCCCTCTCACAAAAACCATCAGACGAATCTAACACCACATAGTTACTATGTGTGGTCAACATGGAAATAGAAATAGGATTTTTTAGTGAATCTGGAACGTAGAGAAAATTGTTCAAAGAGAGATGACAGTTTAATCTACTAGAACCACCTGAATAAATTTTCAAACCTAGGTCATTACCAAGAAGAACCTTGTCTGGTCAAGTGTAAGAGGTGCTTGAGGCAAGCAAAGAAGGGTCTCTAGTTATATTATTTGATGCCCCAAAGTTAGTATATCAGAAACTTCCGAATTTGAGTCTACTTGAGATGCATGGACTTGTGGCAGCAACGACATAAAAGTCTGATTGAACCAGTTACGACAATCTAAAGTGTTGTTCCCATATGTATTGCATGACACATGAGACTCTTAGCATTTTCTGAATTTTACATGTTTTTACTACTTCTGTGACAACCACCATTATTACCATAGCCTCCTCTGTTGCATCAACCACGTCCGCCACGAGAGGAGCTACGGTTTGTTTGGTGAAACACTAAAGATCGATTGGCGACACTACCTGTGGAGGTCCCAATTAATTCTAAATGTGCAAGATGTGTTTGTAGTACCTGGTGATGATCCTGTGCAACACATCAGATAAACCATCAAAAGTTACAAAATTAATTGAAGGTGGAACCTACTCCTCCTATGGTGAAGTCGATTAGAATGCAATTGTCAATCAGGAAGCCTGCATTGTCCAGTTCATCCAATATAGACTTTATCTTGTCTAGATATATTGCCACAAGGGAATTACCTCTTAGGATTGTCTAGAGAGTGATCCGGAGGTAATTAAATCAATCTTGGGAGCAATTGGCATAGATGACTCACAGCTTCTCCCACATTGCTGCAGTGGTGGAGAGACCTTGACTCGGTTGAGGCATTGGTAGATAGAGTCACCAGAAACCAGTTTTGAATCATCTGATCTACTTAATACTAATGGTTCTAGATAGGATTGGCCACCACAGAGGAGTTGGATCCCCGAACAAACTATGGTGGAGGTTGGATTGAACCGTCAACAAATCCAATGAGTTGTCGGCTATTGAGAACTGGATTGAACTGTTGGTGCTACAGTACATATATGACTCAACCGGGCCTAAACAGGAATAGGTGTGTGATGTTAGTCGTCGTGAGGTAAACGTGACCTTTGGAGAGGCCAAGATTGAACATGATACCTTGAAACAGGGGAGCAGGATTAGGGTTTGCAGTGGCAGCCATCACTTAGTCGTGAGACGTGAGTGGCTCTGGTCCCATGTGAGAAGTAAACCTTATGACCAATTTCCATTTATAAAGAACTTGTACATACAATGTTACACGTATTACGAATATGACAATGTTTTAAAAAAGAAAGAACTCGAAGGAAAAGATATCTAAAGATACTAATATGCACAAAAAGAAAATGATCTCCTAACTATTATGAGGATCTGATAATGTGGTAGATCTCAATTCTGTAATATCTTTAATATAATCTTTCACAAAGGCCGAGCTCCCACCCGAGCTCATGTCTTGATTTTTCTGTTGATCCTGTAGGAAAAATGCCACGCACACGTGTGTGTTCATCACCGACACTCAAGACCCATTACCGGTGGGTGGGTCCGGATCCTGTTATTAAGGATCCAATCACTTACCTAATCCCCCCCTCGAGATCAGCGAAAATGGTTTGTTCTTCGATTTGGGGGGGGGGATTCTGTCGCTCTCTCTCTCTCTCTCTCTCTCTCTCTCTCTCTCTCTCTCTCTCTCTCTCTCTCTCTCTCTCTCTCTCTCTCTCTCTCTCTCTCTCTCTCATCACCAAATGTGGGTTCTCCACACCACAACATCATAGCCTATGTCCAATAATTTTTATCTTCAATTATTACTATTTCATATTACATGATGAATTATTTCATTTGTGAACGGTTTAATTTGTTTGGATCAACTTATATGTTATTTGGTGTTCTGTGAATTGATTTACCGTGAGGGAAGTACAATTTATCTATTGGTCTATCTATTATGTCCTGATTGTCTCTGAATATCTAGATTGCAAGTTTAAGTTTTTGATTTGTTTCTTTAAAAAGAAACTATATTTGTTGTTAGAGCTGGTAAGAGTTCAAAATAACTTAGATTGCTGTCCAAAATTTTAACTATGCCTTAATCAGTCTTTTATAATTTCAAAATCTGTAATTAGATTTCTGATTCACTTTTCAATCATTTAGTAGCATGCTCTGAATTCTGTTGTCAAGTAATTAATTTTAATCGTTGCTTAACTATGTGTGGTTGAGTGTTGGTTGAACTTTACAAGTTTAGTTGTAATCTGTTTTGTCTACTCAACATGTTGAAGAATTTTTCTTAGCACCTAAGTTGTTGTGTTTGGAAATACTGATTAATCAACAGTGATTTTTGTTAGGTTGTACTGTTGAATTGTTATATCCTTTTTGGACTGTCTATATTTCACTTTTATGCTTCAACAGTTCCAACTGATCCTAACTCGAACATACACTAGTTCGACCTCAGCTCCGCTCATTTCCAACCATAACAAGATATACACGAGAGCCATTATTTATTTACTCAGAATAATGCTAACTGCACCTAGCGGACGCACCTATTCAACGTTCATGTTAATCTAAGTCATTGATGCATAGGGTTTATCCTCTAGAAAATAGGATTTTATAAAAAATATATATTTTTATTTTATTTTTAAGGGCTTAAATTAACATGTACGTCGGATAGGTGCGTCTAGCATTACTCAAAATTCAAAACAGTTTATTACCAGGTTTGCTCTACATTCGTGTAAAGGGTCAAGTTTAAACCGGTTCACAGGCATGGGGATATTAACTGACAAAAAAGACTTACTCAGATCTAATTAAAAAAACAAATTTAGAAAATAAAAGATATTTTCTCAGATACGTGATTTTCCAGATCTTGTTAAAAAAATTGAAAATTAAAAAATCACAAATACGCATTATTACAGGAGGAAGAGCAGAATGAAAAGATTAGGGATGAGAAGAGCTGTTATTGTACTCTCCGGATGGAGAAAGATCACAATCTGTACTTGTGAAGAATAAAAAAAGTTGACTTAGAGGAATAGTTCTGTAGCTTTACCTCATTCTGTGAGTTCTGATTTGGAGTCAGGCTAGCTAAACCCAGTTGATCAACTCAACAGAACAATCTCTCTCATTGGTTTTACCACTGCTGTCATTTACCGAAAGCTCTCAGGTATCAAGAGCTTGGAGAAAATCCTTTTCGGAATCCAAAGCAATAATTGAACCATTGAAACCACCTGAACAAAAAACAAATACGTGAGATTTTAGGAAGTTGATATCTGCAAGTTGTGCGAAGAATCAACAAGAGGCTTGTCAATATTAATTGTGAAAGAAATAAGTTCATAAAAAATGATACCTATGGATAAAATCGGTCAACAACGTAGCCGACAGTGTTAACAGCGGTGGTGGGGACCTTATCATTTAATGTGAAAAGATAAACGAACTCTGGACATAAGATTAATCAGAAAATAATATAACATAAATAGTGTAACCTCTGAACCAGAGGGACCAAATAATTGCCTCTGAGAAACTTTTAACATAAAGGTTTCTAGAAGTATCTTCCAATGAATGCTAGCAGTTTTCATTTTTCGCTTAAAATTCAAAGTTTAAACGGATTAATTTAATCAAGAGAAATTTGGTGTGTCGTGCACTTCAAACAATCTATAATATGGTTGATCGCTACAAAATACTATGTTTGGATAGTTATATCCAAGAAGCATTATTTCATTTGTGAATTATGCCAAGCAGATATCCAGATGGAGAACAGTTTGTCGTCATGTAAGTACACAAACCAGAGATACTAACTTATTCGAGAAAATTTTTAAATAATAAATTACCTACTGTAATTATTAAAACTATTTGAGTAAAGAATCATGATTGACAATCAGGATTGCAAAGGGAGAAGATAGTACAACAAATTTGAGTCAGCAATTGAGATAGCAATTATATTAGATCTGGATCAATGGTTGAGACACTGATCAATCAGATTATAAGTTAAATCGAGGTTGTCCGTTGAGATAGAAATCTAATCTAATTATTAATGAAATCACAATCAATGGCAAATATGTTGATTCGATCAGATGATATGTTACACCAAAATTATCGAGTTGATGAAATGGAATGACCGAGATCTATGGCCAACGTTGTGACTCTATTGGATGTTAAGTGTAGACCAATAATATTTTTGGGTCCATTGATTACTCTATAAAAGATTCAATGATTCATAAACATCAAAGAGAGTGATGGCGTATCTGTGACTTGTCGGTGGCACGTAGCTAGATGACATGTGGGTGACACTTAGATGGAACATATATAATTGTCTGCCACTAAAAATCCTTTTGACAAATACTTCTCAAAGTCTTTAAAAGTGAGGCTTAACACCTAAAGTGCCTCTCAATTTTGGAGTTTGATGGCGATCTTTTTCCAAAGAGCCCGAGCTAGGGCAATGATAAACAACTATGTCGATCCGATAGAACACAAAATGCAACTCACTATACAAAAACCGTCAACAACCTGCAGTCGGTTAGAAAAAGGAAGATGAAGTTTGTATTGAATCTTGTAGTATTGAACTGTGGTTTCGTTCTCACCCTAAGAGAAAAGATAATCAAAACTCTGATCAGGACCTATTCATGGAATCCGAGCAGCACCATGTCTTTCAACCAAGTACGTAGAGCATCTTGAACAAGAGATTGGAAGAATGAAAGAATCTTTGCACAAAATTGAGCAAGGCTTGAGTGATCACTTACATCGGTTTGAAGGATCAATTGCTCAAGCCCTGGGAGCATCTCCGTCCAAACAGCAATCCGTTTCCCTTTTCACCCATCACCAAACACCTTCCAAACTAGCACACGCAGAAGATGGGAACATAGTTTCGATGAAACATACCAAAATTGACTCACCAAATTTTTCGGGAACGGATCCTTCGGAATGAATAAATAAAGCGAACTAAATTTTTTTTAAGGATCTTCTTGCCCATCAAAAAGTTTGCTAAGCATCTTTTTATAATTTGGAAAGTGACACCAACCAATGCTGGCAGTGGTTCCGGAAGAAATTAGAAGAAGAAAATTTAACACTTAGGAAGAATTCGAAGATGAAACCAGATTCCGTTTTGGACCACCCCAATCCAAAGATTTCGGTGAGGTTCTTTCTAGCATCACGCAAACTGCAACGTTGAAAGACTCTCATACTAACTTTGAAAAACTGGGAAATAGAGTCCGCGGATGGACCCAGAAGGTGCTCATCGGCACGTTAATGGGTGGTCTCAAATCTGAAATGGCAGACCATATTCAAATATTCAACCCAAAGTCGATCAAGGAGGTGATAAATCCTGCAAAGATGCGTGAGGATCAAATTAATAGACAGAAGAAATCTTTCGTCCAGCTAACAACTGCATTCCACAATCGGCATCTCCCACAACTACTCCTCTCTTATCAACTTCTTCTTCTTCATCTTCTTCATATTCTTCTACTCGTAGGATTTCTTGGGAAGAGATGCAGATCAGTAGAAGTTTTGTTCCTATTGCAACGATAAATTCTCTCCATCTTGTAATTGCCGATCTCCACAACTGTTATTAATCGACACCCCGGCTGAAGATACGTACTCACCACTACCTTAAAAGAAAATTTTGATTCCAATGCAATCACTAACGAATCCCCGGAACCAAACTACATGCGATAACCAGGATGGGGCGCTCCTCATACTCTCAGACTGTTTCAATTGGTCATCACTCTCTCATTGTAGTTAACTCAGGCTCAACGAATAATTTTATTAATTAGCTAACACATTGCGGCATCATTATCTCCTCTAATCTCCACTACTGACACCTTTTCTGTCAAATAGCCAACGGTCTAAGATTAAACTCTAAATGGTGATATGCACAAGTTCCACTGAAGATTCAAGGTACACTATATTCTGTTGATTTGTATCCCTTACCCATAAAAGGATTGGATATAGGCTTGGGAGTCCAGTGGTTAGAAACACTCGGCTTCATCCTCTGCTATTGAAAGAAAGCAACCCTCAACTTCAACTGGCCACAACAACCATGAAGACTGCAAGGCATCATTGAATCACCGGCCCAATCTACTTCTATAAACAATATTTTTAAAAGTGGCTCGACAACAACAGTATTTGTTGCTATTTCAGGATCCCACAGGGTTACCAGCCAATGTCCGCACCTAATGTTACGCCCATTTTAAAAAAAAATGAAATTGAGCAACAGATTTCCCAGATGCTCGACCGTCGATTCATCCAACCAAGTACCAATCCTTTACTTCTCTAGTATTACTTGTCAAAAAAACACGGCTTTTGAAGATTCTACACCGATTATAGATCATTAAATGTTGTCATCATAAAAGAAAGGTTTCAATGGTTAATAATATGCTCGATGAACTGTATGGAGCTAAATATTTCACAAAATTAGACTTTCGATCCGGCTATCATCAAATCAGGTACTGGATTTAGATGTTTGACAAACTTACTTCCAAACTCAAAATGGACATTATGAGTACTTGGTGATGCCATTCGGCCTTTGAAATGCACCATGCATCGACATTCCAGGCTGTTATGAATTATATTTTCAGAGCTTATTTACGGAAGTTTATATTGCTATTTTTCAATGATATCCTCATCTATAGCAAGATGTGGGCCCTACATCTTCTGAATGTCCACTCCGCCTTACAAATATAACAAGCCAATCAATTTTTTCATTAAACTTAGCAAGTGTGCTTTCGGTAAATTGGAACTTCAATATCTCGGACATATTATATCCGATAAGGCCATAATAGTGGAAATGAATTACGCGGCTTCCTCGGATTAACAGGATATGGGCCCGAAGTTCGTTCACCAATAAGGACTCTTAGCCAAGCCCCTAAAAAATCTCCTCACAAAGGTACAGTTTCATTGGAATGAAGAAGCAGGTCGACAATCAAACAGCTAAAGGAGGCAATATCGAGCACCCCAACGTCGTTAGCTTTCCCTAGTTTTCATGATACCTTCCTAATTGAAACAGATGCCTCTGGAGAAGGTATCTATCTCAACAGGGACACCCGATTTCCTCTATTAGCTATTATTGAAGCCATCCGATAATGGGGGCCATATCTTCACAGCCAGAAATTTATTATTCTCACCGATCAGCAGTCTTAAATATCTTTTGGAGAAAGGAATCGGGACACCTAAGCAACATTGATGGCTTACAAAACTGCTCGACTACGACTACGAAATCCACTTCGACCTGGCACCAACAACTTAGAAGCCAACACTCTATCCAGAAGAAATCACAACTCGGAATTACTTCCGTATTTTTAAGAAGCACTTCCAAAAGTTTCTATTGATCCACCCTGTGCTTATAAAATCAAGGACGGTCTCTTACTTCGTACGGGGCACATCGTTATTCCAGACAACACAACTATCAGATAGCAGCTCTTGTATGAAATGCGCAACACCAATGTTGGGGGCCATTACAGTGTACTTCGCACGTATAAAAGACATCAGAAACAGTTGTTCTGGCCTCACTTGTAGCAGACTGTCCAACATTATATTCTGCGGTGATGTGATATTTGTCAGCGAGTGAAGTTTGAGACAGAAACAATCGCAGGCCTGTTACAACGTACCTATACATATTCCGTCACAAGTAACGGAAGGCATCAGTATAAGGACTTCATCGAAGGCATTGCTCGTTCACAGGGAAAGGACAGTTCTTGTGTTGGACGGCAGACTCACTAAATGTGCCCACTTCATTGCTCTCACATGCCTACTTTCTTCAAAATCCGTAGGCGAGAAATTTATTAATTGAAAACGTTGTCATTTTACAAGGTATGCCATCCACAATTATCAGCCTACAGGGATCCAATATTTATCAATCGCTTCTGGCAGGAATATTTCAAACTATCAGGTAATAAATTACGCATGAGTTCGGCCTATCATCCATAGACAATTGGACAGACCGTAGTCGTAAACAAATAAGTCGAGCAGTACCTCCACTGTTTTATCCATCAATGGCCACTACTGTGGCATAGTTATCTTCCTTAGACCGAATTCTGGTTCAACACCACCTATCATGATTCTACTCGTCTTTCCCCATTCCAAGCTTTGTATGACAAAGACCCACCTCTTTTCCCTTCATATTCAAAGAACACTAAGGCAGTACATGAAGTCAATCAGACACTTCAACAAAAAGAAAAATTATTGCAGTGCCTCAGAGCCAATTTACAAACATCCAACCTTATAAAACAATATGCTGACCGCAACGGAAGAGAACCGCAATTCAGCGTGGACGACTATGTGTAATTAAAGCTACAACAGTATCGCCAACAGTCCATCTTCAACCGAGCTTCAAAGAAATTGACAGCTAAGTACTACGGTCCTTTTCAAATAATTGCCATGTTGGGACCCGTCACAAGTAAACTCAACTTACGGAATCAACAAGATCCATTCAGTTTTTCACGTTTTCTTTATCAAAACTGTTTCAATGAGATCCACCAGAAACAGAGTCAACATCTCTACCCATCTCAGAAGATGAGCTCTTATCCTCTAACCAGAAGTAATCTTGGATGCTCGATGGGTCCACAAAGGCGCCAAAACCGAACCAGAATATCTCGTTAAATGGAAGCATCTACCTACACACGATGCCACTTGGGAAAACAAAACTCTCTTGCTAGCTATATTTCCTGACCTGAAGCTTGAGGACAAGCTTCCTCTTCAAGGGGATGGTTTTGATAAAGCACCGCGTCGATCCAATAGAACATCAAAACCCATGATACACAGAAACCGTCAGCAACCTGCAGTCAGTTAGAAAAGTCTGATACAGAACTGACAGATAGGTATGTAACAGAGAACCAAAGAAAAGAAGAAAAGAACGGAAGAAGGAAGACAAAGATTACATTGAAATGTGTACTTTACTGTGGTTTCATTCTCACCCTAAGAGAACAGATAATTAAAACAATTAAACTCTGTTCGGGGCCTGTTAAGAAATGAGGAGACACCTAGGGCAGAGAATTCAGAGTTGTAAGAAACCTACAATTCAGAGATTTCAAAAGTCTCAAAAAATTGAGTGGTTTTGAAGCGCCAATTGACCCAAGTATTCTATAGCTATGTACCCTCGATTTCACCAACTCACAGAAGAGATGCAACGAATAGATAAATTGCACAAGTTAATGTTAGTGCTTGTACATAGGAGGTTGAACTCTCCTTCAAGCAGACAAGTGAAAGTCAGTAAAAACCATCAAACTTAGCTCTCTTAAGTTAAAGATGAGATCCAACTCAAAAAAAAAAAAAAAAAAAAAAAAAAAAAAAGACTTAGTGGAAAACACTAAATGGAGTTTCAATATTAGAAATGTTTGACCATAGTTCCACGTATGAGCAACTTAGCTAGCTGACCAAAAAGCGATGAATAATACTAGGCGTACTGTGCAAAGTACCCCAGTCGGGTACTTGGAAAACAGAAGGTTACCGGTCTGATGACTGTTTGTTTTGATAACATTGATTTAGATTTTCTTGTTTTATGATTAGGGGTGTTAAACTTATCCAATTATCCATTTTAACCATCCACTGTTTTTAGAATCGAAGGGGAATGAATTTTTTTATTGCAATTAGTACTAGCGAGAATGATTTTACCAGATAATTCTATTATCAAATAATATTTGGAAAGGAAAAAGAATAAAGTATTCAATATCCGATTTATACGATTATGTGTTGAATGAGTATATTTCAATCTTTATCATGAAATCATAGAATCTGCCTTGAGAAAAACATATAATTTCAGTTTTCTTGTTTTATGATTCAAGAAATATTCATTGAGTGGTTTGTTGTACTTGCTAACAGGATTATTCTTAAGTTTCTATAAAAATAGATGATGTAGTTATCTGTATATTTCCTTGTTATATAGGTTTATAATTTTTTTACTATTTAATTTATTACAAGATTATCTATTCTACTATCTGATAAATAAATGGATAACCTTCATTGGGAATAACTTCTTGAGTATATTGTTTACACTGTATAACAAATTGAGGCATAATAGTAAGATGGTATATGGATTGGCTTCTTTTGTTTATCATGTTAAACTGTTTGGACCCCAATTTTTTAGTTTTTTTCATGATCACTCCTCTTCTTGGACCAACCAACACCACTTTATATCGTACTACAATTTTTACACAAAATGTTTCATCGAGTTGATAGGGCTATGCATTTATGAACAATCGGTGCAAGTTTGTCACATTGATAGGGTTGTAGATGGATTGGGTTTTGGCTCAAATATCCATTCCAAGTGCCCTGAAAATTCTATAAGAAACCTTGGAAAACCCAATGATTATTGGGTTCTTAATGAATACCTAATAATTTTAAACTGCCCTTAATTTAAAGAATACCTTTAATATTATTCATAAAGATAATTGAATGAACTAAATTTATTTGAAACAAATAATAATTTAATTAAAATATAATGTAAATGTGTGTGAAGTCTATTTATTAGCATATATGTAGAATTATGTATAACTCTGAGCATGAGTGTGGTGTGATCTCTATTATATCCTTAGTTCACAACCCTCTCGAAGAATTAATGTTCAGTGAAACAAAGAAAATTAAAGCGAAGCCAGCATGTTCATGAGCCTCACACTTTATGATTTTAGATCTTCAATTCCCTTAGATTTTCCAAACAAACAATAAATTTTTTTTACAATGAAAACTACCTAGCTAACATAGATATCTAACTTAACTCAATTATATAAATGTCTCTCCACATATTATGCTACTTGAAAGTCGCTAAGTTTTACACTCCCCCTTGAGCTGAAGTAAAGATGAATTGAAACTGGGAAAGAAGATTCTGAAACTAATCTTGTAGAGTGCTTTTGTTACACAATAGCAAATTGAAGCGTACAAATATCACCAGCATCTAACCTCTCCCTAATGAAGTTTTTGTCAATCTCTATACACTTCACCTTGTCACGCTGCTGTAAACATGTTCTGATTGCTTATCCTGTTATAGAGCTTAAGTACATAAAGTAACATGAGTAGTATAATTACAGTCAGTTTAGGTAACTGATCAAAACTGACTTGGTAACTAACCAAAACTGAATTTGACTAAAATAAAAAAAATTACGATACTTGTAGACTCTCATCATGTCAGATTTCTATGAGAAGAATCTGGAAGCGGATATTCTACTCTAACATTCCCTTGAAAGTTGAGTGTCTTAGGAATGACAAAAAGCTGATAAAAAAATGAGAGAATATTCCCCTAGAAAGTCGTTTCATAAAAACATTAATGACTTGATCAACATGTATGAAGTGATTGTCAAATTCAACATGCTTAACACAACCTTGGAAAATTGGATTTTCTGCAATGTTGGCGGCTGAAATAATGCCACACAAAATGACTGGAGGGTCTCTGAAAAAATGTTTAAGTTCTTGAAACAGTTGCAACACCCAAGAGACTTCAGCGCTCAGCTAAAGCTAAGGCTATGAATTCAGTCTCAACACTAAAATGAGTCACAGTTGGCTGCTTCGTAGAGGACCAAAAAACATGAGGACCATCAAAGAAAATAAAAAAAATATCCTACAACTGACCTACGGTCATCCGGACAACCTTCCCAATCAGTATCACTGAAAACAAAAATGCCAAAGTCTCTTGTCGGTTATATAATAAATGTGTGAAGCAGAGTGTCCTTTAAGTAGTCCAAAATACGTTTAACTGTAAACTGATGTACATTTGTAGGTGCTTGCTGAAACTGACAAAACTCATTAACCTGTATATTGAATATCAGGACTAGTGAATGCAAAGTACTGCATTGCACCCACCATGGACTAATACTCTATTGCATCACTATGTGAAGGCCCCTTATATTTTGATAATTTAGAATCCAGACTCAATGGTGTGGAGAGTGGATTTACATCTGCCAATCCGAGATGAGTTAATAAATCAAGAGTATATTTGGATTGAAATAGATGAATACCTTCTGGACTGAGAAGTACTTCAGTCCCAAGAAAATACTGGAGTGTGCCCAAATCTTTGATTGAGAATTCACACTGTAAACAAGAGATAATATTATAATGTTCAAGAGAGGAACTGCCAGTGATAATAATATCATCTACATAAAACAAAATATAAAAAGTAGATTGTGCATTGTATCAATATAGAAGAGAAGAGTCCGCCTTTGACAGAAAAAAGTTGAGTCCAATAAGAGAAGATGTAAGACGATAATACCATGCTTGAGGACTGTGTTTCAAGCCATACAGAGATTTGCGGAGGCAGCAACCTGCACCATTTAAACTTCCGCTCCCAAGGTACCATATAAAAATGCATTACTTATAACATCCAGCTGAGTAATAGACCAGTTTTTATTTACCACCAATGCTAAGACCATCTGTAATGTCACTGGATTAACCACCCAATTGAATGTCTCAAAGTAGACTTGGCCTTCTCGCAAGTTGAACCCTTTTGCCACCTAATGTGCTTCATATTTGTCAATACTGTCTTTTACCTCTATTTTGAATTGAAAAAACCATTTGCACACAATTGCAAGCCTCCCTAGAAGGAATAAAAACCAATAATCCAGGTATTTTTAACTAACAAAGCATTAAATTTGGCTTGCATAAGGTCACGCCATTCTGGATGCTTCACTGCTTGACTTTAACAAGTTGGTTTGATGAGTGTATGTGGAAGCATAGATGGATGACAAGTGGTGGTGTATGCTTTTGGCTTGAGATGGTCAATCATAGACCTAGTAGTCATGGGGTGAGTGGTCATGGGGTGAGTGGCCAACGGTGCAATGGTCTAGCTGTGGACAAAGGAGCTGGAAATGGGGATTGAGGGTAAAAATGTGAAGGCTACAAGGCTGGACAGTGGTAGAAGATTAACTCGGAAAAGGCGATGGTGTAGACGATAGAGGAGGTACACTGTGGTTGAGAGTGAGCAGGCAAAATTTGGGCTAGTTGGTCTGGTGGAGACAGTTATTTAAGGGTAAGAGTGCCTTAGAAAGTGGATGAAGGATCAAAACACTTACACCCTTTGTAATTGGGGTGACAACTAAGGAAGACACAAGTAATGGACCGATCCTCTAACTTCTTAGAGGAATACGAATGTAAATATAGATAACAGAGACACCCAATGCCCACCAAAGAATAATCTGGCTTGGTTAAAAAAGAAGTTCATAAGGACATTTAGAAGATAGAAGAGGCATTGGAAGCCGATTTATAATGCAAGAAGCTTCGGCATGGATGTGTATGAAAGCAATGTAATTCCCATTTCCACTATGTGACGATGCTTGCTTTCAACCATGCCGTTTTGCTGAGGGATATACGACATGAAATTCTCTATTGAATACCGAGTCACCAAAGAGTTGTTTAAATCGGGTATTGACAAATTAGAAAATATTTAATTTTAGAAGAAAGAAAACTATCAATCAGATTTTTTAAATGAACAGTTGAAAAATAGATCTCCAATTTTGTTTGATGAAGATAAATCCAAATGAACCTCCAGTAGTGATCAATAAATGAAACATAATACTTGAAGCCATTAAAAGAAGTAATCAGACATGAGCCCTAAACATCTTCAGAGATCTTGAACAGCGGGCTCGACAGGCAAAAATGATTTACAGAAAATGGTAAACCAGTAGATTTAGATATTTGACAAACATGTCAAAAGTCCTTTTTATTGACGAAGAACTTGGCTACCAGATCTTTGATGCCGACTCAGTCCAAAGTAAACAGTAAGGGTAAACAGCATGGTCCAAAACATAGAGTCCTTTATTACTCCGTCCCCTGAGCAATATGCTGACCGTACTGGCTTCCTGTAAAAAAACCCATAAGAATACAAAGTAACAATGCAATTATGATCAGATGTTAAACAAGAGATAAATAAGATGTTTTTGAGTGATGAATGAACAAAATAACATCACAAAGAGTCATAGACAGCTTTAATTTGAGATTACCAACAACAAAGATGGGCATACCTGAACCGTTGCCAAGGGATACTTGTCCGCATCCTGTGTAAGGGACACTATCCATGAGATGTGAAGTATCAGAGGCTATATAGTCAGATGTGCCCAAATTTGTATACTAAGTTGAAGCTTGTTGACAGTCAATTTGTGCCAAATAGTCTTGTGGGGCCACAGAAAGCTGAATGGTTATGTTGAAGTTATGACATTTGATTCCTATATGACCGAACTTTTGACAAATCTGGCAGACAGGACAATTTTAGTTATCAACTCTGTCAGTTTTGGTTGCCACCATGTCCATGACCTGTGTTCGCTCCACATCCTCAGTATCAGCACTAGCAACCTCTGCCACAAGAACGGCTGGGGATGCCTCTAGCAGCCATGTTTGCCGATGGGCCGGCTGAAATCTCTACATTGTCCATGACCTACGAGCAATAGATTTCGAAGATTATCAAAAGTGACTAGCTCTTCTCATCTTGTAACATTGTGATTGAACAGTTTGAAATCTTGTCCAAGACCATTGATGTAGTGTGTCATAGTACAGTCGTCTTGTGGTTGACCAGAGGTAGCTAGGTAATAAAAATGTTTTTTACCTTATCAAGATAGAAGGTGATACAGATTTCCCATCAGGTAAGTGTGAATTGGAACTGGAGGTGATTTAGCCGGAAATAAGAGGTTGAAGCATAAATGGATTTGAGTTTTTACATATTGCACTTGTTATGGCCAATCCGAGGGCCACTTCAGACAAAGTAGTGACAATCCAACTCTGAATCGTCTGATCAAACACATACCTCTGTAAGTAGAGGTTGAGCATGATTTCATCAGAGTCACTGTTGCAAATGAATTTTGGAGGAGGAAAAATTGAGCCATCAACGAGTCCCATGACTTGTTGGCAGTTTAGAACATGCACCATTTGTTGACACCAAAGGAGATAGTTTTGGCAATAGTGTTTGATTGAAACATACTGGCAGATATTTGAAATCATAAGATGATAACCGTTGTAGAGAAGGACTCACCATGTTGTACATAGAGGGTTTTGTGGAGGATTGGCGGGAATCGACAGCCATGAATCAGACAATGTGAAACCAAGAAGCATGTGCAAAGGGGCGCGTGAGGAAGATGGCCTAATACCATGTAAACATGTAATTTATGATTTGTTATACAACTTCAGTGCATATAGTTACACTAATAGAATTAGATTTAGTTCACGCAACTAATCATAACTGATTTGGTAACTAACCAAAATAGAACTTGACTAAAATATAAAGAATACAATACGTATAGAGTTTCATCATGTCAGGTTTCTATGAAAAGAATATGGAGGTGATTTTCTTCTTCTCTAATAACAGCATAAAAATATTAGAAATTATATATGTAGTTTCTTTCTCACCAATCAGCAATTTCATAGGAAGATACTGCACAATTTTCAGTTCAATTAACACTGATTTAATCCTAGCTAACTCAGTCACAGCATGAGTCATACCTCAATACTAATCTTTAACTCCTGAAAGAGCAACCAAATTAAGCCTTGTTATGTTGCATCATGATACTAAATTTCCTTTCAAAGCAGAAATCCTTTATCACTAACCTCCTATCATTCACTTGTCCAACCCAATCAGCATTTATGAAACCTTTTATTGACATCATTGGATCTTTGTTGTACACTTACCTAGCACTTGCCCTTGAAGAACCTCTGTTAGAAGTGAGGCACCGTAGGCGGATTTATACATTTAAGTTCAAGCGCCTACCCTAAAAAATTATTTATTTGTTCTTTCCTGTTGATTCTTCATTCTCTTCTGTTTTATTGCCTTAATTTACACATTCAGTTTTAGTGTATCCTTCATCTTATTATTCTACCTAACATGTAGATTTAAGATAGTTTATTGGTTTGATCTGTTAATAGAGAAATTCTTTGGTAAATATTAGGGTGTATATTTTATTGTGATGTTGTGCTTGTATATATATACACATTCTCGTCTCTGTAGTAGTAAGAAGTAGAAATAAAAAACAATTCTCTCCTTCTTCAATGTATTGAGCATACCGATACCGATTTCTGACTACCAAAACGATCTACTATTCTCGAATTGACTACCAAAATGACCAAAGTCTAGAACAAACAGACAATAGATACATTCGTTGCTCAAATTGGGATCAAGCTGGATGATACCAACCACACTCTTTGGTCCCAAATTATTGAGATGTACATTGCCGGCATACACAAATTGGTTTTGGTTGATTAATTTCCCAACCTCCACAGTCTAATCCCTACCTTTCGAAAATGGCATATGGAAAATGCAATTGTCAAAGGTTGGTTGATTAACTCCATGAATGTGTCCTTGATCAGAAAGTTTATCTGATTCCTCACTGCAAAAATGGCTTGGGATGCTTTTGCTACTACTACTTCAACAGAAGTTATACCTTTTAAGTGTGTGACCTCTGACACCATGTGATTCGATTGTGAAAATCTGAGGGTTCTCTTGAAAAATACTACAATGATCTCCAAGATTTTTGGCATGAAATTGATTTTTGCATACCAAACCCAATGAAATGTTGAAGATATTTAACTCTACAATAACCTCCTCCATGAAGAGAGTGTGTAATTTTCAATATGGCCTTGACGACTGACTTGACAAGATTCGAGGAGACGTTCTACAAAGGTGTACCTTTCCTACTGTTGAACAGACATAAGCGTAGGTTCAACGTCATGATTATAATTAAAGGCAACAATTAAACTCCACGGGCTGTTCTAGCTTCTAAAAGTGTTAACCTGGGTCAGTCAACTTTGGCAAGCTCTCTATCTTTGAACAATGAAAAATCTCGTCTGTTCTCTAAACTGTGAACCTCATTTGATGCAGCCAATTGCTCTGTTTGTGGTAATTCAAAGAATGTCAATAAGAATTGCTTCAAATTACACGTCTACACTGACTGGCAGCATGAACATCGTTAGGATAAGGCAGAGAATGAGGGTAAGGCTACAGTAGGTACATTAGAGTGTCACCTCTTATCCACTCATCTATTGAATTATCACAAGGAAAAGGAGTCCTCTCGGATTCAGGTAACCGTGTTTCCCATTAATTGGATACTTGATTCAAGAACAACTGATCACATGACCTATAATGGTAATGACTTTTTAAAAACCTCACCACCAATGTGTACTGCCATTGCAAATGCCAATTGAATTCAATCTTCAGTCATAGAAGTGGGCATTGTAAACATATCACTAGCTCTATCTTTACCAAACAATTTGCTTCTTCTCTCTCTCTCTCTCTCTCTTACATAAATTATTATCTATTAGAAAAATTGAAATTGTGTTGTACTCTTTTATCCTCTGTCTTCTCTAGGATGTTCTCACCAAGGAGATAATTGTGTGTGGTACTGGGAGGGGTGACTCTGTGACATGGATGATGTTCATATGGGTAGTGCACAACATATGTGCCTCAGAATAGCACCAAAGACGAACAGATTTGGCTCTGGCATCACAGGTTGGGACATCCATTGTTTGGATATATGCAGCACATTTTTCCAGATTTGAGTACTCATATGCAATCTTTTGATTTTAATCTTTGCATTTTGACCAAAAGCCATAAACGAATTACTTTTTAAGTATGAATAAAAGTGATGTTCCATTTCCTTCATTCACTCCAATATGTGGGGTCCTTAACAGGTGACCACAATGTGTAGTGTTCATTGGTTTGTCATTATGTTAACGATTGTACACTCATAACATGGCTATACTTTCTAAGACATAAAGATTGAGTGTTTGATTTATTTATATCTTTCCATATAATGGTGCAGACTAAATTTTCAACAAAGCTTTAGTTACTTAGTTCAGATATTGGTGGGGAATACATGAATCAACGATTTTAGGAGTATTTTCGTCAACATGGACTACTTTATGAAACTTCTTGTCCACATACTCCTCTGCAAAATGGTATTTCTGAGAGAGAATCGGCACATACTTGGGAATGCTCTGGCTTTGTTTCTGATTCCTCCTTGAGGTTTTGGCTTTGTGGCACTTATTAATCTACAACAAATATAAACGTACAAAACTTGTTGTGTGTTGTTTGATGCTTGTTTTTGAGATATGCCTCACACACCAAACATACATATATTACCATGGATGGTACTTTTTTTGGAATCTGAAGTTTTCTTCTCTCCTTTGGGTTCCAATTCTCACTCTTCAGGAGGGACATTTACAGTCAGGATCAGAATTTGTATTACCAGCTCCAGTATTGTATAGTGATTATACAGAATTTGTGGTTAATGAGGAACTATCTACAACTATTGAACTAGCTCTAGAAGTAACGCATACTAAATTTGTGGTCAATGAGGAACCAACAACAGCTGCTGGTTTAGGTATAAAAGAAACGTCAACTCAAGCTGAAAGAGAACCACCCACTCAAAAGAGAAATGCAACCTCTCTTCTCCCAAGTACATGAAGACCCATCTCTTGAGAATCTCTCTGAGAGGTAAATTCTCCCACTACACTAATAATTTAGATACCTTTGTTGCATATACCTTACCTTTCAGGCATAATCGTGGCAAGCCACAAAAAGGGATATTCTCCAAACATTGAGGAACGAAGGTCAAAATGTCCAATGGCAGATTGTCTGTAAAAAAAGAGACTTTCCTAACCCCTCAAAAATTTTGTGCAAAAACATTCCTCTAGACATGTTTAGGCAACAGTTCAAGAAGCTTTACTAAACCCAAAATGGACACAGGCCTTAGTGAAAGAAATGGAAGCACTGTTGAAGAATAAAACAGGGACCCTTGGTCTATCGCCTGAAGGAAAAGGGGAAGATCTAGGGATACAAAGCAATGTTTGTCGTGAAAGGTTATGCACTGACAAATGGTATGGACTATCAAAAGACCTTCTCAACAGTGGTTACCTTGAACACTATTAGAGTTTTATTATCTCTTGCATCAGATCTTGATTGGCCACTACATCAGCTAGATGTAAAGAATGCATTCCTTCATGATGACCTTGACTAAAGTATACATGGATATTCCACCAAGTTATTCATGAGATTCCAAGACCAAAGTTGTGTGCAAGTTACAACGAGCATTGTACGGACTTAAGCAACATTTAAGAGCATGGTTTGGAAATTTTAGTTTAGCAATGAAGAAGTATGGTTTAAAATAAAGCAATTCAGACCATACATTATTCTTGAAGCATCAACAAGGAAAGGTGACAACTTTCATAAATGTAATAAGAAGAACTAGTTAGGTTTTTAGGCAATTGGCAGTCGAGTTTGAAATGAAGACTTTGGGAGGACTCAAATATTTTCTGGGGATTAATGTTGCTAGATCGAATCAAGGTGTATTCTTGTTTCAACGGAAATATGCCTTAAATAAACCTCAGGGTACTTTACATGTTCACGGGATTTGGTTTTATTACGAAGTAAGAAACAAAAGGTAGTGGGTTTATCAAGTGCAGAAGCGGAGTTTAGAAAGAAGTTAAAGGTCTTTGTGAGCACCTATGGCTTAGAAGACTAGAGACAGAAAAATGTCTCTCCAACTTCCAAAATGAATTTGTTTTGTGACAACAAGGCTGCCATAGATATCTCTCAGAATATAGTCCAACATGATTGAACCAAGGTGTGGAGGTGGAGATAACTTTCATCAAACAATCTAAAAAAAAAAATAAGATCATTCGATTCCCATTTGTTAACTATGATGGTCAATTGGCAGATATACTTACAAATGCAGTGTCTTGCATGAACTTTTACAGTTGTCTTAGCAATTTGGGCATTCAACATCATCTGTATGCACCAGCTTGAGGGGGACTATTTGCGTGATATTTCAATACAGAAATTCTTGGGTAAATATTTGGGTGTATATTTTTTATATGCAAATCCCTTGATTCAAGGTAAGGTTGTGTCTGTATATATATATATATATATATATATATATATATATATAGAGAGAGAGAGAGAGAGAGAGACACACACACACACACATTCACACACACACACACACACACACGTTCTCTGTCTCTGTAAAAGTAACACTACAAAAACCAGGTTCCGCCCGACGGAAGACAATTCGGCCAGCAGTTATGAAATCCAGTAGTGGGCCGGATTTCGATCAGATTCATAAGGGCCTAAAGGGCCCATATGATATTATTTGATCCCGACTTGAATCGGGACCTAAGTTTACAGGCCCTAATACTCGCCCCGTTACGCTTGTAATGTGCATAACGGGCGCCATCTCTCTTCTCCCTCTCCCGCCCTGCAAATCACCGATTTCATTGAGTATTCCAGCGCGCGAAGCACCTCCGGCGTTCAGCTTCCAGCCACCATCAGTTGAAGCACCTCCGGTATTCTCTTCCCGGCCGGCGCGCATTCTCCTCCGGCCGAAGACCCAGCTTCCACAAATCTTTAGGGTTCATAAACCCAGTTCTTCTGAAGGTTCTCGGGGAGAGTTCCAGCGGTCTCCTCTGCGTTCCGACCGCCCTCCCGACATTGAACTCCTCCGACCTCGTTGCCGTCAAAAAAGGCTCTTCCCCCTCACCGCCGGTAATTTCGTATCTTAATATTTTTCCTTGATCTCTTTTTGGTTCATTTTATTTCCTTTTCTTCCCCTTTTCTCCCCCTTTTCTCCTTATTCTTAAAACTCTGCACTTTTCTCTTTGCCACCCTCCCAGCTGAGGATTCTCCTTCCTCATACCCTCTGTTGACCACCAGCAAGAGAAGACGACCGTCCAGGGCCATCAGAGTCCAACCGCGACCACTGGTGGCCACTGGCAGACAGTAGCGAGCACCTTCTCCATTACAATAAGTACCATAGTTCATTACTATGTATCGTCGAACACATCTAATTCTTTGTTCTTTACAATGATACATATACCAGACTCGACGAAATTTTGAAAAAGAAATTAAAATTGAAGCCTAAACTTTAAAATCAAGATGGTAGAAATTTATGTTGAGCTATCTTAATGAGTTCTTCATTAAGGTTTTTATCTTCTGTTATTTTATTTATAGTTGTTGATTGTATAGTTGCAGTTTTGTTATTGTTGAATGATTTTTCGATGGTATTTAATTATGTGTTGAATGCTTTTTGTAATTGTCTCTCTGATTTCCTCTCTCTCTCTCTCTCTCTCTCTCTCACTCTCGGTTTTTTCTCTCTATCTCTCTCTCTTGGTTCTCTCTCTAATTCTCTCTCGAACTCTCTCACTTTCTCTCAAAATATGTTTCACTCTCTAATTCTCTCTCTCTCTCTGACTCTCTCTCTCTTTCTCTCTCTCTCTCTCTCTCTCTCTCTCTCAGTTATCTGTCTCTCTCTCTCAAATATAATTCCTTCTCTATCTCTCGGTTTTCTCTGTCAGGTGTGTGCCACTTGGTATCAATTTTTTATTTACACATTTAATCGTTGTCATTATGATCATTATCGTCCTACCTTTATTTAACCATGTGAAACAGGCATCTTAAATTATTTCTGATATCAGTACAAAAATATCAGATTGAAAAAGATGTCTGGGTGTGTTTATTAGTGAAGGATTTTAATCCTTCTATAATGTGAACTCCATTATTTGTTTTTTTCTATAATTGTTTATTCTGCAATATCTCCCATATGAGGAACTAAGTTTCCTTTCGCTATTTCAGTGTTCTCGGCCTCATCAGCTCTAGAACGATCTCTTTCAAAATTATCTGGCCAATGTAAGATTTTCTTTTAAAAAACTAACATATCATGAATAGCTACTCTTCTTTGATTGTGTTTTCCCCTTCTATAATTTAGCCATACTGTTTCATGTGCACCATAGTGTCCTCTACATCATCAAAGCACAAGGATTCTTTGTCAGACGATTTTTCAAAATGTAAGAGTTATCTATCTCCAATGTACTCGTTTTGTAATATTAATCATTTGTGCCAGTGAGTGGAACTTCTATATATGTCCTTTTGTTGTTTCCAATTGATTAGATGCTTTAGGCCATAGCTTGTGAACATCTGGTATCTCAGTGAAGTGTGCCTAGGACTGAAACCTTCTTAGCTGCTGTCGTGAGTCAAGCTTTGTCCTATCAAGTTATTTATGAATTCACCAGGAGGCTTGATAACTGCTGGTATGTTGTAGCTTACTTGTTTGTTCCGTTTTCCTGTTTAAAATTCTTAACTTTATGAAGTTTTTAAGATCGGTCATGATTATACAAGTTTGTAACCCTTTGTTATTGAAATTCTGCATGTACATTATGTGTAATTTATTGTTGTCTTTTGATGTGTTAATCATTAAATTTAATTATTATGTATTTCCATTGTACGCTATCAACATAAGCAGTGCTGTTATGTTTTGATTTCGAACTGAGTTATCTTTGTGTTTTCTAAAGCATTAGCAAGTTTGAAAATGTATTTGATGACATCTTCCTTCACTATTTTAATGTAGATTTTTAGTTTAAGATGTCTTTTTATTATAGATTTGAACATTTGTTTGTCAAGTGCAGGCTTCTCAATCAAATGATTTTTAGTTTAAGATGTCTTTGTGTTTTCTAAAGTTGTGTTGTTAAAATCGAGGTAAGATTGACAATGTCAGTTCATTACAGATGGATGTGCCAAATTGAACGCCACTTGCCTACATTGAAGAATTACATTCATAACAAGAATTGGCCGGACGGCTCTATTACAGAAGGATACTTGGAGGAAGTAACAACATTTTGCGCACATTATATTGAAGGGATGGAGTCAAAGGTTACTCGGCTAGTAAGGTACGAGAATGGGCTCTTAGGGGCTGCTCGTCTATATATGGTAACCACTGAAGAAGCGTACCAGCCCCATTGTTTTCTATTGTTCAATAGTCCGGAGACTCAACCTTACCTGTTGTAAGTATAATCAATTGTTTTCTCCAATTTTTTTATTCATAAATGAAACACGTCTTTACAAAAATATTTGGGTTATATGAAGGGAACATAAAGACTACTTGAGAGGGTTACACCCCCAGTGGACCGAGCATCGAATACAAATAGAGCAACATAATCAATTTGTACAGTGGTTTAGAAAACGGGTAAATTTTTTGCCCTTACCACAAGAGTGACAATTTTACGTTATATAGGATGTCCCTCTTTTGTTGACCTTCTGTTTAATTATATTGTGTATGTAACCAATCTGTCATAAGATGAGGAGGATACCTTGGGGTCGTTGACCTCAATCGGACCACACAAAAATAGTGGCATTGCAACAGTGGGGTAGGGGATGAGATATTTTATGGTGTCCTGCCGTTAGTAATAGAAGTTCATATTGGAACATTGACACTTGTTGTCACGCCGCTAGATTATGCCAAGCACAATCGTGATCTTTAGTAGCGTGCGGCCTAGCCTCCAAGTCTGTCTGGATGCTAGTTAGCCTCTCAGAAAACGTTTAGCACAAGAACACTCCATTCTTGGTGCTAAAATTCTCTCTAAACACAAGCACAAAAGAGGACTCCGAATTTGGGAAGAAAGAATGCTTCTATTGAATGAATGAGTTACAAGCCTTTGTACATGGCTATTTATAGATTACAAAACCACCCTTCATTGGTGACGCCTTGCAAGCACTTCTCTAAGTGTCTGCCAACCAATGCCAACTCATGCCAACCCATAGATTCCCACTAACTCTATGAATTGTTCCCAACTAGCAAGCACTCCCTCCTAGTGTTTGCCAACTCATAGCCAACTCATGCATGCCACCTCACTTGCCCAGACACGAGCCACCTCATGTGCCATGTCATACAAGTGTCATGTCATCTACCTCGTCATTGGATGATTGTTGGTCCCGCGCCTCTTTGTCAGTTGGTTGTCCATGCGCATTTGTATGCTAGTCCGCCCTTGTCGCATGTTCGTATTCCATGCACATCACATATTTTAGTATAGGGAAGTTGCACCCTGTTTCATGATCCCACCACCATGGTTCATGCTCCCAACCTCACTGCATCATAAGGCAGTTTGAACGTCGACGTGGGATATTTACTGCATAGGCTCCATGATATACTTATTCTTAAGACCTCTTTCTCGAATTGCCAAAGTTATGCTGCTTCATACCAGGTAGCCTTGCTTTCTGGTTCTCTCTTCCACTTGATCTAGAATTCTGTGGAACGTGGCTTGCCTCTTTGACATACTTCTCTATGGATTATTACATAATCTACTTTCTTACTAAAAGTAGTGGATACATCAAGGGGTGCTCTGGGCTTTACAATTCTTTGAGGGTCTGAGTCGGAAAAATAAGGTTTGATATTGCTTACATGGAATACGTTGTGAATACACATTCTCTTCGATAGTTGCACTTTGTATGCTAGCTTCCCAATCTTCTGAATAATGGGAAAAGGTCCTTCATACCTTTTTATTAAACCTTTATTCTTAGTCCTCAACAACCTGAATTGTTTCTTCGTCATCTTTATGAGAACAAGGTCTCCCACCTTGAACTCAACATCTCGCCGCTTCAAATCCGCAAATTTCTTCATGCGTTTGCTGGCTTATTGCAAATATGATCGGGCTAGTTCCGTCCTTTCTTTCCAAAGCTTAAGTAGAAGGTGGGCTGCTGGACACTTACTTGGTTTTTCCGAATGATGCTTGCTGGTACTAACGGTTGTTGGCTAGTTGCAAGTTCAAAGGGGCTACGCCTTGTTGCTTCACTTTTCTGCATGTTATATGAGAATTAAGCCACATCAAGGAGCTCGGGCCAATTCTTCTGATTTGCACTGATGAAATGCCTAAGGTATTCCGCCAGCAAGGCATTTATCCGCTCTGTTTGCCCATTTGTATGTGGATAAAAGCTGGTGGAAATGTTAAGAGTAGTTCCAAGCAACTTGAAAAGTTCAGACCAAAACTTACCCGTAATTCTCGGATCCCTATCGCTTATAATCGTCTCTGGCACACCCCAAAGCTTCACCACATGTGACAGAAATGCTTTGGCTGTCTCTTCGGCTGTGCAATCGTTTGAGACGGCTATGAAAGTTCCATACTTGGAGAATCTATCCACCACGACCAAAATGGAACCCAGGCCTTCAACTCGTCTTAGGCCAGAAATGAAGTCCATGCTTACGGACTCCCATGGACGCTTGGGAATGGAAAGAGGGTCCAGCAGGCCAGGAGGTCATCGCCTCTCAACTTTGTCCTGTTGGCATTCCAAACAGGTGCGCACGTACTCCTCAACATCAACATCAAGTCCAGGCCAATAGTAGTGCCTAGACAAGAGTGCAATAGTCCTTCGTTGGCTAGGATGTCCAGCCCACAAGGTATCATGGAACTCGCGTAAGAGCTCCTTGCGCAAACCCACATATTTTGGTACAAATAAACGCTTCCCTTTCGTGTATAGTAGTCCGTCGCTAACCCAAAAGCATCTTGTTTCACCAATGATTACGGCTTGTTCCAAACGAAATGTCGTGGCATCACTCCACAACCCTGCACGGATTCGATCAAGTATAGGTGTATTAACTTGAGTCACAACAGCAACACTTGTGAAGGCGGCTTTGCGGCTGAGCGCATCGGCAACATTGTTGGTCTTTCCAGATTTGTACTCGATTTCAAAGTCGAATTTTGCTAGGAAGTCTTGCCAACGTGCTTGCTTCGGGCTCAACTTCTTTTGTGTTAGGAAGTAGCTTGAGGCAACGTTGTCCGTCTTTACCACGAACTTGGACCCCAATATGTAGTGCCTCCATGTGCGTAAGCAATGTACAATTGTTGTCATTTCCCTCTCTTGAACAGTGTATCGGTGTTCGATTTTGTTTAGCTTCCGACTTTCGAATCCAATAGGGTGCCCATCCTTTTCAAGAACACCCCCAATAGCAAAGTTAGAGGCATCTATAATTACCTCAAATGGCTTGCTGAAGTCGGCTAGCTTTAGTATGGGTTCCTCCATCACAACTTGCTTCAATTTCTCAAATAAAGTTTGGCATTTGTCCGTCCAACGCCATTGCTGTTTTTTTCTTCAAGAGGTCCGTTGGTGGTGCTGCCACTGCTGAAAATCCTCTGACGAATCTTCTATAGTAGTTCACCAGGCCAAGGAAACTCCTCTGGTCCCCAACCTTTGTTGGCACGGTCCACTCGAAAATAGCTTGAACCTTCTTTTGATCCATCCAAAACCTTCCACCGCCAATCCAGTGTCCAAGGAAGGACACTTCTTCCAACCCAAAGGAACATTTTTCCCTCTTTACAAAGAGAGAGTTGTCCCTTAACACCTTGAACACCTGCTTTAGGTGTTTTACATGTTCCTCTAGGTTTGGGCTATACACCACAATGTCATCTAAGTAGACGACTTCAAATTTATCAAGGAAGGGTGAAAACACTTGGTTCATAAGAGTACAAAATGTAGCTGGGGCGTTTGTTAAGCCAAAGGTAATAACAAGAAACTCGTATGACCCATACCTGGTTACACAAGTGGTCTTTGACTCGTCTCCTTCCGCAATCCGAACTTGGTAATATTCGGATCTCAAGTCCAGCCTAGAAAATACTCTTGCATGCTTCAATTGATCAAAGAGATCAGCAATCAAAGGAATAGGATACTTATTCTTGATGGTTACATTGTTTAGTGCTCGGTAATCGATGCAAAGTCGCATAGAACCATCCTTCTTTCTTTGAAATAGCATCGGCACCCCGTATGGTGCTTTAGACGGCTGAATGAACCCAGCTTCTAGTAGTTCACCCAATTGCATCTTGAGTTCTTCCAACTCCTTAGGTGCCATACGGTATGGTGTCTTTGCTTGGGGTTTAGTACCTGGCTCCAACTCAATGGCATGATCAACACCTCTTCTCGGGGGGAGGTAGGGCGGCAACTCCTTAAGCACGACATATTTGAACTCCTCCAGGACTTTAATGACCTCTTTCGGTGCTGCAGTTGGGCTTCCTTTTTTGTCCTCCACTAGAGCTGCAACATAGGTAAGATCCCCTTGCTTAAGACCACGCTTAAGCAGCAGGGCCGTTAACATTGCATCCTTTCTTTTTACATCAATTACTTGTGATTCAGAAAGACTACAAGGCCCACCCTCATCTAGGATTCCTACAAGCCCCAAATATGGCGTTACAAATGCCTTACAATTGTTCAAGAAATCTATCTCCAAAATAACATTAAAATCATCCATAGGAACAATAGTGAAGTCAAGAGTACCTACCTATTTGCCCAAGGTAACACCAACATTTCTAACAACAGGAGTTACCGCTTTTGCTGACGAATTTACAGCCTTGATTCGACTGTTGCTGCTTCCAACTTCAATTTAAGGCGTTTTGCCTCCTCCTCTAAGATGAAGTTGTGTGTCACCCGATGTCTACCATGGCCTTTGTCTTACTTCCATTCAAAATTAAGTCCAAGAAAAGTAGATTTCGTTTAGGCCTTACCGATTGGGTAGTCTTTTCACTACATGTCTGTAACGAGTTGAGCAATGCCATAGAACTCATGCGTGGTTCTCCCACATTGTGCTTTATATCTCCTTCTCCAGAAAGAGAGTTCAACACTTTCACCTTTGGGCAGTCCTTAGCAAAATGTTCCCCTTCACAAACAAAACATCTTACTTTTCTATAGGACTTACCTTTCTCACCTTTCTTCTTCTTATAATCAAACTTGAAGCTTGAGTCCTTCTTCTCAGGTCTCTTCTCAAACCTCTTTTTCTTTTCATCAACCTTTTGGTCTTTCGTCCTATAGGAGTTTTTAGAAACCACGTCTTTGGTCTTCCGTTCATACTCCGTAAGCCTCTCAGCCGTGGACAAAGCTGAGGCCAAATTCTTCACTTCCCGCCTCCTTAGTTCTTGCTCCGCCCAAGGTTTCAAACCAGCAAGGAAAGAAAAAAGTTTGTCCTGATTGGACATATAAAAAATGTATAACATTAGAGAAGTAAACTTTTGTATGTACTCTCTAATCGTGTTTTCTTGTTTCAAAGCTCTTAACTCTTTCGAGCTTGATATTCTACATCCTCAAGAAAAAATTATCCCATGTGTTTACAGTAGAAGTGCCTAATTCCACATCTATTTCCTTTCTCCTCCACCACAGACGAGCATCATTGACAAGGAACATAGAAACAATGCTTACCTTTTGCGTCTCATTGAAATTAGCCGCAAAGAAGTATTTTTCTACTTGGTATAGAAAACTGTCAATGATTTTAGGATCTCTTACCCCATTGAAAGGTTTTGGTTCAGGCACTTTGATCTTGTTTGTTGCACCATTCGTGTTTGCACCTCCGTTAGCTATAACACGCTCCAACAATGCAAGTCTCGTCCATAATTCATGCATCTCGTTCTTCATTTCGTTCTTCACCTCATCTAGGTTTCCTCGGAACACCAACATAGCATTATAGACGTTTTCCTCCAACAATTGAACCACTTCTGGGCTTCCATTTCCAGAACTAAGGTTCTCACGAACTTGTTCTTCCAATTCAGAACAACAAGCCTCCACCCTCTCGATTCTATCTTCAATAGAAGAAAAACGAAGTTCAGATTTAGACATTCTTTCCTTACCTTTGAGTTGAACGTTTTCTGCCTCTGAAGTTACCATTTGATTGATTCCCACTCTGATACCAGTTGTCACGCCGCTAGATTATGCAAAGCACAATCTTGATCTTTAGTACCGTGCGGCCTAGCTTCTTGGTGCTAGAACTCTCTCTAAACACAAGCACAAAAGAGGACTCCGAATTTGGGAGAAAAGAATGCTTCTATTGAATGAATGAGTTACAAGCCTTTGTATATGGCTATTTATAGATTACAAAACCTCCCTTGGTTGGTGACACCTTGCAAGCACTTCTCTTACTGTTTGCCTACCAATACCAACTCATGCCAACCAATGCCACCTCATGCCAACCCATAGATTCCCACAAACTCTATGAGTTGTTGCCAACTAGCAAACACTCCCTCCTACTGTTTGCCAACTCATAGCCAACTCATAGATGCCACCTCACTTGCCTAGTCACGAGCCACCTCATGTGCCACGTCATACAAGTGTCATGTCATCCGCCTCATCATCGGATGATTGTTGGTCCCGCGCCTCTTTGTCGGCTGGTTGTCCATGCGCATTTGTATGCGTCCGACCTTGTCACATGTCTGTATTCCATGCACATCACACATTTTGGTATAGGGAAGTCGCGCCCCGTATCATCTGTGCACCTATTCAAGTGCAAATGGTACGATTTGAAGAAAGGCACAAGTTGCGTCATTGACGGGCTTGACTTCACGTTGGTAAACACAACAAAACAAGCATATGAAGACGAACCTTTTATCTATCCAAATCAATCACAACATGTATTTTATTCGATTGAACCAATTGATCCATGTTGGAGTGTTGTCTATCTTTGGAGACCAAAAGATAACTACGACATCCCCTAGGTGATGACAACGAAAGGGCACAAGAAGATGAAGCATTGCTATTAGCACAAGATCCAGGAGTCGGAGACGCAACAAATTTTATTTATGAAGATGATGTTATATGGATGCGTCGTGACCTTGGTCAAGGACTAAGGTTCAATAGTTCGAATTTGGATGTAATATAACGTAGGTTTCATTGGGGTTGACTCCTGCATACCCTTCGCCATTGGCTTGGCATCCAGCAGCCCCCTCTCCTTCAGCCAGGACTCCAACAGCCCCCTCTCCTTCAGCCAGGACTCTAGCAGCCCCCTCTCCTTCGACCCGGGCTCTAGCTATGTCTTCATCAGATCTATTAGCAGTTTGTAAAATTTTACCTTATTTAATTTGAGTTTAATTCATTTTAGAGACTCAAAGCATAAATTTAGAGAGTTGTTCCCAAGTTATCAATCACCTGAGAGTCAGGATTCAGGTCAATTTGATTGATATGGCTTGATAACCTGTCATATTAATGTTAACTGAGTGTGCATTTGATGTAGGCCCGATCCCAATGGAGGACATGGAGACTCAGACGCCATACTGGGTTGTTGATGGCATTGAGGCTCCGCAGCCACAAGAACCACACGACAAGTGTAAGGAGAGAGCGATGTCATTCATGCCTGCGAAAGAAACATCAATCGTAATCAAGGATAGACAGATGGTCTCTGATGCACAGCGTGCCTTGTCCTATCCCGTTGGAACACAAATTCGTGCTCAACTCCATTTCCCAATACATCTCTAGTGGCGTGACCTCCCCCAGAATGCATTCAAAGAGTGGTTGAGAGTAATCAACGTTAGAAACAAAACAAGCAGTTTGTTCTTGTAATGATCATAAGTACTAACCAAATGTGTTTTTTCTTTGTAGGCAAAAAACAAATTTGTTAATGATAAAGGTGAGCCCGTGACTGAAGGCTTGGCGATGAAAGCCCTTCAGACAATTATTTAGAAAATAATACGAGACAATCGTACCTCGTATAAGAAGCAACACTATGATGGAAAGACCCCAGAGCAGTGTCAAGACTATCCCATCAAAGGTATGGCTCCTGATAACAGAACATTGTTATTGAGATGAGGTAAGCAAAAAAGAGATTGATGTGAAAAACCAGGCGAACCGACAATGTATGAAGACATCTCACATGCTTGGCTGTAAATCTCGTGCCCCTTTTTTTAGAAGAAGAGGTACGTACTGATATGATTTTTTATCTGTCTTGTCATCAATATTTCAATTTTTAAACTATGCACCCGACTTATTCTAGGAATTTAAATTATATGCAGCGTCAAACTGAAGGTCCAAACTTCATGTGTTTGATATCTTTCCTCAAAGCGAACAAGTGGAAAGATGGGACATATCCTGATGAGGAGACAACAACATTACATATAAGTTATTTGCAAGTTCCTTACAACTTTATTTCATACCAAGTGCACGCTTTAATTAAGTTTTGTTTCTTATGTAGGAGGAGCTTGTTCGAGCACAACTGAGCAACAGGTCCACAACTTGGCAAACCCCGCGGATTTGACACCTGTCTTAGATAAGGTGTTTGGGGGCCACCACGAGGGTTATGAGAGAGGACTTGGGACTGGTGCTCCGCCGTGTAGGGGTATGGTTACAAGAACACTGAAGTACTTAGCTCCACAGGAACAACTGCAAAAGGAAAAACATGACAAGGAAATAATGATGGACAAGATGCAGTTGATGGAGAGTCAGTTGCAGGAACTCAACCAGTAGCGAGCCTCTTTCCAGTCACCTCTAGGTTAGTATTATTTTCAATACATAATTCATTACGAATGTTATATATTTCATTAAGGCTTATTATTAAACTAATGTTCATGTGCAGAGCCTTTAAACCAACAGGGGAGTGATCACTCACACAGCTGAACAGTCTTCTTCGTTGTGTTGTGTATATATATATATATTACCAGTTTAAACTATTGTCTATTTTTTGTGTAATTCATTAAAGTATTGTTGTATTCAATACTTAACTGTAATGTATATATTTTTTGGTTGTCGTTTGATGAATACATTAGGTTTTTGAATATATTAATTTTGTATGGATAACAAGGTTAAAAGAAAATTTTAAAAACATTTTTGAAAAAAAATATTGTTCCCCCGGCAGTTGAACCCATCACCAGAAACAACCGTTATAACGATCAGACGACGGCGGTTTAACGCAGCAGTCTGCGGATTCTCTCTCCGTCAGCGGTGTCCTCGTCGGCGGTATTCTTTCGCCGACGCCAAGATGTCGTCCGCGGAACATCCTTCCGCCAACGAAATTCTGTTTCAACTGCTGGCGGAGTAATGAAAACCGACCGGCATTTCAATGGCCGATGTTGGTTCACCCGCCGACGGGTTTGGGCTTCTCCTCTGGCAAATTGAACCGCCAGTGGAGTATGTTTTTTCGTAGTGTAAGAACCAAAAATAATAAGTTTCTCCTTTTAAAGTCTTCATAGTTACTTTCCGAATAAAATTTTTATCATTGCAATAGTCCTTGTGGGATTGACTCGTAGTTACAAATCTAATCTAAAATTGAATAGTATAACTTATATGGACGACAGATATCTTAATTACCGTTGAAAATTATTAAGGCAATTTTTCTTTTAAAAATGATAGTGTTCAACTACCCCCTTTGGCAGTCTACTTTTGAGATGAACTTTTGGAAGAGTCCTCTTTGGGAGAATACTTTCGAAGCTGTCCCAAATCAGTAATTTATCCTATTTGAAGGCGAAATTTATCTGAAAGGGGTTTGACAGAACACGTTTTTCTATCAAAGAACTGTTCTTTCACCTAAAAACAACTTGAGGATCCAAGAGCAAGGCCAAAAGCGCTACTCCTTGATTAAGTTCATCAAGTGGTTGTTTTCTGGCTAATTTTTTAATTTCTTCTTATCTTCTTCGTTGCTCATATACTTCTCTTCTTTCGTGTCTTACTTTGCTTCTAGCTTGGATACATAAATGACATTGCTATGTCATTCGGATTTGTCTGATGACCTGTTTACTTCTCATTCGTATGATTAGTTCCATTGGCCGTGTGCCTGGGCCAATTACGCGTTGTCAGCATTTCCGTTTGCGCGCAGATAATTTGACTTGTAAAACATTATCAATAAAGTGCGGAATTTAATATTTATAATTAAATTAATATTTGTGATGATCAAAATTTTCTTCATTTTGATATCGACGTATCGTGGGCCTGAAAATGGACCGTTTCATAATAATAATAAAAAAATTCAACGGAGGCTGTATTCCACTACACAAATCGCCCACCAGAAAATGAAAAGATAGCTGTGTTGAAAGGCACGCACTTGGGTTTCATGCAAGTTGCTTGGATGCAAGAACCTCCCGAAGAGGATTCTTCAAGTCATCATCATTGCAGAGAAGGCGAAAAGTCTCTGCATAGAGTACCAGCTCCTGATTAAGATATTTACAGAGAAGTTAACAGCAAACAATGAGTTTATCGTTAATTGTTTTTTTTTTTTTCTACTTAAGAAGGAAAGCGAGCCAAAGCGACCATTTGGAAAATAGAGACATTGAAGCCACGAGTGAGTTGTCGCAATAATTATCGAACCTTGCAGGTGAAGGGAGACATAAGGGTCCACCGGTGGAAGCACGCGGATAACCCTTCTGGAGTACGCAATAACGAAAAGTGCTAGTGATATGCTACTGACGTGGGGCACCTCATATTAGACTTTGATTTTATTCCTGTTCAGTTCTTCTATGACTAATTAGGTACATTTCACTTTCTGTAATTTTAGTTCTTTAATCATCTCTGTGTGTGTGTGTGTGAGAGAGAGAGAGAGAGAGAGAGAGAGAGAGAGAGATCTGATCCACTGTTTGATTGATTGCCAATTCACACGTAAAAACAGTTTGCACTTCTTCAATTCAATATGTTTGACAAAAACGATACCAATTAGAGCGAATTCAGAAAAACAAGGTGTAAGTCTTAACTAACACTAGCTGCATTAGGCGCTTTATCTATTATGTATAATTTCAGTGGATGATGTTCTTCCAATTATTTATACATTGGAAAAATCTATGATCTTCTGAATATTTATGGATGGCAAGAGGTGGGGGGGTTCTCAGAATTATTGGTGGGTACACCGAAAAATCTGTTGGGACAGAGACCTTGATGGAACATGGAAGAAGAACGTAAACATAACGAAGGAACTAAACTTCGGCTGCATATGCTACACAAGATAGTAAGAAGGTAGATTCCAGGGAAGAAAGGACGATGGAAGCGCCAAACTCTTTTATTAATTTTTGTCATTTCACTTTGTTGGGATTTGGGGTCCCTATCAATTCTTCTCATTGTCGTTCTCCGAACAGTACCGTGTTGAAGAAGGCTTGCAATTGATGACACGAATCGGCAATCCGTGGGCTTTACCATTAACGATGATCATTCATATTATAGGCATTCAATACCTCTTTCACTTTCTAACGCCGATATGGACCGCTCATCTGACCACCAGTATCTCTTTCTTCAACAATACATGGCGTCGAATTAGTATACAGTCGAACAACATTTCTGAGTGCCAGAAAAGAAAGATTTTATGCTTGCTCACACGGTGTGGTACTTGATTACTCTACATACTATGAAGATGGCAAATGATCAATTTCCGTTTGAACAAAAATAAATTATTATTCAGTCAAGCAAAGGCAGTTCAGTGCAGTACATTCTAAAAAGGTTCCACACAAAATTAATTATGTAGACGTAATGCAAGACACTTGGGAAGAAGAGGTAATACCATATTTGTGTGTTTGGTGGAAGAACATGGGACTCTTAGCATAGCATCAATTCGGCAATTGCGGACTGTAAGAAGCATTAGACCAAACAGAAAAAAGGGTGCGACGTCTGAACTAAAAACACAAAAACTATAAAAAGTACTCTGCTTTTGTGGCTTAATTAGAAAAAGCAAAACCCAACAATTCGTCTACATCCACGAAACGGCAACCATCCCTTTTCCTTCTTATCCAAATTGCATGGACGAATAAAGAAGCAACCATACATTTTAGAGATGATGGTTGAGTAAAATATGACGTTAATCATGATTCATGACAACTATTCCTCAGCATTTAAATATTATATCCTAAAAGCATGTTATAATGGTAGTGTCCCCTGGAATCGTGGTGTGTAATGGTAAAGGACTTTTTTGGGTACTTTGGCCCCCAAAAATTCAAAATCTCAAGGAAGATTATAATGATAATAAAGTAGCTAGTCAAAAGATGCATTTACAGGTATTAACTCAGTTTATTTAATGTCTAGTGAGAGAATAAAGTACTGATTCCAATCTACTTAAGAATGAACAGAGGGGAGAACGGTTGTCATGAGGAAAATTAAGTTTTAGCAAAGCTAAATAAAGACAAAAAATACAACGCATTCTTTGCAGGAACAGAACCACATGGCGGCTACATATTCGGCCGACTATACATGTACATGAAATTCACAGCTCACATGACGCGTATATTGCTTCTTCTTGTCCATTTCTTTTTTTCCAGTTTTTCTTTCTGCGCGCAGAGCTCGGAAGTTGGCAGTAGTACTCCTCAAAGCTCAAAGATTTCCACAACAGAAAAAACCATGCGACATGTGAACCCGTGGAATCTCGGAGTGAACCCCGTCGTCGCTTCACTTCTTTAAATAAACTAGTCCCTCTCTCATCACTGAGCTGCCATCGACAGTCTTCTTCTATCTTTTTCCTGCTTGCTCAGTCTTTTCTTACGAAACCCGAGATGGGCACTCGAGTCCGTGACTTTTGTTTTTATTCACGGTCCCCCGTCTTCGTTCTGCTGGTGTTGTTGTTTCGTTTAGCCGAGGGGAAGCATAATGCACTCTTCAACATCACCGAGGTAACAGGAGCAAGAAAACAGAGCTGCGATTACTTCCATGGAAGCTGGGTGTTCGATGCTTCTTACCCTCTTTACGATTCCGCGACCTGTCCCTACGTCGAGCCGGAGTTCAACTGTCAAAAGTACGGTCGACCCGATAAGAAGTACCTGCAATTCAGGTGGAAGCCTGCTCAATGCGACCTGCCGAGGTACGTTTTCTTTTAATCTGCAATAGCACTTTTGATTAAGTTCACGGCTACTAACTCTGTTCTGGGTTTGTTTGTTTGTTTGTTTGTTGACGTATGGTTGTTTAGATTCGATGGGAAGAACTTATTGTGGAGTTTGAGGCGGAAGAAGATTATGTTTGTGGGGGATTCGTTGAGTCTGAATCAGTTTCAGTCTCTTCTGTGTTTGTTGCACGCTGCAGTGCCCACGGCGCGGACTAGTTTTGTGAGGAAAGATGGTCTCACTTCCCTCACTTTCGAGGTACGCAATATTTTTTCTTCTGCACTCTTCTGGCTACTACCCTTTTTTTCTTTTGATAATTTGGCGAATTATACGAATCTGACATTAATAATCTAAGATAGATTCTCAGTTGCTTTTGCAGCTCGATCTCTGGAACTGGTAAGAAATCATAGGTGCTGTACTGGAGTTCAAATGGAGTCAGTTTTATTGATAATCGATTCAAGTTCTCATGGGGTCTTTATTTATGCATTTTAAGGTCTCTTGGGGCACTATTTCTATTTTTTGCAAGTGTATGCATAATGAAGTAGTGATTTGGTCGTCCGGAATCTGGTAAATTAACCGTGTTTTAATTACCCTTTTCTTCTTTTATGACATAATGACTTCGGCAATTTAAATAACATAAACATAAGGAATAGAAGATATTGGGAGGGGAATTTGTGTCCCTTTTTCTGTCCTTTTTGGGTTTTCCGATGGTGGGTCCTCTTCCTGTAGGACCTCAGCCAAGATCCACCAACTGATAGAGGGGGATCTACCTAATCATGTCCCTTTTTTATGCTTTCTACTAGCTAGCTAGGTTCGATTGAACCTGATTCAAGATCCTAATTAACCGGATTTTCTTACACTAGTGAAGTGTACAGAATCCAGATTGTATCTGATGCACTTTCCCTGGTCAAGTGTTTGGTGGTAGGTAAAATTTGGAGATTGCATATTTTTTTTTTTTTTTTCTAACAACTGTCCGACTTCGACATCGTGATTTGGCCCTTTTCGAATTGGTAGGAAACAGGGGGGTCTCTCGTGTTGTGGCACGGTGGCTGTCAGCTGTTAGGCACAGTAAACAGTCAACACTGTGCCCCATGGTCACGGTGCTTCCTGCACCCATAAAACTTCTTTTGGATATTAAATTGTCTACCCCTTTAACGTTTTATTCAATGTCTTTGTTTCCTCTAGCTATAAAAAATCTCATATGGGTGATTCAAAATTAGCCATATCAGCCGGGGATATGTATTCAGAGTCATAACAAAATTAATTGAATAAAATTAAACGCTAGTAGAGAAAGTAACGTATGCAGACATGTACACTCGTTGATTATATACGTATTCAGGATTTAAGTACTTTGGTTTTGTGATTATGTATGTACAGGACTACAAGGTGTCGGTGATGTACTATCGGACCACCTACCTGGTGGACATCGTCAAAGAAAATATTGGGCGGGTTCTGAAGCTGGACTCCATCTCTAGTGGGGACGCCTGGAAGGACATGGACGTTTTGATCTTTAACACCTGGCATTGGTGGGTCCACAGAGGAAAAAGCCAGCCGTAAGGCCCCTTCTCCCCTCTCTCTTCTTTATATATGTACCCCTTTCCTTTTACAATATTATAGATAAATGGTCTTATATGTGACGTGACTGCTGTCATGTGTACGTAGATGGGACTATGTTCAAGACGGAACGGTGGTGCAGAAAGACATGGACCGTTTAGTAGCTTTCGAGAAAGGTCTCACCACCTGGGCTCGTTGGGTGGACACCAACATCAATCCTGCCAGAACCCGAGTCTTTTTCCAAGGCGTCTCTCCGACCCATTACCTGTAATATAACATTCATTCTACTCTTGCAATCTGATCATTTGTTTTCACTCTGGAAGCTAGCTTTGATCAACCCGGCAATAACTAGTTAAGTTTGTGATGATTAATCTGCTTGTATATATATGTGTATAGGGGCAAAGAGTGGAACCAACCGGGGGTCAAGAGCTGTGCGGGGCAGACCGAACCGGTGGCCGGATCGGTCTATCCGGGCGGGCCTCCGCCGGCGGATGCAGTGGTGAAGAAGGTGCTGGGGAGGGTGACCAAACCCGTGTTCTTGCTCGACGTCACCTTACTCTCCCAGCTCAGAAAAGACGCACATCCCTCGGCTTACAGTGGCGACCATTCTGGCATGGACTGTAGTCATTGGTGCGTAGCTGGCCTTCCAGATACATGGAACGAGCTCCTGTACGCAGGTCTTGGCCTTGGCCTTTAACAACATTGGCCTTAATTATTGGAACCTTGTTCATGTCCATTTTCTGGACGGTTCATTACCCATTTTATCCGAAGGAAAAATACTAATAAATTTTAATTTTTAGAATCAATGTTGAAGTTATTACCGAACTTTTTGCGACGGTTGTCAACCATCGGCTACTGGTAAAGTAGCAATACGGGTTTTCGATCCAGGATTTTCTCCAAAATCACTTTTGGGATGGGTTAAATCATCGTCCTTCCGAAAGTTTGTGCGTCAATATTATGTTTGTTTGGGCGACGAATCTAGGCTATCCCCAAAACTTGCCCAAAGATAATTGGTGTCCAAAAAGCGTCTTAGGCCAGTGACACTTTGGGTGACCCCCCAATGTTTTTTAAAGTTTGTTGGGCAACAATTTTGACAGTCTCCCAATGGTTTATAAAGTTTGTTGGGGACGCCCAAGGTGATTATTTTTTAATTATTATTATTAATTATTAGTTATTATTTTATTATTTTATTTTGATTATTTTTCCTATTTAAATGGCCGACGTATTTACGAAATAAAACAGAATAAAAGTTCAAATAACCTCCACATAGATTAAACTTCATTCACATAAACTCCACATTAAGCTACATCCACATAAATTTTACACAAATTAAATCCACATAGACTGAACTTCACACAAACTCCTCATTAAGCTACATCAACATCAACTTCACGAACTAAACTCCGCATAAATTGAACTTGACATAAACTCCTCATAAGCCACATCCACATAAACGCACACGAATTGAACTTCACATAAACGTCACACGAACTGAACTTCACATAAACTCCATGTATGCCACAACCACATAAACTTCAGACAAATTGAACTTCACATAAATTATATATAACTTCACATAAAAAAAAGTTATTTAATCATTCAACTTCGTTTAAACTACACAATAAGCAGTACAAAAATTCAAAGTAACCGAACTTTAAAAAATAACGAAATATAAGTCATCCACATGAATCAACTATCAATCATCGACTAGGTCAATGCATCTACACCCAGTCAACTATCAATAATGTACAAAAAATACTCGGTCAACCGAGAGTCAACCATGAGCAATGATGAAGTACAAAAAATTACACTCAGTCATATATATCTAATCAACTACAATCTGCCCCTCCTGCCGAATTTCAAGTCATCCGCTCCCCGCCTCTGCCTTGCTCATCTATCCCTCCTGCCAAATTTTAAAAGTTTTTTAACATGACTACTAAAAGGTATACATAGTTGTAGGCGGTTGTCTGGAAGATTACGATTGTGTCAGTTGTGCAATTTGTTCTTTCATGTTAAGCATAGCCTCCCACATTGCATCTTTTTCTTCCCTAAATGCATTCCTTTACTCACAGGTCTGCTGCAACTCTGCCATTATTGTGGCGTAATCAACTGTGTTGATGGAAGTAGACGCTCTGTCCCTCCTTCTTAGGGGTGCACCAAGTCCAATATCTCTCTCATTACCCCCATGGTGCCCCCTCCCCCCTTCGCACACACACACCTCATCGAGGATGGGTGTCAGCTGTGTGGTGTCGACGGAAGTGTCAATATGTTCTTCAACACCATGCATGGCGACCTTATTTTGCATGTTAAAACGAATCATATTAAGTATGCATATTGCATATTATATTGTACTACCCGTAATGAACCTGGAAACTTACGCATATTGTCGCGATCTTTTCATCAAGAAAAGTTCCGTCTTGCCTCTTGTGCACCTTGACATAAACATCCACAAAGACAAAATTGGTGTCTTAAGCATTGTGTTGGTATGAATTACATAGCAAGATACAAGTTATATACAAACTTCATAAGTGGAAATCAAATGAAAAATTAAACTTTTAAACATTGTAGTGCTTTTTTCTCGTAGAAACAGACGAGATTCTTTGTCCCCTGAGTGTGTGTGGACTTCAACATCTGCTGATTGGCCTTATTCTTCTCAGATGTTTTCTTATTCTTCTCGTGATCCTAATACTTTACAAGGAGCTACCACTTCTCCTCATGATGCTCAGATTTTTGAGAAGTTGTCTTCCCATCATAGTGTTTCTTCTTCCAAGTAGCCTGGTTGTCCTAAATTATTTTTTGCAAAATGGGCTTGATTGCCTTCATTGCGCTAGTAGTCGTGACAGGTTGACCATGTCCGTTGATGAGTTTGTTTTTTTTCTAAAAAAACACACAAATTAGTACACATCAGTACAAAAAATGAATTGTAAAAATAATTTGTGTCAATGAATTACATTAATATATTCAAAGCATCAACTGTATTCATTTTTCTTGGAAATTCATGCCACTACACGTGTAGGGCAAAAAACTTCTCCACATGAGCATACGTACCCATGAGTGAAGACAATGATATTGCCTTATCTAAAACAAATTACCAATTTTTTACTTCTATGGTCCATTCAATCCCTTTTGGGGGAATAAATGAGGACTCTTTAGTGGGCCTCTCCCCTTCCGTG
The DNA here is from genome assembly GCA_022405105.1 of Aristolochia contorta. Taxonomy (NCBI): domain Eukaryota; kingdom Viridiplantae; phylum Streptophyta; class Magnoliopsida; order Piperales; family Aristolochiaceae; genus Aristolochia; species Aristolochia contorta. The sequence goes on from CM039667.1 coordinate 21,731,219, forward strand.
GTACAACCTCCTCGGGTGATTGTGTCTCCCAGTGTTGTTGTGTCTCCTTGGTCGGTTGTGTCTCGTCTTCATTAGGCTATAGTGTCTCCTCTGGCTGTTGTGTCTAATCTTCATTCTCTTCCATTGGCGTTGGCACGAAACCTTCTTGGGAGGCGTGGCCTGATGGACTTATCAAACCAAATATAAGATGTCAATAATAATTATTTAAAAATGTGATATGATGTAGAAGCAAGCATACATTAAAATGATACCTAAGGCCTCGCTCTCTTGAGATGTGTAATCTGGGAAAATGACTCAAATGTCTACCATGGGCTCTATAATAAAATTACACACGCATTGACAAGAACGACTAAAAACATAAATAACACGAAATATATAGCGTATTTTGTTATGTATTTGATAATTCTCCGCCATCCATATATGGAGAAGATAACTCAGAGGGGCAGCTGTCTCCAGTAGCTGGTCTAGGGAGTGACTTGGGCGGCACGATTACCTTGTAGAATAAAAGAATGGACTTTTTTTGTTTGATAAAGAGATGTAGAATAAAATATAAGCAACAAAGTTGTTACCTACATGACATAATGAAGACACCAATTACGTTTGACTGACATGTGAAGTTGTCCAACTTTACTACATGAAGTGTACAATGTTTACATTTACAGTGATTTTAACCATTGTACAAGTTTGTTATGTTGCTCTATTTGTGCCCGATGTTCGGTCCATATGGGGTGAAAATATTTCGAAAGGTCTTTATGCTCTCTATGTACAATTCAAAGTAATAGATACATACAATAATAAATACATACACATTATTAAACAATAGTAAATAGAGAGCTATTGGGTGAGATTATTAAATTTATACTTACAACACAAGTATTGGTGAGACTATGGGCAGTTGAATAATATGAACCAGTGCAATTGGTACACCTCATCAGTCGATAACACATAGGCCGCTTGCTCCCTAAACGTCCATCAACATATCTGAAAGGCCTACTCAACTGGGACTTCATACCATCAACCTTGTTTTCTCTTCTTTGGTCGAATTGTATGACACAAAATGATTACTTTGCCAACAACTTTCATTGAAAGCTTTGGGTGGAGTGGTTTCCATATTTGGAATATCTGCATATCCAACTTGGACTTTACATTCCTTCAACTTCCCATCTTCAGGCAAAATTATGTTTAATATACTTTCACAAACATTCTTATTGACATGCATGACTTCGAAGTTATGACCGATCAATAATGTGCTCCAGCTTGGAAGTTCGAAAAAATGCTCTTCTTCCTACCTTCTAGTAGTTGTCGAGCCTTGATTGCTTTTCCTTTTCCCTTGCTAAGTACGATATTGTCGTGTCCTTCCCATAATTTTAATTTAGCCACACTTGATAGAAGTTGGGACGCACCATCAACCTCGCACCCCATCAACCTCCTCTGTTCCATCAAATGACTTCATATTTTACCTTCATTTGTGATCGGCCGGTAGGAACAAGCTTTATAACTGCATATGAAAGGTCAAATAACTGTTCAATTGTGGGCAAAAATTTCGAACCGTTATTAACATGCCATGTGGGACTAGCTTTATAGCCCTTAGTACTCTAACTGTTAAACATTCCATAAGCAGGGATGTTGAAATGGTCCACATCACCGCTGCCTGCATATGAAAAAATGACTTGATTGGTGTGTCATATATCTTCACTCTGTTTCCCCATAAAATCTTCAACTCATTGATTAAGAGCTGCAAGTAAATGTGAATATCGTTCACTGGTGATTTTCGTAAAGCTTGACGCACTGCCAACTTTGAAGGGACTAAAATCGTTACTCGCAAAACTGGATGTTTCGTGGATACGAACTGAAGGTCGGATGTTTTGAGTCGAAATGCCTGCATGCAATAGAATCCCTGGGGTGATTCATCTTCCTCGCTTAAGTTACAACAGCTAAACTATGCCATGTAAGGAATTCTCAGGTATTTCTTGCCAAAACAACCACTGCTACCTAGGAAACAAAGAAAATGTGTCTAAGGAATATGCTTGCTTGCAACTACTCTCTTGTCTCCCCCTGTTTGTATTAAACCATTTCAAGACACCACAACTTGGGTATTTATCTAAATAATTGAATTCATTTCTATATAGGACACAATCGTTTGGGCATGCATGAATTTTCCTGTAATCTATCTCTAGGTCTGCCGTCATTATCTTTGACTCGTACAAACTATGTGGAAGTGAATTATCCGAAGGGGCATATTTTAAAAGGGCATGTATATTAGAAAAAGGCTTATTGTTCCACCTATTCAAACATGTTAATTGGAATAAATGCACCATGAATGAAACCTCAAATTTTTTTAGAACCCCCTACTATGGCTTCTTCGCATGAGACCAATAACTCTTCAAATCTTCGTATTTCGAGGCATCACATTTGGTCCCCATATTATCCTCTTGAACATCTCGCATGAAACCATCATTCAACAAATCATTCATATCTGAACCATGACCAGACTCTATTGAAAAGTTATAAACCCTAGTCTCGGGTGGTTCCCCATGGTAGTACCAACTATAATAAAGTGGATCAAAACCTTCCATCACAAATTGGAACTAAATTGTATTGCAATCAAATGATTCTCTGTTCTAACACTTGCACGTTGACATCACACAACACCATTTTTTGCCAGCCCATTTGGTTTTTGCATACTCTAGGAAGAAATTCATACCACCCACAAAAGTAGTGTGGCTCTGAGCAGGCATAGTTTTGAATTGGTACATCCATTTCTTGCCATTGAGATAATCCATCTCCTAAGCACTTATCAATGATTTAATACATAAAACTTAAAATCGATGATGAACACAGTGACCAAAGCCCAATGACTTAGCAAGAGAGAGAGA